>OY731404.1:46186826-46766779 GCA_963425845.1 Sphenostylis stenocarpa | reverse complement strand
GCTATCTTAAACTCTAATATTACAGACTCAATCTAATTGAAACAGAGTTATTACAATACAAAACAAGTCTTCAACACTCTAAGTCTTTGTGTTCTTGAATCATCATCAAAATCAACAATCTTCATGTCTATCAAGTGCAACATCAAGTCCTTGAATGTTCAACAATATATTCATCATCACCTGTAAGTTCTTTATTTGACTCAAGAGGATTTCCCCCAAGGTCTACAATTTCATCAAATGTAACATGAATAGATTCTTCAATATTTAAGGTTCTTCTATTAAACACCTTGTAAGCCTTGCTAGTTAATGAATAACCTAAGAAAATGCCCTCATCGGCTTTTGAGTCAAATTTTCCTAAGTTGTCCTTTCCATTATTTAACACAAAGCACTTACATCCAAAAATTTTCAAATGAACAACATTAGGCTTTCTACCATTAAACAGTTCATAGGGAGTTGATTTTATAATTGTCCTAATGAGCATTCTATTCAAAACATAACAAGCAGTACTAACCGCATCAGCCCAAAAGTATTTAGGAACATTAGATTCATTTAACATAGTTCTAGCAAGTTCCTCTAATGACCTATTTTTCCTTTCAACTACACCATTTTGTTGGGGAGTCCTAGGAGCAGAAAAGTTATGTAATATTCCATTTTCTTCACAATAACTTTCAAACTTTTCATTTTGAAACTCACCACCATGGTCACTTCTTAAAACTTTAATTCTTAAGTCTTTCTCATTTAGAATTTGTTTTGCAAATTTTCTAAAGACTTTAAAGGCTTCACTTTTCATAGTTAAGAAAAACGTCCAAGTATATCTAGAGTAATTGTCGTCGCCATCCGTTCCAACGTCTAGGGACATCTCGAACGTTTATGCGAGCGGTCGCGAAAAGATGGTTTAGACTCGTGTTTTTATTTTAAAATATGTTCATTGCTTCCGAGGTGCTCAACAACTGAACTATCCTCTAATAAAAGCAAGGTTTTCGAAAAGGGGTTCTTATGGAGTCGCCACCAATGTTTTGATCGTAAACATTGGAAAAGAATAAAAAGGCGTTGATTTTAATAAAAACCAAACTTGGCCATTATAACCAGAGTTAGGTAAGGGAGTTAGTTACGTGTGGGGAAGGTGTTAGCACCCCACAACGCCCCTTTCGGGTTCCCTATGACGGATTAATTCATTAAGTGAAGATTACGAGAAATTACACGATTACCCTATTTTATTGTATAATATTCAAAAATGGCTATCTACATGATTTTATTTTATATTGCATACACAAAGCAATAAATAAAGCAATAAAAGAGAAGAGAATTGAAAAGAACCTCCGTAGAGAGCTTTGTATTGCAAATCTTTAATTGTGAGGATGCGTTTTGGCAATCCCCGCTCTACAAAGACTCTCCTCCCCGAATACAAGATCGACTCTACTAAATTTTAAAGAAGAATTGAATGCTAGAATATAATTCCTTAACCGATTGTTACCTTTTTAAGGCAATCGGAGAGTTCATTCAAAGTAGGGAGAGAAGACAAGTACTTGGAGTTGTCTGGAGTATCAAAAAGTGGTAAATGAGCCTCCTATTTATAGTTTTCGTAGCCTGGCAGCTTGGGACGGTCGTCCGGGGCTTGGAAATCAAGGATGGGTGTCTGGAGAAGTTGGGACGACCGTCTGGGATTTGGGACGGCCGTCCCATTCAAATTCTGGCACTGAGACGGGTGTCTCAAATTTGGGACGGGCGTCCCACTTGAAACTGGTTGTTTGGGACGGCCGTCTCGCCCTTGGGATGGCTGTCTCAACTGTTTCTGCCAGATTTTGTGTTCTGGGACCCCCGGGAAGCTTTCCTTTCTTTATTCGGACGTCGATTGATGCCGATAGACGTCCATTGAAGCTTTATCTTCATATAGGAAGTCTCCTTGGCCTTTATTGAGATGTCGGGCGAGCTTTATCTTGTTATAGGAAGTCTCCTTAGCCTTTATTGAGAGGCCAGGCAAAATTAGGGGTCTACAGTAATCATCAACAATCACAAGGCCATAATAATTTCCACCAAAGATTTTTATCCTAGAAGGTCCAAATAAATCTAAATGTAATAATTCTAGGGGTTTTGAAGTGGAAATGACATTCTTTGATTTAAATGATGATTTTACTTGTTTACCCTTTTGACATGCATCACACAATCTATCTTTTTCAAATTTTAACTTAGGCAAACCAATAACTAAGTCTTTTGAAATCAATTTGTTCAAATGATGCATATTTATATGAGCTGCTCTCTTATGCCATAACCAAGGGTTCTCTTCCTTAGCAACTAAACATGTTATGCTAGAATCATGTAAACAATCCAAATCAATCAAATATATGTTGTTATACCTAGTGCCTTTTAATTCTACATTTTCGGAATCTATCAAATGTATGGTGCAAAATTTACTTTCAAAAATTACCTTAAATCCTTTGTCACATAATTGACTTATGCTAAGGAGATTATGCTTTAGTCCATCAACAAGAAGCACATCCTTAATCTCCAAAGTGTTTGCACCACCTATGTTTCCAATTCCAAGAATCTTCCCTTTGTTGTTGTCACCATAAGTTACATATCCTTGTTCCTTAGCTTTGAAACTCACAAATTTTGAATTATCACCTGTTGTAGACCCCAAATCTTGCCCGGCCTCCAAATAAAGAGCAGAAGACCTCCTATTTGAAGATGGACGAAGCCTAACAAGCCATTAGGAGAGACTATTAGGCCCCATACTAGGATAGGAGGGAGTTTCTGTACCAAAAAATAAGTTTTCTCACCTTGTTGGGACGAAACCGCTGTCTGGACTTCCCAGACCGCCGTCTCGCCTCAGGCAAGTGGCGAGACCGCCGTCTCGCTTGACGAGACGGTGGTCTCGCCACCTGCGAAGGACGAGACGACGGTCTCGTTTCCCCAGACGGTGGTCTCGCCGCGTTTGACAGGGCAAGACGGCGGTCTCGTTGGACGAGACGGCGGTTTCGACCCTGTCAGACGAGACCGGCGGTCTCGCCATCTGACAACGCGAAAACCTATAAATAGGGGCCTCCCCCCCCCTCATTTCCACACACCACAAGCTTCTAGCTCTCCCTTCTCTCTAAAACTTCTCTCTAGAATCCCTCCGACGCATTTCCGGAGTTTCTGAGTGTGTTTGAGAGCGTTTTTCGGCGTCCAGAAGAGTTTCTGGCGTCTTGTAGAGTGAAGGGCTGCCAAAAAGCACCCATTTATTTTAAAGAAATATAAAACAAAGCTTGCTTCGGAGGTTTAATTTCTCCCCCTTTACTTTTACTGCTTTAATTTAAATTATGCAATAGATTAGGGTCATGTAGTCATCACTTTAAATTTCGCATAATAAAAAGGGCAAAAGTATATTTTTCGGTTTATTTATTAACATAAAAAGTTGGCCTATCATAGGGAACCCGAAAGGGGCGTAGTAAAGGAACTAATACTTCCTTTACCACGTAACTAACTCCCTTACCCAACTCTGGTTCTAATGACCAAAGTTGGTTTTCGAAAACCAACGCCTTTTAAAAACCTTTTCCAATGTTTTCGGTAAAAACGTCGGTGGCGACTCCATAGAACCCAAAATAAATAAGTCCTTGGGTTAGCTCGGTTATCGGACAACCCAAGGACACCTTTCGAAAACCTCGCCCCTAGGTTAGCCCGGTTATCGGACAACCTAAAGGCGTTGTAACCACCCATAAAAAAACGCGAAAATCAAAAGGGGTCGAAAAAACCATCGCGTCGCTCCGACCGACCTTGTCTCTCTTTGAGACGGCGGCGACAGATGGCGACTCCACTGGGGAAGCCTCGAGAGTTGATCCCATTTAGTGATGGGCCGGCTTAAATAATAAATAAACCAAGAAAATAACACTTTTGCCCTTAACTTGTATTTATAACATGTTTTAATGTTTGGCTTTAATAAATTGTTGTTTGTTTATACTTGCGCAAATTGCTTGAAATATAAACTGCACACAATCCCTTGCACACAACAGTTCCCCCTATACCCGGGGGCAAGTGAGATAACCATAGGGAGTGGGTGGCAGGTACGGTTCGCTGTAGTGAGGGCCTTGAGCCCACCAGTGTGATCGGAAACCACCACTCAAGGTGATAACCTTCCTCTTTTGGCAACAAGACTGACTATGGCCTTAGTGCTAAGCATGGTCGGACGGCTGGAGAGTGGGGACCCTATAATGGGGGCACCTTGGGGGCCTTAGCCTGGTGAGAACAGTTAGAACCAACCCTTGCCAATGCACTTTTCTGCAGGAAAACCCTACCTCGTAAAAACGAAATCTCGCTTGTTCGGGGATGATCGAATTGTGTGTGCATTTGATTGTTGCATTTGTCTGTTGCATAGCATAAACAAACAACAAAACAATAAAAACCAAAATATTTTTTTCACAAATAAACACCCTTATCTCGGACAGTCTGCCTTTTAGCTAGCCTGGTTTCAGGTTCTTTGTAAGCTAAGTAGCCACGCAGTTCCGATAGAAGAGATAAGGGACGTTAAATATTCTTTCGCATAAAGCCACATTTTATCTCGGACAGTCTGCCTTTTAGCTAGCCTGGTTTCAGGTTCTTTGTAAGCTAAGTAGCCACGCAGTTCTGACATAAGAGATAAAAGGCTATAAAATAAACAAATAAAGATAAAAATAAAAAAAATCCATTTTTGCCAAAGTTCATGAATAAGACCTGGTCCAAAAATATTATACTCATAAAACATTCATATAGATAGTTTATTCTTCCAAAAATCAAAATACGCAAACATCATGTAGAAAAACATGATAAATAGAAAATAAACACTCACATACATTCAAATAAGCATCCATTTCATCAAAAATGCATTTTGGTTTTAGAAATGGAGGGGACAAGTAGGCAGACAAAGAAAGTGGACATTCCCCGTTTCCATACTGAGAGGTTGGAACGGCTAAGCACAGTAATGCCATCGGAGGTCCGCACCGAGTTCGAAAAATCCTACGGAAGGATTTTAGACCTCCTAAAAATATGTGTCGATCAGGTATTCTTAAGGGCACTAATCCACTACTGGAATCCAAATCTGCGATGTTTCGAATTACCGCAGTTCGACTTGGTGCCTACCCTAGAGGAGTATGAGACCATGTTAAGGTGGCCCAAATCAGCCGGGGTCCACGTTCGCCACGAAGCATATACTCCTACAGCACCAGTCGCCGCCCTTATCCAGTTACCATTCCGCCAGAGTACCCTGATAAAGAAGGGGAACACCCAGGGTTGGAAAGTGACGATGTTAGAAGACCACCTGTCCTACCTGGCTGAACGGACAGAGTGGGTTGCCTTTAACAAAACCCTGACACTCATAATTTTTGGAACAGTCTTGTTCCCCTTCCATTTCGACACAATAGATCAGGCCGTCATGGACGCCTTCTTTGCCTGGGACGTGAATTCGAAAAGTCCCCTGCCTGCTATTCTTGCCGACACCCTGCTCTCGGTGGAGTTTTGTCACCAGAAGCAGGGCAAAATACTCCGCTGCTGCTCTTCATTGCTATTTGTGTGGAGCGCCACTCACCTGTACGCCTCTAGTCACATGGGGGTATTCCCCGACCCTTTGAGAAGTTTCTCCAAGATCCCCCTCCAGCGTCGTCTGACCTCAGAATGGAGGGATGAGTGGGAACGCAAGGACGCCAACAGTATATCCTGGGTCTGTCCTTGGTTCCGACCCGGCCCAGTTCTCATTAGATGTGGGGACTATCCGAGTGTACCCTTGATTGGACTCAGGGGGTGCATAGCCTACTCACCTAAAGTAGCTATGAGGCAGTTCATGAGGACCCAAACTACCATTTCCCGAGGGGAGCTCGGAGGACTGTGCTTCTTTAGAGACCCATGCACCATCGCCAACTCACTAGCTGTGAGAAAAGCATGGGAGAGGCCAGTCTACATGAGAGACAGAGAGCTAGGGAAAGCTCGGGTGGCTGTCACCAGTGACTATGAGGCATGGAGAAATAGAAGAGGAGTGGCTCAATCATCCACCACACCCACTACGAGCACCGAAATGAAGGGCTGCGAGACTCAAATCGACGCCTTGACCCGGAGGATAGAGATCATGGGAGCCCGGATGAGGGCCTTTGAAGAAAAAGAGCAAGAATTTATCCTCACGATTGATGGTCTGCGAAGGCAAGGCAAGAAAAAGGATCATGAAATAGAGCGCCTCAAGGACCAATGTGCCGACGCTAACGAACAAGCTATTCGAACATCCAAAACTGCCAGAACCAGTTCGGATAGCCAACTGCAAGAGATAACCGCCAAAACGGCACACCTTGAGGCCGAATCAGCTAAGCAGGCTCAAACGATCAAGGAGCTGTCGGAAGGGCTCCTCAAGGCTCGGTTAGACATCCGCCAAGAGCGAGAGGCCAACAGGAGACTCACCAAAAGTCTCTCTGAGCTACGCCACAAAGAAAAAGAAGGGCTAGCTCAGTATGGCCAAGTACTTCAAGAGAAAGACCGAGCCGTTGAAAAGCTCGGTGAAGTACAAGCCTTGATCGTTCATCAAGAGGCGAAGATCAAAGAGGCTCAACAATACAGTGAAGATATGAGCCAGGCGGTCCGCAAACAAAGCGAAGCACTTGCCCGTCATGTCCGGGAAGCTGAAAGGGAACTACAGAGGAATCAAGACCCTCCTGTGGGTTTCTTTAAAGTTTTCCGCTTTTGCCAAAAGTTGCTTCGCAGTATAGAATAGAGGAATGTACACCTTTTTGAATAAATAAAATTCCTCTTTTTGTTCAATAACTGTCTACTTGCATGCATAAGCATTCATTTGCATATTTAAATTTCCCCTCCTTCACGCCTAATAAATAAGATAATAAAAAGGAAGGATTAACTAACACGTCTTCCAACTCAGAAGAATGGAGAGAAAGCCACTCCTAATAAAGCTTACCCCAACGGTCGAATCATCGCAAGAGGAAAATAAACCTCGGCCGTTGGTCCTCAAGAGTAAAGAAGAGGGGGCAAGGACACCAGTGCGACTATTTATGCCACATCCTTTCCCCTACGAGTCAAATAAAGCTGTACCGTGGAGATATGGGGAATCTTCATCGATAAAAGAAGAAATAACAAACATAGCCGGCATTGGGGGCACAACTAGAAGTGGAAGAATCTACTCCCCCAAGGACACACAAGAAGGTGTCCTCCAGAATAAAGGAAAAAATAAAAAGACCGAAGAATAAAAAGAAAATAAAGAATCCAAGGAGGAGACAGAGGAATTACTCCAGTTTATAAGGCAGAGTGAGTATTCCATTATAGACCAGCTCAATCGCACACCTGCAAAGATCACATTGCTATCTTTGATAATGAGCTCGGAACCGCATAGAAATGCCCTGCTGAAGGTCTTGAGCGAGGCGCATGTACCTCACACAATATCCCAAGAAAAGGTCGAGAGAATCGTCGGTCACATCACAGCAGACGATCACCTCACCTTCACAGAGGAAGAACTCCCCCTGGAGGGATCAAACCACAACAAGCCCTTGCATATCTCGGTTAAATGCAAGGAGTACCTCATCGCCAAAGTTCTTGTGGATAACGGGTCATCCCTGAACGTGATGCCCAAGTGCACGCTAGATAAGTTGACTATCCAAGGAACCCGTCTGCGCCCAAGCAGCACCATCGTTCGAGCCTTCGACGGATCAAGATGAGAAGTGGTGGGAGAGATCAATTTGCCAATCCAAGTTGGACCCACTACCTTCAACGTCGATTTCCATGTAATGGATATTACTCCAGCATATAGCTGTCTCCTCGGCAGACCTTGGATTCATGACGCTAAGGCAGTACCTTCGACGCTCCACCAGAAAGTCAAGTTCATAGTGGGTGACAAATTGGTCACGGTCCAAGCAGAAGACGATATCCTGATCAGTGGACCGTCCACCCAGCCTTATGTGGATGCGGCTGAAGAGGCCCTTGAAACACCTTCTCAAGCGCTCGAAATTGCCAGTATAGAGCGACTTCCCAGAAACACAAAGGTAGCCTGCATGATGTTGAAGCACGGTTACCATCCTGGCCAAGGACTGGGGGCAGATTCCCAAGGCATGAGGGAACCCCCGGAATTCAAAGACAATCCTTGCAAGTATGGCCTAGGATATGACCCTACCAAGGGTCGGGCGGAAAGAAGAAAAGGGAAGTCTCCCCTCCGCACACTCAAGCAAATTTTCCGAAGTGGAGGGGTGCAAGCGTCAAGGGCCACTCTAGTCATTAGGAAATCTTTTTCTTTGTTCAAGGGATGTAAACCCCATGATTGTTAGAGATTATCCCCCGAGGCGAGCCCGACCCCCGGGCATTTCAGGGCACATATTCCCTTATTAATTAATAAAGAATGATTCTTTCTATCTGCTTCTCTTCTTTCTACTTCTGACTGGACCACATAAATAACCCTGTCTAAGTAAACATAAAAAAGAAGAAGAATAAAAAGCGCTTCCAAATAATCAACATTTACCATTGCTATCATCATCAAGTTAGTTGATTAGAAGTACATAAAAAATAAGACTTCACCTCATCCATAAAGAAAGTCCTGCTTCGCCAATACTGTGAAAAAAAAATAAATCCACAAAAGAAAAAAGCACAGAGAAGCCAAAGGCCAAAAGAAAAGGGCAAATTACCCGGTAGGAAACCCACTAAGGGGGCTACACAAAAGATAGGGTCGACCCGGTAGGATACCCGAACAACAATAAAGGGTAGCCTAGGCAAAAGTTAGGGTTACAAATAAGGTCCGCTAGGATTTCTCCAAAAATTTTACAAAAGAAGGAACCTAGACAAAAGTTAGGGCCAACACACAGTATCCTAGTTCGAAAACCCAAAGGGCGATCTAGGGAAATCAGCTAGCCATTTAAAAAGCAATGGAAATAAAACCAAAGAGCGCAAATACAAAAAAGAAAGGAAAAATGTTTGCTTAGACAAAGCCTAGACACCTAAGCTTAACCCTAACTAGCCATTCTTACAAAACCCTTTTATCAATAAAAATCAACCCTCTAAAACACAAACTATTGATTTTTACCCCTTACTTCTTTTCTCTTGACCCTCACGATAATATTCTAATAATTAATTTGGGAATATGGAGGCGTATAGTCAACAAGAGGATTGAAATCCCTAAAGCAAGGAAAAAGGGACACTACATGACAAAAGTGCTCTACAAAAGAAAAAACAAGAAAAAAAAGAAGAAGAGAAAGAAAGAAATTACCCTTCGGTCACAAGAAGTCCGGCATGGTACAACCAAGAGTAAACACAGCGAATCAGAAGGCTTTCGGCACAACGAGACACGTTGGTTAAATCCTTCTGAAAACTTAATCAAAATAGGCATTATAGGACATCAAAACATAAAAACATTGCATGAATAAAATGTTTTTAGACCAGGTCCTATTACCTCTTTCAAAAATAACAAAAAAACAGCAATAAAAAATACAAAAAATAAAAAATCTCTTCCGTAATTTGAGACCGCCGTCTGGGCCAACCAGACCGCCATCTCGGTTACCCAGCAAGACGAGACCGCCGTCTGGACCAACCAGACCGCCGCCTCGACATAGGCGAAAACGAGACCGCCGTCTCGATCAACGAGATCGCCGTCTCGATTAAGCCGAACATCGAGACCGCCGTCTCGATGGACCAGACCACCGTCTCGACTTGGAGGAGACACGAGACCTCCGTCTCGCCCACCCAGACGGCGGTCTCGATTTTGCAAAATTCCCTATATATAGGGGGCACGCTTGGGGACTTCCTCACAACTCCCCTTGCCTCCAGAACTCCCTTTCTCTCAACTCCTGCACTCCCAAGTACCCTCTGATCAGAATGTTTAGCAGAAGCGCTTCCAGGAAGAGAAGGAACACTGCCGGTGCCAGTAGTTTCGCGGCACCACCGCCCCAGGACCCTTCTCAATTGTCGCCACAGCACCAGGCCCGCCTGGAAAATATCCGGACCTACCAGTGGCATCCAATGCTCAAGCTGGATTTCAACATCCTAGCTGAATTTGGATGGGAGGACGACGTTCGGGCCCATCTAGATAGCATCGGGTGGGGCTTCCTGCTGCAGCCACCACCTACACATGTGTACCCGCAAGCGGTACTGGAGTTCCTAGCCTCCGTCTCCTACTCTGAGGTCCCCTCCACGGTCCCGGGCCTACCGCCCACCAGGATGGTGACCTATTTCATGGGTGGGCAATACCAGACCTCCACCCTCAAAGAATTCAACGTGGCCATCAGGTTCATCCGGCCCGAGGACGCCATGACCCAAGAATACCGTGAGGCCATCTGCTCGCGGCCCACCAACCTCACTGCCGCCGAGATGTGGCATGAGCTCACGGGAGCCACCACACTGCCCACGCTGATGAGGGGATCAGTGCTTCCCCCTGCACTCCGTATCTGCCACAAGCTGTTGGCAGGGACCATACATGGGAGGAAAGAGAGTCAGGGCAAAATATCCCTCCCTGACCTCTTCGTACTATATTGCATGAGCCAGAAGCGGCGCTGCAACCCCGGGTACCTCTTCCTGAAAGCCCTCAAGGACTTCAGGAACAGATCCACGGGGGCTGTCCTCATGGCTCCACTCATCACTCCCCTGGCAGAAAGTTTGGGGTGCCCTGGCCGGGAAGAGCTGGCCCACAACCTGCGACCCGAATCCATTGGCGGGTCAATCTTGGTTAGCATGGGAATGCTGATTCGCAGAGGGACCCAGCTAGCCCTCCACCCCACACTAGATTTTGCATTGGAACTCCATGACGCAATGCAGGATCTGCCTACACCTCCCGACTTCCAACAGCTGCAGCAGCAGCAGCAGCCACCACGGTATGCGGACGACTTCGATGGCATGCACCGCCACATGAGCGATCTATGCCAGCAGTTCGACCATATGACTGTGAGGCAAGAGCAGATATCCCAGAGGCAGGAGCAACTATCCCAAAGGCAGGATGCCTTTGACACCCGGCTGGGAGAAATGTACCAGCACCTGCAGGACATGCGCCACGACTGGACAACATTCCAGCAATGATACCAGGATGAAGTCCAAGAGCAGGAGGACTTCCGGTATCATATGTACCAGCATTTCCCTCCATAGGGATCGGGTCCAGAAGATAGCCCCTAGGGATAGTGACTCTAGAATAGGGTTGTAATAAAATTTCCCCATAAATAAAATTTTATTTCGTGCATTTTTTTGTCATCTCTTGCAAAAGCCAGCATAACAAAAAAAAAAAAAAACATAAACTTTAAAAGGCATATGCTCAAGAAAAAAGCCAAAATCCTAACTCGCGAGAAAAAAAGAGATAAAACCGCGAGAAAAAGGCAGGATTAAGCCATCACCTCAACCAACAAAATCTCGACTACCAAGCAAGAGTCGAACAAAACCAAGACCCATCCGACCAACCAGCAAAGATCAGATGATCACCATCAAAAGAACAAAAACAAAGAAATCCCCAACAACCAACAAGCTGGATGAAACGCCCAAAAAAATCCCCGACACAGCCCGGGTGACCATTCAAGAGGTCCAAACACAATCTACCAACACAGAAAACATTTCAAAGAGAACGGCGCATGGTCAGAATCAGTAAGCCGCCACCATTGCCAAAGGGTCATCCACCGCAAGAAGGGGCATCCAGAGGCACCTAACCAGACGAGGGTTCATACTCGTCAGCCAAGGGGACAACTATCGCATCAAAGGAGCATCCCGAGGTTTCACATTGGCGCATGGTCAGAATCAGTAAGCCGCCACCATCGCCAAAGGATCAGCTACCGCAAGATGGAGCATCCGGAGGCTTAACACTAGATGGGGGTGTATACTCATCAGGCCTTACAAAAGGGGGCTTACCAGACGGGGGTTCATACTCGTCAAACACCAGATGGGGGTGTGTACTCATCAGGCCTTACAGAAGGTGGCTTACCGGGCGGGGGTTCATACTCGTCAAACCAGATGAGGGTTCGTACTCATCAGCTGAAAGGATCAGCTACTGCAAGATGGAGCATCCGGAGGCTTAACACCAGATGGGGGTGTATACTCATCAGGCCTTACAGAAGGTGGCTTACCGGGCGGGGGTTCATACTCGTCAAACCAGATGAGGGCTCGTACTCATCAGCTGAAGAGGTCAGCTACCGCGTCAAAGGAGCATCCTAGAAGCGCATAACACAACATTTCTCCAGAGGATCACCCGCCGCAAAGACGGAGTATCTGAAGGGCAACCAGGCAAGAGGGTCAACTCCTTTACCCTCCAGTCGATCACCTTGGCACAAAAGGCCAGCAGTCGACTGGTCGGATAAAGGGGGGGCAGTTGTAGACCCCAAATCTTGCCCGGCCTCCAAATAAAGAGCAGAAGACCTCCTATTTGAAGATGGACGAAGCCTAACAAGCCATTAGGAGAGACTATTAGGCCCCATACTAGGATAGGAGGGAGTTTTTGTACCAAAAAATAAGTTTTTTCGCCTTGTTGGGTCGAAACCGCCGTCTGGACTTCCTAGACCGCCGTCTCGCCTCAGGCAAGTGGCGAGACCGTCGTCTCGCTTGACGAGACGGCGGTCTCGCCACCTGCGAAGGACGAGACAACGGTCTCGTTTCCCCAGACGGAGATCTCGCCGCGTTTGACAGGGCGAGACGGCGGTCTCGTTGGACGAGACGGCGGTCTCGACCCTGTCAGACGAGACCGGCGGTCTCGCCATCTAACAGTGCGAAAACCTATAAATAGGGGCCTCCCCCCCTCATTTCCACACATCACAAGCTTCTAGCTCTCCCTTCTCTCTAAAACTTCTCTCTAGAATCCCTCCGACACATTTTCGGAGTTTCTGAGTGTCTTTGAAAGCGTTTTTTGGCGTCCAGAAGAGTTTCCGGCGTCTTGTAGAGTGAAGGGCTGCCAAAAAGCACCCATTTATTTTAAAGAAATATGAAACAAAGCTTGCTTCGGAGGTTTAATTTCTCCCCCTTTACTTTTACTGCTTTAATTTAAATATGCAATAGATTAGGGCCATGTAGTCATCACTTTAAATTTCGCATAATAAAAAGGGCAAAAGTATATTTTCCGGTTTATTTATTAACATAAAAAGCTGGCCTATCATAGGGAACCCGAAAGGGGCGTAGTAAAGGAACTAATACTTCCTTTACCACGTAACTAACTCCCTTACCCAACTCTGGTTCTAATGACCAAAGTTGGTTTTCGAAAACCAACGCCTTTTAAAAACCTTTTCCGATGTTTCCAGTAAAAACGTCGGTGGCGACTCCATAGAACCCAAAATAAATAAGTCCTTGGGTTAGCCCGGTTATCGGACAACCCAAGGACACCTTTCGAAAACCTCGCCCCTAGGTTAGCCCGGTTATCGGACAACCTAAAGGCGTTGTAACCACCCATAAAAAAACGCGAAAATCAAAAGGGGTCGAAAAAACCATCGCGTCGCTCCAACCGACCTTGTCTCTCTTTGAGACGGCGGCGACACCTGTCATATGCTTTGAGCATCCACTATCAAGATACCACATAGACTTCTTAGATTTGGAAGTTTCCTACAAAACAAGAACATAGTAAACTTAGGTCCCCATAACTTTTGGGTCCTTGGGGTTAGAGACAAATAAATTATTTAACAATAGGAACCCAAATATATTTACCTTTAGGAACACCAAAATGTTTAATTTTACATTTATTTGAAGTGTGACCTTGTTTCATGCAATAAAAACATGCTTTTGATGTAGCTTTAGAATAAGATGCATTACTTACAAAACATGCTCTAGTTCCTTTTTCTACCCATACTCTTTTATTTTTCCTTTTAGACTTTTTCAAAGGAACTTGTTGATTTACACTATTTTGAACAAACACCATTTGATGCTTCTTAAGATCATCTATTTCCTTTTCGGCTTTGTCTAGCAAATGGTTAAGAATATCTATGTCATATTCATACTCTTTACAAGTTTCACATGCTAAGTTCTTGTCATCATCCTCATCTAAACATACAATTTTCGTTTCTAAGGATTCCTTTTCTTCTAAACATGTGATTTACGTTTTTAAAGAGTCAATTTCCTTTTCGGATCTACTTAAACTCTTCTTCACAACTTTATATTCATTTTTCAAATTCTTAAAGGCACTAAATAATTCATTATATGCATTTTGCAGTTCATCAAGGTCATTATCATCATCACTAGAAGATGAGTCGGAATCACCTACCTCAAAGTCGGAAGATATGTTATCATTTGCCATTAAGAAAATATTTGCTTCCACTTCCGAGTCACTTGATTCCGAACTTGAATCACTGTTGTCCCAAGAAATATAAGCTTTCTTCTTGAAGAACTTTTTGCTTTTGATTTCTTCATTTTTCTTGTTTGGACATTCGGTCTTCACATGTCCTGCTTCACCACAACCATAACATTTTATATTTACTGAAGTACTTTCTCTTACCTTTCCCTTACCTTTGAATGGATGCCTTCATTTAGCTTTCATGAATTTGGTGAACTTCTTTATCATAAGACTCAATTCTTCTTCTTCATTCTCCGAGTCTTCTTCTTCCTTTTTATTTTTACCTTTGGAAATTTCGGTTTTGAAGGCTAAGTTCTTCTTTTGATATTGTCCTTCTTCATTGTTTAGCCTTCCAAGCTCAAGCTCATGCTCTCTTAGCTTTCCAAAAAGCACCGACATTGACATTGTGGCAAGGTTTTGTGACTCCAAGATGGTCGTCACCTTAGGTTGCCATTTCCTATCCAAAGATTTTAAAATTTTAACATTTAATTCATCAACGTCAAAGATTTTACCTAATCCGGTGAGATGGTTCACAATATGAGTGAAACGCTTTTAAACGTCAAATATCGTTTCGCCTTGTTGCATCCGGAACATCTCGTATTCTTGGATTAAGGAGTTTTTACGTGCTCTCTTAACGTCGTTAGTACCTTCGTGGGTCACTCTTAGAATTTCCCACATCTCCTGAGCACTTTTACAAACAGAGATCCTGTAAAACTCGTCAAGCGTTAAAGCAGATGAAATTATATTTCTAGCCCTAACGTCAAATTGTGCTTTTCTGTTTTCCTCTGTTGTCCATCTAGAAAAAGGTTTAGGAACGTCAACACCATTCTCAGTAACTTTAGGAATATATGGGCCGTTTAAAATAGTGTCCCAAACGCCTCTATCAACAGACTCTAAAAAGATTTGCATTCTTACTTTTCAGAAAGGATAATTTTGACCTGCAAAAAGTGGGGGTCTGTTGATAGACGCACCTTCGGCAAAAGTTTGATTTTGTCCGACCATTTTCGAAAAGTTTGAATGACTATCAAAGCAAGCTCTGATACCACTTGTTAGAATCGCGCAGCGGAATGTTCGCGTGGTCAGACAAAAAACCAAGAGGGGGGTGAATTGGTTTCTTAACAAAAATTAAGTTTTCAAAATTTTCCCCAAATTTTACCGATTAAAAACTGTGTAAATGTAAATAGAGAAGAGATAGAATCTTACACAGGAGATTTATACTGGTTCGGATCAAAAGACCCTACGTCCAGTTGCTAATCACTCAAACAGAGGATTAACGCTGTCACTATAATCACAGTTGTTACAAACAAATTACAATGGAAAAGATAAAGTAAAGAAAACACCTCTCTTGAAATCCACAAGAGATGAAGAACAACTTTCCCTAGAGACGGCACAACACACAATCCACTAAGAACTCCACTTAGTGATTCTTATCGCTTCTAGCCCACACCAGGTTCCAAAAGCCCCTTTTTCTTGCAACAAACAGTTCTCTGACACTCACAGCACTTAACTTTTGTATGAAAAATGTTGTTCTATTTTTCTGAGTGCCATAGAGAAGCTTAAGTAGAGAAATTAGGGTTTGGGAATTGGGATTTTCGAAACTAGGGTTCTTGGAAATAGGGTTTTCGAAAATAGGGTTGATTTGAAGTTAAAAATCAAAATCTGACTGAAATAATTAATTAAATGAAGTGTTAATTGATTATTACAGAGCCAAAATCAACAGAACCCCAAAACTCTCTGTTTTAATCGATTAAAAGACCTGTTAATCGATTAACAGGGGTGTTAATCGATTAAACCAGTGAGCAGATACAAAAAATGGTTTTTCTCACTGTTTTAATCGATTATTTCACCAATTAATCGATTAAAGCCGAGCCTCTTTGATAAATTTGAGCTTTTTGAAGCTTCTAAGGTGTAGACTATGTACCGGCTATCTCAAACTCTAATATTACAGACTCAATCTAATCAAAATAGAGTTATTACACTATAAAACAAGTCTTCAACATTCTAAGTCTTGTGTTCTTGAATCATCATCAAAATCAACAAGCTTCATGTCTAGCAAGTTCAACATTAAGTCCTTGAATGTTCAACAAGGGGTCCCTATAATGGGGCACCTTGGGAGCCTGACTTCAGTGAGAACAGTTTAGAACCACCTTTAACCATGCACCTTTCTGCAGGAAAACCTTACCTCGTTATTAAATGTCATCGCTCTATTCACGGATTAGTGAATTATGTGTGCATTTGGTTGTTGCATTTGTTTGATGCATTTGCATAGATAATCATACAATAGTTAAAATAAAAAATTCTTAAAACCATAAAAATAAAATAAGAATAAATCAACTTTATCTCAGACAGTCTACATTTAAGCTAGCCTGGTTTCAGGTTCTCTGTAAGCAAAGTAGCCATGTTGATTAACAGAAGAGATAAAGAGCTATAAAATAATCTTAAAATAAGAAATAAATTTTGACAAAGTCATGTCATTCATACCACATCATCCAATAAGTGGTAAAACTACGAGAGAAAATAAATGCATTAAGGAAAGTATGCATAAGCATCATCATAATAAAATCCATCATACATAAACACATTCATTCTAAGGGGCATTAGATATCCTTAGACAAAAGCAAAAGAGACCCCAATGCGTTTGTAACCTTCGTCATACTCTTCAATTTATGACAAAGAAGGGACAAGTGTGCTAAGGTGTGGTAACCTTCGTCAATTCATGATGAGGAAGGAACCATTCACCAAAGTGGGTATGGTGCTTCCTAAAGTGTAAGCTTTAAAGAAGATACCAAAGCTATTGTCTAAGACATATCTATCACACACTAATCATTCATAATAAAAAAAAACTATAATAACATCTTTAAATCATTTAGAAAGTGGTTGGTCTTCTTCCTATCCTCACTCGCGCGCAAAAGTTTAGAGGATGGAGCAATTAGAGGAATAGAATCGTATGCTCACCACTGAGCTTAATTCCATGAATGAACAAATGGCACAATTGATGGAGCTAATGTACCAACAACGCCTCCACAATGAGGTCTTCAAGCAACAAATTTCCGCCCTAGAAGAAAGACTAAGGGATATAGAGGGACAAAACGTTGATGTGAAGGAGGCGACCAACGTCAAAGTTATTCGACTCCCTCCCAAGTTCAAAAAGTCCAGCGCATCATTCAAAAAGCCCTTTAGCAAGAAGAGGGTGGAAAGCATAAATTCCATTAATCTTTCTACTCCTTCTTCCTCTTCACAACCAACTAGGCAGTCACATAATCGAAAGAAGAAAATTACTCCCATTCCAACCTCCTATGGGAATCTGCTACCAAAGTTGCTAGAGACCAAGCTCCTAGCACGCGTCCCTCCAAGGAAGATGGATCCACCCTACCCGGAATGACATAAGCCAAATGAGAAATGTGATTACCATTTGGGTGCTCCTGGGCATTCCGTGGACAATTGCTTGACCTTGAAGTATAAGGTCCAAGATTTATTGGATGCTGGGTGGATCACCTTCGAAGCTCCCGCTCCTAAGGTGGACACCACATATCCGTCTCAACCAGAATGACGGGGAAGGCTAGATGATTAGGGCAAAAAAAAAAGAAAAAAAAATTATATATATATATATATAAAATATATATATAAAATAATAATAATAATAAAGCTTCGATGTATCTCTCGCGGTTCCCGCTCGTGGCCTCGAGATCTTTGGACTAAAAGGGTGTAGACCCCAAATCTTGCCCGACCTCAAAATAAAGAGCAGAAGACCTCCTATTCGAAGATGGAAAAAGCCTAAAAAGCCACTAGGAGAGACTATTAGGCCCCAAATTAGAGTAGGAAGACTTTTCTGTACAAAAAATAAGGATTCCCACCTTAAGGGGTCGAGACCGCCATCTCACTTTTCGGGACCGCCGTCTCGCTGGATGGAAAGTTGAGACCGCTGTCTCGTTTGGTGAGACGACCGTCTCACCACTTGCCATTGGCGAGACCACCCTCCCGTTTGGCGAGACGACCCTCTCGTCATTTGACAAGTCGAGACCGCTGTCCCAAATGGCGAGACGACCATCTCGATCTTGCCAGGCGAGACGCCCGTCTCGACCTAACAGGCGCGAATCCTTATAAATAGGGGGCGCTCTCCCCTTCATTTCACACAGTTCTTTCATTCTTCCTTCTACATTTTCTTAGAATTCCTCTTTTAGAACCCCCCCCCCGAAGCATTTTCGGAGTTTCTAAGTGTTTTAAGAGAGTTTTTATAGCAAAAAAAGCGGCATTGTAGAGCGAAGGGCTGCCAAAACGCACCCTATTTTTCACGAGAATTAATCAAAGCTTGCTCCGGAGGTTTCTTCACTCTCTCCCTCTCTTTTATTATCCTTCTTTACTTACATTAAATTGTGCAATAGCTACTAGGGCCATGTAGTCATTATTTTTTTTTTGCAAATAAAAGAGTAAAAGTGTCATTTCAAAAGTTTATTTATAAAATAAATGTCCTATCATAGGGAACCCGAAAGGGGCGTCGTAAGGGAGCTAATACCTCCCTTTACACGTAACTAACTCCCTTACCCAACTCTGGTTTTAACGATCAAAGTTGGTTTTTCTTAGAAAACCAACTCCTTTTTCTTTCCTTTTTCGATGTTTCTGGTAAAAACATCGGTGTCAACTCCATAAGAACCATCTCAATCTTGCTCTTAGGGCAGCCCGGTTATCGGACAATCTAAGAGCTCCTTTTTGAAAACCTCGCCCTTAGGTTCAGCCCAGTTATCGAACAACCTAAAGGCGTTGTAACTCCACCCATATTAAACGCGAAAAACGAAAAGTCAGAACCATCGCGTCGCTCCGACCGCCTTTTTTTACGGCGGCGACAGATGGCGACTTCACTAGGGAAGCCTAGAGAGTTGATCCCATTTAGTGATGGGCCAGTTTAATAAATAAACTTAGAAAATTTTCTTTTACCCTACCTTGTATTATAACATGCTTTAATTGCTTGGCTTTAATAACTGTTGTTTGTTTATTTTATGCAATTATTTGAAATACAAATTGTACACAAATCTTTGCACACAACAGTTCCCTCTATACCCGGGGGCAAGTGAGAAATCCATAGGGAGTGGGTGGCAGGTACGGTTTGCCATAGTGAGGGCCATGTGCCCACCGGTATGATCAGAAACCACCACTCAAGGTGATAACCTTCCTCTTTTGGCACAAAGAATGACTATGGCCTTAGTGCTAAGCATGGTCGGAAGGCTGGAGAGTGTGGACCCTATAATGGGGGCACCTTGGGGGCCTAAGTCTTGGTGAAAACAGTTAGAACCTACCTTTGCCAATGCACTTTTCTGCAGAAAAACCCTTCCTCGTGATTAAAATGACTTCTCGCCTGATCGCAGATGAGTGAATTGTATGTTCATTTGTTTATATGCATTTGATTGCATAGCATAACCAAACAGTAAGAAAAAATCACAAAATAAAAATATCTTTTATAATAAACGCCCTTATCTCGGACAGTTTGCCTTTTAGCTAGTCTGGCTTCAGGTTCTTTGTAAGCTAAGTAGCCACGCAGTCCAACAAAAGAGATAAGGGACGCTAATATTATTCTTTCGCAATAAACCATTTTATCTCGGACAGTCTGCCTTTTAGCTAGCCTGACTTTAGGTTCTTTGTAAGCTAAGTAGCCACGCAGTCCGACAGAAGAGATAAAAGGCTCTAAAACAAAGACCCAAATCAAATAAATGGGACCTTGTTCATAAACATTAAATTCATAAATCATCCATATAGGTAGTTTATTTTTCCGAAAATAAATGCGCGAATACTATCATACATCATGTAGAAATAAAACATGATAAACATTTAGGTAAAAATAAACACTCGCATGCATACCCACAATAAGCATCATGTGTCATAAACATGCATTTTGGTTTTTAGAAAATAGAGGGGACTAGTAGACAATTGGAGAAAGTGGACATTCCTCGATACCATACTAAGAAACTGGAATGACTTTGCACGATAATGCCACCAGAGGTCTGCTCCGACTTCGAAAAATCCTATGGACGGATTCTCGACCTGTTGAAGATCTGTGTCGATCCCATTTTTATCAGGGTTCTAGTTCATTTTTGGAACTCTAGTCTGCACTGCTTCAAATTCCCGCAGTTCGATATGATGCCTACTTTGGAGGAGTATGAGGTTATGCTAAAATATGGCCCAAATCAGCCAGGGTCCATATTTGCCACAGGGCATATACTTCTGCAGTACAAGTCGCTGCCACCATCCGTCTGCCATTCCGGCAGACTACCCTGATAGAAAAAGGGAATATCCAGGGTTGGAAAGTCGCAATGTTAGAAGACCATCTGTCCTCTTTGGCTGAAAGGGCAGAATGAGCTGCTTTGAACAAAAACCTGGCTCTAATCATATTTGGGACAATCTTGTTTCCCTTCCATATCGACACAGTAGACCAAGCCGTCATGGACGCCTTCTTCGCCTGGGACGTGAACTCAAAGAGTCCCCTGCCTGCACTTCTTGCTGACACCTTGCTCTCGGTGGAATTTTGTCACCAGAAGCAAGGAAAAACACTCTGATGTTGCTCTTCACTACTATTCGTGTGGGGTATCACGCATTTCTACGCCTCTAGTCACATGGGGATGTTCCACGACCCCTTGAGAAGCTTCTCCAAGATCCCTCTCCGCCAACGCATGACTTTAGAGTGGAAGGTTGAGTTGGAACAATGGGACGCCAACCGATTATCCTTGGTTTGCCCTTGGTTCTGACCCGGCCCAGTCCTCATCAGATGTGGGGATTATCTGAGCATACCATTAATAGGACTCAGAGGTTGCATAACCTATTCTCCAAAGGTGGCTATGAGACAACTCATGAGGACCCAAACTGCAATATCCCGAGAGGAGCTCAGAGGACTGTGTTTCTTCGGAGACCCATGCACGGTTGCTAACTCACTAGCTGTGCGAAGAGCATGGGAGAAACCAGTCTTTATGGGAGATATAGAGCTAGGAAAAGCTCAAGTAGCTGTCTCCAGTGACTATGAGGAATGGAGACGAAAAAGAGGGATATCGCAAACATCCACCTCACTTGCTACACGTTCAAACAATGAAGAGCCACTAAATCAAGTCGACGCCTTGACCCGGAGGATAGAAATCATGGGAGCCCAGATGAGGGCCCTTGAAGAAAGAGAGCAAGAATATATCCTCACCATAGACAGCCTACAGAGGCAATGCAAGAAAAAGGATCATGAAATAGAGCGCCTCAAGGACCAGTGTGCTGATTCTAATGAGCAAGCTATCCGAGCATCTAAAGCTGCTAGAACCAGCTTGGATAGCTAACTTCAAGAAATAACTGCCAAATCAGCACGCCTTGAGGCCGAATCTGCAAAACAGGCTCAAATGATCAAGGAGTTGTTACAAGACCTTACGAGGACTCGGTCTGAAATACGCCAAGAGCGAGAGGCCAACCAGAGGCTTAACAGAAGTCTCACTGAGCTACGCTGCAAAGAAAGAGATGGGTTAGCTCAGTATGGCCAAGTATTGCAAGGAAAGGACCGAGCCCTTGAAAATCTAGACGAGCTGCAAGCCTTGGTCGTCCATCAAGAAGCGAAGATCAAAGAGGCTCAAAAATACAGTGAAGATATGAGCCAGGCGGTCCAGAAGCAAACCGAAGCACTCGCTCGTCACGTCCGCGAAGCCAAAAGGGAATTACATAGAGATCAAGACCCGCCTGTGGGTTTCTTTAGGCTTTTCCGTTTCTGTCAAAAGTTGCTTCGTAGTGTGGAATAGGGGAATGTACACTTTCTACGGATAAATAAATTTTTCTTATTCAACAATTGTCTACTTGCATGCATATCATTCATTTACATGTTTAATTTCCCCTCCTTCACTTTTAATAAACAAGATAATAAAAAGGAAGGATTAACTGGAACGTCTTCCAAATCAGAAGAATGGAGAGAAAGTCGCTCTTAATCAAGCTCTCCCCAATGGTCGATCCACCACAAGAAGATAATAAGCCTCGGCCGTTGGTTCTCAAAATCAATAAGAGGGGGCAAGGATGCCCGTGCGACTATTTATGCCTCGTCCTTTCCCCTATGAATCGAATAAAGTTGTACCGTGGAGATATGGAGAATCTTCACCAATAAAGGAGGAAATGTCCAACATAGCCGACATCGGGGGCATGACCAGAAGTGGAAGGATATACTCTGCCAAGGAGTTGCAAGATGATGCCCCCAAAAATAAAGGGAAAAATAAAAAGACCGAAGAAAAAGAAAACAAAGAATCCAAGGAGCAGACCGACGAATTGCTCCAGTTCATAAGGCAAAGCGAGTATTCCATCATTGACCAGCTCAATCATACACCTGCAAAGATAACTCTGTTATCTCTAATGATGAGCTTGGAACCACATAGAAACGCCCTGATGAAAGTCTTGAGCGAAGCGCATGTACCTCATAGTATATCCCAAGAAAAAGTTGAGAGGATTGTCGGTCACATTACGACAAGCGATCACCTCACCTTCACAGAGGAAGAACTCCCGCTCGAGGGGTCAAACCACAACAAGCCCTTGCACATTTCTGTCAAGTGCAAGGAGTACCTCATTGCTAAAGTTATTGTGGATAACGGGTCATCCTTGAACGTGATGCCCAAGGGCACACTGGACAAGTTGACTATCCAAGGAACCCACTTGCGCCCAAGCAGCACTGTCGTTCGAGCCTTCGGCGGATCCAAGCGAGAAGTAGTGGGGGAAGTCAATATGCCAATCCAAGTCGGACCCACTATCTTTAACATCGATTTCCATGTAATGGACATTACTCCGACATATAGTTGTCTCCTCGGCAGGCCTTAGATTCATGACGCTAAGGCAGTACCTTTAACGCTCCACTAGAAAATCAAGTTTATAGTGAACAACAAACTGGTCACGGTCCAAGCAGAAGACGATATCTTGATCAGTGGACCGTCTACCCAACCTTATGTGGATGCAGCTGAAGAGGCCCTTGAAACATCTTTTCAAGTGCTCGAAATTGCCAGTGTAGAGAGACTTCCCAATAATACGAAGGTAGCCCGCATGATGATGAAGCATGGTTACCATCCTGGCAAAGGACTGGGGGTAGATTCCCAAGGAATAAAGGAACCCCCAGAATTCAAGGATAACCCCTTTAAGTATGGCCTAGGATATGACCCTACAAAGGGCCGAGCAGAAAGAAGAAAAGGGAAGTCTCCCCTCTGCACACTCAAGCAGATATTTCGAAGCGGAGGGTTGCAAGCGTCAAGAGCTACCCTAGTCATTAGGAGATATTTTTCTTTGCTCAAGGGATGTAAACCCAATGATTGTTAGAGATTATCCCCCGGGGCTAGCCCGACCCCCGTGCATTTTTGGGCACATATTCCCTTCCTAATTAATGAAGAATACACTTCTTACTATCTACTTCTCTTCTTGCTACTTCATGTCTAGACCTCATAATAACCTTGTCTAAACAAACAAAAGAGAAAGGAAGAATAAAAGCGCGTCCAAATAATCAAAATATACCATTTCCATAATAATCAAGCTGGTTGATTAGAAGCACAAAATAAGGTTTTACCTCACCATAAATAAAGCCGTGTTTCGCCAATATTGTGTAAAAAAAAAGACAGAAAAGAAAAAGCCTATAGAAGCCAAAGGCCAAAAAAAGAGGGGCAAAATACCCGGTAGGAAACCCACTAAGGGGGCTACGCAAAAGATAGGGTCAACCCATTAGGACACCCGAACAAAAATTAATGGGTAGCCTAGGCAAAAGTTAGGGTTACAAGATAAGGTCCGCTAGGATTCCCTAAACAGAAAAGAAAAAGGAAGGAACCTAGACAAAAGATAAGACCAAAACACGATATCCCATCCCGAAAACCCGAAGGGCGGTCTGGGGAAATCAACTAGCTAAAAGAAGCGATGAATATAGGACAAGACGCAAAAAAAACGTTTGTTTAGACAAAAGCTTAAACACTCAGGCCTAACCTTAGCCAGCCATTCTTACAGAATCTTTTCTGAATAAAATCAACCGTCCAAAACACAAGCCGTTGATTTTATCCTCTACTTCTTTTCTCTTGACCCTCACAACATTATTCTAACAATTAGTTTGGGAATATGGAGGCGTATAATCAACAAGAGGATTGAAATCTCTAAAGCAAAGAAAAAGGGCACCAACGTGACAAAGAGTGCTCTCCAAAAAAATAAAGAAGAGAAGTCATTCTTCGGTCACATTAAGTCTACAACGGTACAACCAAATACAATAGAAAAGCAAAGATCAGAGGGCCCCCGTCTATAAGTCACATAGTTAATCCTTCTGAAAAAACTAATGAAGTAAACATTATAGGACATCAAACATGAAAACATTGCATGCATAAAATGTTTTTGAACAAGGTCCTATTTTTCTTCAAAAAGAAAAAAATCAGCTAAAATTTGAGACCGCCGTCCCAACCTTTGAGATCGCCGTCTTGCTTTGGACAAAAACGAGACCGCCTTCTCGCTTGGCGAGAAGGCCGTCTCGCAATAGGTCCAAAACGAGACCGCCGTCTCGAAGTTCCAGACGGCGGTCCCGAGTCCCACGAAATCGAGACCGCCGTCTCGAAATCCCAAACGGCGGTCTCGACCCAAAACGAAAATCTATAAATAGGGGCCTTGGGGGGTTTGTTTTGTGCACTCCTTCCTGCATTCCCACATACATTTCTTCCATTTTTAAGCACTTTCTCATCAAGATGCATAGAGGCAAATCTTCTAGAAAGAGAGGAAGGGGTTCTGGCCCAAGTACTTTTGCGGTCCCAATCCCGCCGGACCCAACCCAGCTCTCACCCCAGCATTAGGCCCATTTAGAGCATATTCAGGGTTATGCATGGCATCCCATGCTGAAGATGGACTTCCACATCCTCACCGAGTTCAGATGGGAGGATGACGTACGGGCGTACTTCGACAACATCGGGTGGGGCTTCCTCTTCCAGTCTCCCCCCACCCGCATCTACCCGCAGGCAGTGATGGAGTTCCTTGCCTCCATCACATATTTTGAGCTCCCCACGATGATACCGGGCCTCACTCCGGTCAAGATGGTGTCTTATTACATGAACGGGTCGTACCAGACAACGACGCTAGACGAGTTCAACGTCTCCATCGACTTCGTCCGGCCCGAAGACATCCTGACCCCAGAATATGGAGGGGTCATCTGTGAGCGGCCTCCTACCCTCACAGCCGATGAGATGTGGGAAGATCTCACCCGGATGCGCGTCCTGCCGTCCCTGCTAAAAGGGTCCGCACTCACTCCCACTCTCCGCATCTGCCACAAGATGCTGGCAGGAACTCTCCACGGGTAGAAGGAGAGCCAGGGGAAGGTTGCCCATCCGGACCTCTTCGCCATTCACTGCATGAGCCAAGGATGCCGGTGCAACCCCGACTATTTCTTTGTGAAGGCCCTTAAGGATTTTGGGTGTCGTCCTGTGGGAGCCATCCTCATGGGTCCTCTCATCACCCCACTAGCTGAGAAGTGGGGTTGCCATGGCGGAGAGAGCATATCCTCCAATCTTCAACCCGAGTTTATCAACGGGTCCATGCTTGTCAGCATGGGGATGCTGATCCGTCAAGGATCCCGGTTGGCCCTCCACCCCTCGCTAGCCATGACCCTAGACCTTCAAGACCTGGTGGCGATGCAAGACCTCCCGACACCCTCGGAGTTCCAGCAACAACAACAACAACAACATCAGCAACAGTACAGGGACGACTTCGCTGGCATCAACCGCAACATCTACGAGCTACTTCAGCAGTTTGACCAAATGTCCCTAAGGCAGGATGTCTTCAAGATGCGAATGGAGACCTTCGGCCAAATACAGGAGGGGATGAGACAAGACCCGGCACTACTCCGACAAGAACATCTCAGCTCAGTCCAAAGCCAGGAAGAATTTCAGAGACATATGTATCGGCAGTTCCCTCCTCCCGGATCGTCTCCCGGCTTGAGTCCGCAGTCGTCTTAGGGATATTACCCCAAATAATTGCTGTAATAAAATTTTATCATAAATAAAATTCCTTTCATTCATTCCTACTCTCTTTTCGAAAAAAAGTCAGTGTCGCCGCCGTCAAAACGAGGCGGTCGGAGCGACGCGATGTTTCCGACTTTCCAATTTTCTTGTTTTTATGGGTGTGGTTACAACGCCTTTAGGTTTTCCGATAACCGGGCTGAACCTAGGGGTGAGGTTTTCGAAAAAGTGTTCTTGGATTGTCCGATAACTGGGCTAACCCAAGAACTAACTTTGAAGGGTTCTTATGGAGTCGCCACCGATGTTTTCACCGGAAACATTGAAAAAGGAAAAAAGAAGGCAATGGTTTTCGAAAAACCAACTTTGGCCATTATAACCAGAGTCGGGTAAGGGAGTTAGTTACGTGTGGGGAAGGTATTAGCACCCCTACAACGCCCCTTCCAGGTTCCCTATGATGGACTATTCTTAAAATAAAGACAATAAAATTATGCTTCTACCCTATTTATTTATTACAAAATTTAAATAGTTATCTACATGATCCTAATATCTAATGCATACAAGGAAAACATTAAAAGAAAGCGATAAAAGAGAAAAGATATGAAGGAGAACCTCCGAAGCGAGCTTTTATAAATGTTGAACTTGAGGACGCTTTTTGGCAGTCCCCGCACTCTACAGAGACACTCCTCTCTCGATCAAAAAATAAAGGTGTCACCCTACCGAGGGCCGGATGTCTCAAAAAAAGAGGACATCCTTAACCGATTTCTACCTTAATGGAAATCAGAAGGCTTACTCGAACTCTGGAAAAATACTCAGAGTCACTCTAAAGTGCCAAAAGGCTTCCTAGAGAGTGGTAGGAGTGAATGGTGTGTGTGAAAATGGGTAGAATGAGGCTCCTATTTATAGAAAAAGTGCTAGGTCGGGATGGCCATCTGGGAATTCGGGAAGGCCTTCTCGCCATTTGGGAAGGCCTTCTCGCCCTCACCATTTGGGAAGGCCTTCTCACCATTCGGGAAGGCCTTCTCGCCCCCACCATTTGGGAAGGCCTTCTCGCCATTCGGGAAGGCCTTCTCGCCATTTGGGAAGGCCTTCTCGCCAGAATTTTTTTTATTTTTATTTTATTTTATTTTATTTTTTATTTTTTGTACAGAAAAGTCTTCCTACTCTAATATGGGGCCTAATAGTCTCTCCTAGTGGCTTCTTAGGCTTCATCCATCTTCGAATAGAAGGTCTTCTGGTCTTTATTATGAGGCCGGACAAGATTTGGGGTCTACAACTGCCCCCCCCTTTACCTGACCAGTCGGTCGTTGGCCTGCTGTGCCAAGAAGATTGACTGGAAGGTAAAGGAGTTGACCCTCTTGCCCGGTTACCCTTCGGATGCTCAGTCTTGCGGCGGTTGATCTTCTGGGGAAAATTTGTGTTGTGCACCTCCAAGATACTCCTTCTGATGGTAGCCGATCCCTTTGGTTGACACATGGTAGAACCTCAGGATACTCCTTCTGACAGTAGCCGATCCTTCGGTTGATGAGTATAAACCCCCCATCAGGCTGGTAGTTGTAGTCCGCTGTGTGTTGGACTGGATGAGTATGAACCCCCCATCAAGCTGGTAGTTGCGACTTACTGATCCGGCTTGAGCGCAGATCAGGCGCACTTGCGTGCGCAGATTGATAGGTATAAACCCCCTATTAGGCTGGTACAGTCCATTGTGTAGGACTGGTGGTGGTGGCGGCTTACTGCTCGGGTGGCTCATGCGCTGACTCCATGGGGAGTGATTTCTGTTTTGGTAAATGTTTTTGGACCTTTCTGGTAAAGTCTTCCGGTGTGCCGTGGATTCTTTGTTTTTTGGCTTTTCTTGATAGCCATCCAGCTTGTTGTTTGCTGGGGATTCTTTGTTTTTGATCCTATGGTAGTGGTCATCCGACTTTACTAGTTGTCGGGGATTTTTGATGAGTACCTCTTAGGTAGGCAGAAATCCTCTAGGGATTTGCTGATCTTGGTGACACCTCTTGAGTAGGCGGATATCCATTGAAAATTTGTTGATTTTGATGGTGCCTTTGAGCAGGCAGATGAAAGTGATCCTAGCAAAGATCTCAGTGATTTGATGAAGTCAAAGATAAAGTCAAAGGTCAACTCTGCAACAGTCAAACAAGTCACTCAGAAGAATGGAGCTGAAGACTTAGTGTGTCTTAACAGAAAGCTTAGGTAAAACCACTTTACCTTTTCCACTTGCATAAAGCTTCTTCATTCATTTTGCAAAATGCCTCAAAAACGAGTTTTTAACAAATAAAAAACAAAAGCATTTTGGCAAAGAATTTTCTTAAACAAGTTATTAAGCTGATACTAGGTTTGAAAGAATCAATTTAAAACACTTAGAATGTTTTAAAAAGTGTTTTTACAATATTTTAATCGATACAAACTTCTTTTAATCGATTAAAACTCTTTATGACCGATTAGAATTCGAATATAATAGGTCAGAATGCAATATAATCGATCAGATCTTAAATATGAGCGATCAGAATTATTTTAATCGATTAAAACACGTTTCAATCGATTAAAATCACTTTGGATGTCAGGATGATCGATCAGAATGAGATTATGACCGATCAGAGTTGGATATGATCGATCAGAATTGAATTATGACCGATCAGATCTGTTTCAATCGATTAAAACGTATTTCAATCGATTAAAATAACTTAGAAAATCTTTTCAATCGATTAAAACGTATTTCAACCGATTAAAACAACTTAGAAAAATTACATGCAGGTTTTTAATCGATTAAAACGACTTTATATCAGCTAAAATAACTTGGAAAGTTTTATAAAGAGGTTTTTAAACAAATCAATCGATTAATACGTGATTCAATCGATTGTTTTATACTTAGAAAATGTTTGTAAAACGTTTTAACTGATAAAAACGTGGTCGTATCAACTAAAACATTTTCTGTTAAAGATCAAGAATGCATTAATGGGTTGAAAGGACTTTTAACAGATTGTAACGGCTATTTCAACAGATTAAAACAAACTTTCAACAGATTAATTAATGCAGCAGATTTGAAAATACTCTTTTATAAACAGAATTGCTTGGAACTTTTAACATATTAGATTTGACACAATTCAAGCAATCAATACAAACAACTATTAGCATTTTTCAAGAAAGATACACAACTGTTTTTGTGAACTTCTTTTGAAATCTTTCTTGAGGCACTTTGCATTTCTTTGAAGAAGAAACTGATCGTGGATTGGTGTAATCCGGTTTGAGCTTTCTTTGTTTCTTCTTTTAAATTTCTATTCATTCATTTGTACTTGTTTTGTACCTGGAATTTGGGTACAAGTTTTCTGCAGTTGTTGTAGAAAGTTGTCAAGAACTGGAATTTGGTTCTTGGTGGAAAGGTTAAAGCAAGAGCTGGAATTTGGTTCTTGTGTGTGGTGCCTGGAATTTGGGCACTTGGTTTCTCTGCAACTGGAATTTGGTTGTAGAGGTTATCAAGAGCTGGAATTTGGTTCTTGGTGGGAGAGGTTAAGTGCGGGAACTGGAATTTGGTTCTTGTACTGTGTGGTGCCTGGAATTTGGGCACTCGGTTTCTCTGCGGCTGGAATTTGGTTGCAGAGGTTTCCAAGAGCTGGAATTTGGTTCTTGGTGGAGAGTTAGAATAGGTGTAAGAGTGTGAGTCTGTAAAACATCTATTCTAGTGGAACCCAGCTGGAATTTGGCTGGAGATCTGGACGTAGCCCTGGTTGTGGGTGAACCAGTATAAAATTACCGGTGAAATCTTTCCTAACCTTTCTCTCTTTAATTTCTGTTGCTGCACTTAAACTGTTTGATTGCTTTGTGATTTGTGAATTGATTAGTAAACTTAATTTTCGAATTAGATAATCTGTGTATTGCGAAAAACTTTCAAAAATCAATTCACCCCCCTCTTGATTTAAAACTACTTTTCTAACAATTGGCATCGAGCAAGGTGCTTGAAAGTTATTCAAGTCTCTTGATCCATGGTCGAGAACAGGTTACCGTTTTCTGAGGGGGCATCTATTAACAGACCTCCACTATTCTGTGGAACAGATTATCCTTTCTGGAAAATTAGGATGAAAATCTTCATTGAATCCATTGACAGAAATGCTTGGGATGTTATTACTAATGGTCCTCTAATTACAGATAAAGGATGGTCAAGCTTGAATGATGAAGAGAAGAAGAAAGTTCAAAGTGACTGCAATGCAAAAAATATTATTACTTCTGCTCTTAACATGGATGAATTTTTCAGGGTGTCCCAGTGCAATTCTGCCAAGGAGATGTGGGATGTTCTTGAGGTCACTCATGAAGGGACTGCAGATGTTAAAAGAGCCAGAAAGCACACTTTGATAAGAGAGTATGAGTTGTTCAAAATGCAGAATGGTGAAAGCATCGCAGATGTGCAGAAACGCTTCACGCACATCATCAACCACTTAATGGGCCTAGGTAAGACCTTTGATAAGGAAGAACTAAATATTAAAGTATTGAAATGTCTTGACAGGTCCTGGCAGCCAAAAGTCACTGCAATATCAGAATCAAAAGATCTGTCCACCATGACAACAGCCTCACTGTTTGGAAAACTCAGAGAACATGAAATGGAAATCACAAGATTCAATGAGCAAGAAGTCTCTGAGAAGAAGAACAGAAGCATTGCACTTAAAGTTGAAGAAAATCAAGAATCAGAAGAAGATAATGAGAACCTTGGACTGCTTGTTAGGAAATTCAACAAATTCCTCAAGAAAAAGATCCAAGACAAGGAAAGACACAAAAGGTATGAGAAAAGAACTGATTCTTCTAACTTTAAATGTTATGGTTGTGGCAAACAGGGCCATGTTAAAATGGAATGTCCAGAGAGAAATAAACAAAGTGAAAAGAAAGAGAAAAAATCAAAAAGAAGAGCCTACATTGCCTGGGATGATAATGATACGTCATCAACAGATAACTCTGAAAATGAAGAAGCCAATCTTTGTTTAATGGCGAGTCAAAATCCACAAACCAGCCAGGTAAGTTCTAGTTCCTCTTCAAATATAGTTAACTATGATGCATTACAAGAAGTATTTAATGAAATGCATGAGGAGGCTAAGAAACTTCAAAAAGAAAATGATAGGCTAAAAGGATTAAATAACTGGCTAGTTAACAAGGTTGATTCTCTGGAAAAAGCAGATTAGTGAAAATGAAACTGATAATGAATTCTTGAAACTGATTCATGATAACTCTGATTGTAAATGCAATAAACCATGCAAAAGCTGTTCGAATTGCAATAGAAAATTGAATTCTTATCTCAAACTGTTTCAAAGTTCACTCAGGGGCAAGCCAATCTAGATGTATTACTTGGATCTCAAAAATTAATTTTTGACAAATCTGAAATAGGATTTAAATCTAGATCCAAGTAAAACAAAAATAAATAGGAATTCATACTCTACAATCAAATGTTTCTACTGTATGAAAAAAGGGCATTCAGTAAAATACTTGCAGAATTAAAAAGTATGCTATTCCTAAAGGGAGAATGAAATGGGTTCCAAAGATTAATTCTTTTCAAATAACATGATCAGGACCCAATAATTATAAAGGGTACTAGAAAAATACTTAATTGTTTTGCAGGAACAAGTCTGGGAATCCCTTGAAGATCAGAAGCTGCGAAACCAGGTTCTGTGTATTTAAATTAATTGTTTTAATTGATATAAACCAATATTAATCGATTGAAATAACTTACCGTACCATTTTAATCGATTGAAATGTCGAAATAATCGATTAAATTGTTCTCAGAATGTTGGTTTAGTCGTTTTAATCGATTAGAATAAATTTATATCAACTAAAAACACTTAGGATCAAAATTAATCGATTTATTTACGTTTTAATCGATTTAAATACTGGTGATATGTTTTTTATTACATTCTGTACCATACAAATCGATTCTTTCATAAAACAATTGATTAATTCACTGTAGATGTTTACATTTCTCTTAATACTTTACATGGAATGATGCATGGTAATACACTGAAAATCAAAGAAATTATCAAAGAATGGACTGTAACTTTTCTTATAGACACTAGTTACAAACAGGTCAAACTGTTAGGACTGAAAACATAGTTTATCATAGATTTTTTCAGTGATAGTTGATTCTGGTAATAAATTGTTGATTACTAGGAAGTTCAATGAACAAATGTTTACATTAGATTTCTTGATATTACCTAGCAATATTTCTGAAATAATCTTGAGCATGCATTGGTTCAAAACTCTTGGTGAAATTCATTGGAACTGTGCAACTTTGAATATTTGCTTTAATCATCAATGTCACGAGGTGACACTATAAGGGAACCAATCTGGAACAAGCAATTCAAAAATTGAATAACGTGGTACAGGGAATGTATGTTTTATGGTCAGTACAGGGATAAATTTTATATTGTTTTAGAATTCTGGATTGATTGTCATCACCTGTCCTCATTACTAATCATTGCCCACTCTACCAGAATAAGTTTTTTGTTAATCACTTGTGCATATGATACCACTGGAAACAACAAAGTTAAAAATGACTCATTCCTCAAAAGATAATGATGAGCTGATTCACTATAAGTGAGAATAACACCCATCATACTACATTAATAAAAATACAGTTATTTGCTTGGATAATGATAACTGCAGGGTTCAAAATGGGTTGGCTATTTTGAAAGGAAATTCCTATCTCAGTACATCATTAATCTGTGATTCATGCAATTTATGGTATCGTGCACTCTGTGTGGAATCTGATAGTGAATGTACGTACTGTCAGTACATGATTCTCGCCTCGATGTGTAATAGTTGATGTTCCTAAAGAAACATTTAATTCCATTGAGTGTCAACCATGGACTGTAATGCAGTCAATAGTAACAGTAAAATGCTAAAAGAGTTCTTTTCAGGAAAAGTTTCTGTGTCTATTGCTCGATCACAGGAGTGACAAGCAGTTGTTGAATCAAATAGTTGATAGAGCAAAATTGGTTCCAGCAAAAAGGAAAGCCTATTATCTTTTGATATTGGTGGGGATCAAATGAATGATCACCAAGCTGGTGGATAAGCAGTTCAATCAGGGAAATTGGGATGACTAGTTCCCCTCATCATCTTTATCTTCTGCTTATTTCTATCTTTATATTGTTTGCATGGATTGTGATATTAACTGGTGTTATACCAGGAACATTTGCCTTAATCTTTGGTTAAATATGGTTTAGGATCTAATCTAGATCAGACTGGCGTAAATAGAATTTAAATAGATCCCTGAGAGCTTTAGCTAAATAAGATTTTATTCTGATAGATCTATTAGCTAAGATTTAATCAATATAGTTGTTAGTATTGTTAAAACATCCTTCTAAATGATCAGTTTTACAAAATATGCATTAAACATTACTTCATTTTCAAAACTGATTGTTTTAATCAATACAACATCTTGTTAATCGATTAAATGAACTTATACAACATGTTTTAATCGATTCAAAATCGAAATAATCGATTATTTTTACTAAAGTTTCATGTTTTCAAAATCTTAAATGTTTTAATCGATTAAACTTTTCTTTCAATCGATTAAAATCATTTACCAAGAACATTTTAACCGATTATACTCTGTTTTTAATCGATTTTTATTCTGGGAAGAAAGATTAAAGGCTTTAGTTAATGGTCATGTTTCTGTAAACATGCTACTAAAGCGTGATTCCCTTATCTTTACACGTGTTAATTGTATTCATTACAAACGTGTTAATGGAGATAAGTTTGAATCAACTTTAATTGATTATTTTCATGAGTGAAATATTGATTCACTTTGTATTTTCAAAAACTTGAGCATATTTTTCGAAACCTTACATTTTATTCTTTTCTCTTCTATTCCCTATTTTTGATGAAGTCAAAAGGGGAGAAATAGTTGCATCACTTTAAGATAAATTTAAGAGCAACAGTTTAGGGGAGAAATAAGTTTTAGGGGAGAAATAAGTTTTAGGGGAGAAACAAAACTTTATTACATTCTTATATTTCTCACCTAACTGCATTATCAAGTGACTTATTTTGCAGAGATTGTTTTTTCAAAATGGTGTTTGTCTTCATCAAATAGGGGAGACTGAAAGTGATCCTAGCAAAGATCTCAGTGATTTGATGAAGTCAAAGATAAAGTCAAAGGTCAACTCTGCAACGAGTCAAACAAGTCACTCAGAAGAATGGAGCTGAAGACTTAGTGTGTCTTAACAGAAAGCTTAGGTAAAACCACTTTACCTTTTCCACTGCATAAAGCTTCTTCATTCATTTTGCAAAATGCCTCAAAAACAGTTTTTAACAAATCAAAAACAAAAGCATTTTGGCAAAGAATTTTCTTAAACAAGTTATTAACTGATACAGGTTTGAAAGAATCAATTTAAAACACTTAGAATGTTTTAAAAAGTGTTTTTACAATATTTTAATCGATACAAACTTCTTTTAATCGATTAAAACTCTTTATGACCGATTAGAATTCGAATATAATAGGTCAGAATGCAATATAATCGATCAGATCTTAAATATGAGCGATCAGAATTATTTTAATCGATTAAAACACGTTTCAATCGATTAAAATCACTTTGGATGTCAGGATGATCGATCAAAATGAGATTATGACCGATCAGAGTTGGATATGATCGATCAGAATTGAATTATGACCGATCAGATCTGTTTCAATCGATTAAAACGTATTTCAATCGATTAAAATAACTTAGAAAATCTTTTCAATCGATTAAAACGTATTTCAACCGATTAAAACAACTTAGAAAAATTACGTGCAGGTTTTTAATCGATTAAAACGACTTTATATCGACTAAAATAACTTGGAAAGTTTTATAAAGAGGTTTTTAAACAAATCAATCGATTAATACGTGATTCAATCGATTGTTTTATACTTAGAAAATGTTTGTAAAACGTTTTAACTGATAAAAACGTGGTCGTATCAACTAAAACATTTTCTGTTAAAGATCAAGAATGCATTAATGGGTTGAAAGGACTTTTAACATATTGTAACGGCTATTTCAACAGATTAAAACAAACTTTCAACAGATTAATTAATGCAGCAGATTTGAAAATACTCTTTTATAAACAAAATTGCTTGGAACTTTTAACATATTAGATTTGACACAATTCAAGCAATCAATACAAACAACTATTAGCATTTTTCAAGAAAGATACACAACTGTTTTTGTGAACTTCTTTTGAAATCTTTCTTGAGGCACTTTGCATTTCTTTGAAGAAGAAACTGACTGTGGATTGGTGTAATCCGGTTTGAGCTTTCTTTGTTTCTTCTTTTAAATTTCTATTCATTCATTTGTACTGTTTTGTACCTGGAATTTGGGTACAAGTTTTCTGCAGCTGTTGTAGAAAGTTGCCAAGAACTGGAATTTGGTTCTTGGTGGAAAGGTTAAAGCAAGAGCTGGAATTTGGTTCTTGTGTGTGGTGCCTGGAATTTGGGCACTGGTTTCTCTGCAACTGGAATTTGGTTGTAGAGGTTATCAAGAGCTGGAATTTGGTTCTTGGTGGGAGAGGTTAAGTGCGGAAGCTGGAATTTGGTTCTTGTACTGTGTGGTGCCTGGAATTTGGGCACTGGTTTCTCTCATGCTGGAATTTGGTTGCGAGAGGTTTCTAAGAGCTGGAATTTGGTTCTTGGTGGAGAGTTAGAATAGGTGTAAGAGTGTGAGTCTGTAAAACATCTATTCTAGTGGAACCCAGCTGGAATTTGGCTGGAGACTGGACGTAGCCCTGGTTGTGGGTGAACCAGTATAAAATTACCGGTGAAATCTTTCCTAACCTTTCTCTCTTTAATTTCTGCTGCTGCACTTAAACTGTTTGATTGCTTTGTGATTTGTGAATTGATTAGTAAACTTAATTTTCGAATTAGATAATCTGTGTATTGCGAAAAACTTTCAAAAATCAATTCACCCCCCCTCTTGATTTAAAACTACTTTTCTAACAGCAGATACTCCATTGAGTTTCTAGTAATGCCTCTGAGTAGGCAGATGCTTCATCGGAAGTGAAGACTTTTGGCTACATTTGTTTTGCCTCTGACTAGGCTGATATTCCCCTATGGGGATGCTGGCTCTTGCTTGCCAGGTCTTGCCTATGTGTAGGCAAATGACATTCTGAGGATGAATCTGAAGTTTTTCCTTTGCAGTAGGCTCACTGGGGATGATCTTTGTTTTTGATTGATCCACCGGGGAAGTTGACTTCCCGGGGGTCAGATTTTGGTAGCCCCTTTGGGGGAATGGAATCTTGGCTCCTTAATTGATGTGGGTGCGAGCTGGCTTTTGTGGTGCTCTTATTCTGTTGAAAGAATGGAATTTTCAATTCCTTCTTTTTGATTTTTTCTTTTTCTGAGGTGACCCACTTAGGGAGTAAGGATTTTCATTTGATTTCGCCTTTTTCCGCGATTTATCTCTTTTTTTTCGTGATTTGAAACTTGGCTTTTTCGGGATAATGCGTAAGCCTTTTTACTTTTTAGTCTCTTTTTATTACGCTGGCTTTTTTGCTTCTTTTTGGGAGGTCCATTAGGGATGAAGTTTTCTTTCTTTGGTGATCCACCAGGGAATTAGTTGACTCCTTGGGGATCTGATTTTTCTTTTCTAGGGATGGAGTCTTGGCTCCTTGATTGATGTTGATGCGAGCTAAACTTGTGAAGCTCTTATTCCACTGGAGAATGGGAATTTCTGATTCTTTTTTGTAGACTTTTTAGGAGATCCACTTGAGGATTTTTATTCGGCCTTCTCTATTGTTGCCTTTTCTTTTGGACATCCTCTGTGGATGCAAGGGTTTTCTTCTTTTTTTCCTTTTTTTGTTGAGCCCTTGTTGGTATGGAGATTGGACTCTTTTGATTGTTGATGATGATGGGCTCTTGAAGCCTTTATTCTCCATTGGGGAGTGTGGAGGAGACTTTGGGTGAGTGTGCTCGATGACTCATGTAGTGGTAATGCTAAGCCGTGAGGAGTGTTTTTGTTTTGCCTTCGGAGTAGGAAGGGATCCTCTTGGGCATGACTAAGCCTTTCCGTCAGCTTTTCTTTTATGATGTCTGATGATTGTGCCCTCTTTTACTGGGTGATGATTGGAGCTTTGGCTTCTGGAAGCTTCTTATGACAACTTGCTCTTCTTTCTTGAGGGAGAGCAATGTTTGGAGACTTATTACTTTCTTCTACCTTCTTTTCTGGGTAGAAGGATGGTAGTTGGAGCTCTTGATTTTCAGAAGCTCTTATTCTGCTGAGTCGCTTGATTGACGACTTGCTCTGTTTTCTTGAGGGCATTATTTGGAGACTCAGTCTCAATTATCCTGTTTTCAATCACAAACATGGAGCTAGTCTCCTTATATGCATGAATGCTTTTCGTTTTTTGTTATTTATCTGAAGTAATTTTTATTTCTTTCATTTTTGACATTAACAAAGTCGTTTTGTGCGACTACTTGTGTGTGGATGCCCTAAATGCAATCTATTCTTTTTTATTGATGCATCTGGAAAAGTGACTGACATTCTCTTGCTGGACTTTTTATGCTTATGATGAAGGGCCCCTCTCTTTTATTCATTTTTGGGTTTAGCCCTATCTTTTGCCTAGACCGCCCTTTTTGGGATTTTTGGTCTAGTGGGCTGCCTTAATTTTTTCCTAGGATATCTTAGCGGACTTTTTTCCTTTTTTATGAATGCCCTAACTTTTGCCTAGACCGCCCTTTGCGGGTTTACAATCTAGCGGGCTACCCTAACTTTTGCCTAAGAATCTCCTAGCAGGCATTATTTTTTATTTTTAATTTTCTCATTTCTCTTTTCTCTTTTCTTTTTGAGAGAAAGGACCCTATGCATGTATGCAATGTTTGTGATATGCATCCTATAATATTATTTCAATTAATTTTTCAAAAGGATTAACCAATGTGCTTTTACTTCTTATGAGCTTCTGACGTTATGTGCTTTGTCGACATGATATAGGCTGTACCAATTTTGTCGTCTCAATTTTTTCATGACCGAAGAATGATTGTGTTAATTGTAGAGCGACTTGCCATGTCAGTGCGCCCCTCCCTTTCCTCGGGGATGTCAATCCTCCTATTAATTACTATCTCCACATTTCCCTACTACTAACTAGAATGCCGTAGTGGTAAGGGTCAAGAGAAGAGAAAGAAGAGGATATTTAATTCAAAGGCTTGTGTTTTAGAATTGTTTTATTTTGACAAAAAATGGTTTTTGTAAGCACGACTAGCCAAGGTTAGTTAGAGTGTTTAGGCTAGTTTAAACAACGTTTTGTTTATGGAGTGGCGTCTTATTCTATGGCGCTTGCTATGACTGATTGACTTCCCTAGTCTGCCCTTTGGGTTTTCAGCTTAGGATGTTGTGTTTTGTTTTGTCCTAACTTTTGTCTAGGTTTTTTTTTTCTTGCTTTTGAAACCTAGCGGACTTTATTTTGTAACCCTAATTTTTGCCTAGGCTACCCTTTATGGTTGTTCAGGTTTCCTAGCGGGTTTACCCTAACTTTTGCGTAGCCCCCTTTGTGGGTTTCCTACCGGGTATCTTGCCCTCTCTTTTTGGCCTTTAGCTTTTATGGGCTTCTTTTGATTTTTGTTTTCTTTTTGCACAACATTGGCGAAACACGGCTTTATTTATGACGAGGTAAAACTTTATTTTGTGTTTCTAGTCAATCAGTGGTGATGAGTGGTTTCATTATTTTGATGATGGCGCATTTTGACGCATTTTTGAAACGTTTGTTTAAACATGGTTATTAATGAGGTTTAGATATGAATAGTAGGAAGAGAAGCAGATAATAAGAATGACATTCTTTGTAATTAATAGGGAAATATGTGCCCTACAATGCTCGGGGGTCGGGCTAGCCCCGATGAGTAATCTCTAATAGTCATTGGATTTACAAACCCTAAGAATCAGAAGGAGAACACCTAATGACTAAAGTCGCTTTTGATGCTTGAACTCCTCTATTTGGGAAAATCTGATTCAAGGTGTGGAGGGGAGACTTCCCTTTTCTCCGTGCAGCTTGATCCTTTGTAGGGTAATGCTTTAAAGGATTGTCTTTAAAATTTGGTGGCTCCCTTATTCCTTGAGAGTTTCTAATGAGCCCTTGGTTTGGGCGGCATCCATATTTCCTCACCATGTGGGTCACCTTCATATCGTTGGGGAAGTCTTTTCATATTGGCAAAAGATATTTCAAAGGTCCTTTTCAGTCGCATGCATTCAAGGTAGGGAAAACGACTGGCTGATCCGAATGTCGTTTTTAGCTCGAACCGTGACCAGCTTGTCGCCTACCGTGAGTTTGTCTCTTTGGCGGAGCATTGAGAGAACTGCCTTAGCGTCGTGAATCCAAAGTCTACTTAGTTTCCTCTTTGGATTATGTTTTTCTTCGGTCTTTTTATTTATTTTTTTTATTTGTAGGAGCGTCATCTTACAGCTCCTTGGGGGAATAGATTCTTCCATTTCTAATTTTGCCCCCAATGCCAGCTATGCTGGAGATATCCTTGTTAATGGGCGGTGTTTTTGCGTATCTCCATGGTGCAGCCTTATTTAATGTATGGGGTGAACAAATGTAACGATATGCTTGCCCCTTCTTCCTTATTAACTCGGATACCCAACGATTGAGGCTTATTATCCTCTTTAGGCGGATCAACCGTTGGAGAGAACTTGACGACAAAAGGTTTGCTCTTCATCTTATTCCAATTCATGGAAAGCACATCGATTAATCCTTTCTTTTTATTATCTTATTATTATTAAAGTGAGAATGAATGCAATTTATGAATGCAATTTGTGAATACAATAGACACTTGAAGAGATGATGAAAACAAACAATTTTATTTATTTCATCCAGACAGTGTACATTCCTCAATGCAATGTTTCGAAGTACATTTTTTTTTTAAAGTGGAGAAGCCTAAATGAACCCATAGGCAGGTTATAATTTCTATTTATTTTCTTTTTGACTTCCCGTGCATGGCATGCGAATGCCCTAATCCTCTTTTCATGGTATTGAGGAATGTCCACTTCTTCGATTGTCTATTATTAGATGCATGTTATGAGGATGAAGTTTGGTGAATGCATGTATGCAAGTGTTTGTTTTTTCCTAAACATTATCATGTTTTATTTTCTAACATGATGTATGATAGTGTTTGAGATTTTGTGTTTTTTTTTTGTATGCGGATGAGGACATGAAGAATACCAGCTGCTTTCTAGAATGCAAGAAGATTTTTATTTTAAAATGAATGATTTATGAGATGGATATTCCTTAGAATGAATGTATTTATGCATGCACAGTACAAAAGGGCGGTAGATGTTCAAAGTGGCATAACTTTTGACTGAGATGTCCGATTTGGATGCACAACATATCAAAACGAAAGGAAAAAGGTGAGGAATCAAGCTACAAATACTTGAAGAGGATTTGGCCCAGTAATTTTTCCAAAAAATGCCTCTAAGACCCATTTTTTAGGGATTTATTAAAATGATGCGTATGCATACTTTCCTTATGCATTTATTTTTTTTCTCTTGATTTTTCCATATATGATGTGATATGAATGATACGACTTTGTCAAAATTATTTTTATAAATGTTTTGATTTTGTTATTATTATTTTTTTTTTATCATTTTTAGCCTTTTATCTCTTCTGTCGGACTGCGTGGCTACTTAGCTTACAAAGAACCTGAAATCAGGCTAGCTAAAAGCAAACTGTCCAAGATAAAATGGTTTTACTGGCGAAAGAATAATATTAGCATCCCTTATCTCTTCTGTCGGACTGTGTGGCTACTTAGCTTACAAAGAACTTGAAACCAGGCTAGCTAAAAGGCAGTCTCTCCGAGATAAGGGTGTTTATTGTAAAATTTTGTTTTTATCTGTTGTTTGGTTATGCTATGCAATCAAATGCAACAAATAAATGCACATACAATTCACTCATCCGCGAACAGGCGAGAAGTCATTTTAATCACGAGGTAGGGTTTTCCTGCACAAAAGTGCATTGGCAAGGGTAGGTACTAACTGTTCTCACCAAGGCTTAGGCCCCAGAGGTGCCCCCATTATAGGGTCCCCACTCTCCAGCCTTCCGACCATGCTTAGCACTAAGGTCATAGTCAGTCTTTGTGCAAAAAGAGGAAGGTTATCACCTTGAGTGGTGGTTTCCGATCACACTGGTGGGCACAAGGCCATCATTACAGCGAACCGTACCTGCCACCCACTCCCTATGGATTTCTCACTTGCCCCCGGGTATAGAGGGAACTGTTGTGTGCAATGGTTTGTGTACAATTTGTATTTCAAACAATTTCATAAATATAAACAAACAACAGTTATTTAAGTCAAGCATTAAAACATGTTATAATACAAGGTAGGGTGAAAGCGTCATTTTTTAAGTCTTTTATTTATCAAACTAGTCCATCACTAAATGGGATCAACTCTCTAGCTTCCCCAGTGGAGTCGCCATCTGTTGCCGGCGTCAAAACGAGGTGATCGGAGCGACGCGATGGTTCCAACTTTCCAATTTTCACGTTTTTATGGGTGTGGTTACAACGCCTTTAGGTTGTCCGATAACCGGGCTGAACCTAGGGGCGAGGTTTTCAAAAAAGTGTTCTTGGATTGTCCGATAACCGGGCTAACCCAAGAACTAACTTTGAAGGGTTCTTATGGAGTCGCCACCGATGTTTTTACCGGAAACATCAGAAAAGGAAAAAAGAAGGCAATGGTTTTCGAAAAACCGACTTTGACCATTATAACCAGAGTCGGGTAAGGGAGTTAGTTACGTGTGGGGAAGGTATTAACACCCCCACAATGCCCCTTTCGGGTTCCCTATGATGGACTATTCTTAAAATAAAGACAATAAAATTATGCTTCTACCCTATTTATTTATTACAAAATTTAAATAGTTATCTACATGATCCTAATATCTAATGCATACAAGGAAAACAGTAAAAGAAAGCGATAAAAGAGAAAAGATATGAAGAAGAACCTCTGAACCGAGCTTTTATAAATGTTGAACTTGAGGACGCTTTTTGGCAGTCCCGCACTCTACAGAGACACTCCTCTCTCCATCAAAAAATAAAGGTGTCACCCTACCGAGGGCCGGATGTCTCAAAAAAAGAGGACATCCTTAACCAATTTCTACCTTAATGGAAATCGGAAGGCTCACTCGAACTTTGAAAAAATACTCAGAGTCACTCTAAAGTGCCAAAAGGCTTCCTAGAGAGTGGTAGGAGTGAATGGTGTGTGTGAAAATGGATGGAATGAGACTCCTATTTATAGGAAAAAGTGCTAGGTCGGGATGGCCATCTGGGAATTCGGGAAGGCCTTCTCGCCATTCGGGAAGGCCTTCTCGCCCTTGCTATTTGGGAAGGCCTTCTCGCCCTCACCATTTGGGAAGGCCTTCTCACCATTCGGGAAGGCCTTATTCGGGAAGGCCTTCTCGCCCCCACCATTTGGGAAGGCCTTCTCGCCATTCGGGAAGGCCTTCTCGCCATTTGGGAAGGCCTTCTCGCCAGAATTTTTATTTTATTTTATTTTATTTTATTTTATTTTATTTTTTACTTTTTGTACAGAAAAACCTTCCTACTCTAATATGGGGCCTAATAGTCTCTCCTAGTGGTTTCTTAGACTTCATCCATCTTCGAATAGAAGGTCTTCTGGTCTTTATTATGAGGCTGGGCAAGATTTGGGGTCTACAGTCAGTGTAACGAAAAAAGATTAAAAAAGTAAAAAGACTTACGCTTAGTCTCGAAAAAGCCAAAATCCAAAATCACGAGAAAAAGATAAAACCGTGAAAAAAGGCAGGATTAAAAACCAAAAATAAAAGCCAAGACAGATTGGCAAGTCAACCACATTGACCAAAGACTTTTTTTGACAACCAACAAAAGTCGAACTACAAAGCAAGACTCCCCGGCAACATCAGGTGACTACTCCAGAAGAGTAAAAAACAAATAAAACAAATCTCACCGTCGGTGCATGATCAGAATCAGTAAGCCGCCACCACAACCAAAGGGTCACCTACCGTATCAAAGGAGCATCCTGAGGCACCTAACCTGATGAGGGTTTGTACTCATCAACCAAGGGGTCAACTACCGCATCAAAGGAACATCCTAAGGTTTCTCAACCGGCGCATAAGCTAGAGCAGTAAGCCGCCACCACCAGCAGTCCTACAAAGTGGACTCAACACTAGATGGGGGTGTGTACTCATTAGGCCTTACAAAAGGGGGCAAGAAGGAGCATCCTGGAGGCGCAACACATTTTTCCCCAGAGGATCAGCCACCGCAAGACAGGGCATCCGAAGGACAACCGGGCAAGAGGGTTAACTCCTTCATCCTCCAGCCGATCTTCTTGGCACAACAGGCCAACAGTCGGCTAGTTAGGTGAGGGGGGGGGGCAACTGTAGACCCCAAATCTTGCCCGACCTCAAAATAAAGAGCAGAAGACCTCCTATTAGGCTCCATATTAGAGTAGGAAGCCACTAGGAGAGACTATTAGGCCCCATATTAGAGTAGGAAGCTTTTTCTGTACAGAAAATAAGGATTCCCACCTTAAGGGGTCAAGACTGCCGTCTCGCTTTTCGGGACCACCGTGTCGCTGAATGGCAAGTCGAGACCGCCATGTCATTTGGCGAGAAGGCCGTCTCGCCACTTGCCATTGGCGAGACCACCCTTCCGTTTGGCGAGACGACCCTCTCATCATTTGACAAGTTGATACCGCCGTCTCGTTTGGCAAGACGGCGGTCTCGCCATTTGTTAAAGTCGAGACCGCTGTCCCGAATGGCGAGACGACCATCTCGATCTTGCCAGGCGAGACGCCCGTCTCGACCTGACAGGCGCGAATCCCTATAAATAGGGGGCGTTCTCCCCTTCATTTCACATAGTTCTTCCATTCTTCCTTCTACATTTTCTTAGAATTCCTCTTTTAGAGCCCCCTCCAAAGCATTTCCGGAGTTTCTGAGTGTTTTAAGAGAGTTTTTATAGTGAAAAAGCGGCATTGTAGAGCGAAGGGATGCCAAAACGCACCCTATTTTTCGTGAGAATTAATCAAAGCTTGCTCCGGAGGTTTCTTCACTCTCTCCCTCTCTTTTATTGTCCTTCTTTACTTACATTAAATTGTGCAATAGCTACTAGGGCCATGTAGTCATTATTTTTTTTTGCAAATAAAAGGGTAAAAGTGTCATTTCAAAAGTTTATTTATAAAATAACTAGCCTATCATAGGGAACCCGAAAGGGGAGTCGTAAGGGAGCTAATACCTCCCTTACACATAACTAACTCCCTTACCCAACTCTGGTTTTAATGACCAAAGTTGGTTTTTCTTAGAAAACCAACACCTTTTTCTTTCCTTTTTCGATGTTTCTGGTAAAAACATGAATGGCGACTCCATAAGAACCCTCTCAATCTTGCTATTAGGTCATCCCAGTTATCGGACTATCTAAGAGCTCCTTTTTGAAAACCTCGCCCTTAGGTTCAGCCCGATTATCGGACAACCTAAAGGCATTGTAACTCCACCCACATTAAATGCGAAAAACGGAAAGTCGGAACCATCACATCGCTCTGACCGCCTCTTTTGACGGCAGCGTCAAAGGGCTTTGTAAATATTCTTTTTTTATCAATACAATGAGGCATTTTACATAATATTCATATGCTTTTCATTCTTTTCTCTCTTACTATTCTCCCGAAATAATTAAATAAAATCTAAACTCAAATAGAACCATATAAACAGTCATGTCTTTGATTGAGGACTTTCTATGGGATCCGTAAGCCAAAGGAGAATGGATTGAGTCAGGCAGTGAGGAGGGGACTATTTCCCTGGACATGTAAAGATTGTTGGAAAAAGAGAAGCTCAATTAATACAGCCCTACCCAAAAAAATGAGGCCATGGATTTGGGGCAAGGAAATGATAAGAAGGAAATAAATATTGGTACCCAAATCAGGGAAGGATTAAAATAGTTGCTAAGGAAATATGTGGACATCCTTCATCACATTGTGGGGGACATTTTGTTATAGAGTAATGCCTTTCGGGCTCAAGAATGCGAGGGTTACCTATCAAAGGGCTATGGTAACACTATTTCACGATATGATCCACAAAGAAATTGAAGTTTATGTGGATGACATGATTGCTAAGTCCAAGAACGAGATGAACCACCTTCAATATTTGAGGAAGTTATTTGACCAACTTCGGAAATATCAGATTAAGCTAAATCCAGCTAAATGTACCTTTGGAGTACGGTCGAGTAAACTCCTCGGGTTCATTGTCAGTAAAAAGGGAATCGAGGTAAACCTTGATAAAACAAAGGCGATTTTGGAAATGCCCCCACTGGAAACAGAAAAGGAAGTTAGAGAGTTTTAGGGCCGGATAAATTACATTGCATGGTTCATTGCACAACTAACAGATAAATTTGCACCCATTTTCAAGCTGTTGCGTAAAAATCAACCGACAGTTTGGAATGATAAGTGTCAGCAAGCTTTTGAAAAGATTAAGATGCGCTTGACCAATCCACCAGTATTGGTGCCACCTATTGAAGGAAAACCTCTGTTCATTTATCTATCAGTACTTGATGAGTCTACGGGATGTGTGCTCGGTCAACAAGATGATATGGGAAAGAAGGAACAAGCCATATATTACCTCAGCAAAAAATTTCTAGACTATGAGACCCGTTATACATCACTCGAAAAAAACATGTTGTGCATTGGTGTGGGCAACTCAGCATCTCTGACAATATATGGTTAGACACACAACTTGGTTAGTGTCGCCGTCATCAAAAGAGGCGGTCGGAGCGACGCGATGGTTTTGTTTGAATCACGTTTTTTAAAGTGTGGTTCAACGCCTTTAGGTTGTCCGATAACCGGGCTGAACCTAAGGGCGAGGTTTTTGAAATGGTTCGAGGAGTTGCCACCAATATTTTTACCAAAACATTGGAAAAGGAAAAAGAAGGCGATGGTTTTTAAGAAAAAACAACTTTGGTCATTACAACCAAAGTTGTGTGAAACACAAGGAGAAGGTCCCCCCCTTTTATAGGAATTCGCACCTGTCAGGTCAGGACTGCCGTCTCGCCTTTGGCAAGTGGCGAGACAGCAGTCTCGCCAAACAGGAAGGCGATCTCGCCTTTGGCAAGTGACGAGACGACGGTCTCGCCCTTAGCCAACAGTGAGACGGTGGTCTCGCCAAACGAGACGGCGGTCTCGACCCTTTGGGTGGAATTCCTTATTTTTAGTGTACAAAAATCCTTCCTATTCTAATATGGGGCCTATTGGTCAATCCTAGGGACCTTTTAGGCCTTGCCCATCTTCGAACGAAAGTCTTCTGCTCTTTATTTTTTAGGTCGGGCAAGATTTGTGGTCTACAACTACCCCCCTTCACCTGACTAGCCGACTATTGGCTCAATATGCCAAAAAGATTTGCTGGAGGGTGAAGGAGTTAACCCTCTTGCCCGGTTGTCCTTCGGTTGCTTCCCTTGTCGTGGTAGCTGACCTTTTGGACGCTAAGTGTGATCCTCTGGGATGCTCCTTTGATGCGGTAGCTGACCCCTTTGGTTGATGAGTATGAACCCCCATCTGGTTATAAAGTTTGGTTTAAGCCCCCTTTTGTAAGGCTTGATGAGTACGTACCTCCATCTAGTTTGATGAGTACGAACCCCTGTCTGGTTGTTGAAATCGGTTTAAGCCCCCTTTTGTAAGGCTTGATGAGTACGCACCCCCATCTGGTTTGACGAGTACGAACCCCCGCCTGGTTTGAAGTCCACTTTGTAGGACTGGTGCGACTTATTGACTTTGTTCATGCGCAATGATCTTGCCTATGTGTAGGTCTTTTTCTTCGGGACCTTCTTTGTCATGAAGTTGTGGTGGCGGCTTACTGCTCTAGCTCATGCGCCGTCCTTTGTGAGGAGTGTTTTTGCCTGATAATTGGTTTTTTGAATTTACTGATGAAGTCTTCCGATGTTCCTGGAACTCATTGGTCTTCCTTCTAGCTGGTTGGATGCTGGGGATTCTTTTATTTTTGAGCTTTTGTAATGGTCATCCGACTTGTTGGATGTCGAGGATTTTTAGTGAACGCCTTTTACACAGGCAGTGGTCTGCTGGGTATTTGTTGATTTTGGTAATGCTTCTAAGCAAGCGAGCGTGTTGCTTGTTTACCTTTTCTCTTTGATGGCATAATGGTGGTTAATTCTTGGGAATTTTTAGTTTCGCCTTTTTCTGCGGTTTATTCTTTTTTCTCGCGATTTTGGATTTTGGCTTTTTCGGGATAGTGCGTAAGCCTTTTTATTTTTTAGTCTCTTTTTAGTACGCTGGCTTTTTTGAAAGAGAGTAAAGGCAAACAACTTAATCAAAAGATTTTATTTATATATCATGACTTTTGTACAACATATATATATATATATATATATATATATATATATTGTAGACCCCAAATCTTGCCCGGCCTCCAAAAAAAGAGTAGAAGACTTCCTATTCGAAGATGGACGAAGCCTAACAAGCCACTAGGAGAGACTATTAGGCCCCATACTAGGATAGGAAGGATTTTCGGCACAAAAATAAGGTTTCTTGCCTTTTTGGGACGAGACCGCCGTCATGCAAATGGCAAGACCGCCGTCTCACTAAACGAGACGGCGGTCTCGCCACCTGCGAATGGCGAGACGGCGGTCTCGACCCTGTTAGAAAAGCACGGCGGTCTCGCCACTGTCAGGCGCGAAAACCTATAAATAGGGGCTCTCCCCCCCTCATTTCCACACACCACACAGCTTTTGCTCTCCCTTCTCTCTAAAACTTCTCTCTAGAATCCCTCCGACGCATTTCCGGAGTTTCTGAGTGCCTTTGTGAGCATTTTTCGGCGTCTAGAAAAGTTTCCAGCGCTGTGTAGAGTGAAGGGCTGCCACAAAGCACCCTCTTTTTTTTAAGAGAAATAAAAAGAAAGCTTGCTTCGGAGGTTTAAACTCTCCCTCTCTACTTTTACTGCTTTAATTTTAAATTATGCAATAGATTAGGGCCATGTAGTCAAAATTTTAAATTCCGCAAAATAAAAAGGGCAAAAGCGTGTTTTTCCGGTTTATTTATTAACAAAATAGCTGGCCTATCATAGGGAACCCGAAAGGGGCGTCGTAAAGGAACTAACACTTCCTTTACACGTAACTAACTCCCTTACCCAACTCTGGTTCTAATGACCAAAGTTGGTTTTTCGAAAACCAACGCCTTTTAAACCCCTTTTCTGATGTTTCCAGTAAAAACATCGGTGGCGACTCCACAGAACCCTTCAAAAATTAGTCCTTGGGTTAGCCCGGTTATCAGACAACCCAAGGACGACCTTTCGAAAACCTCGCCCCTAGGTTAGCCCGGTTATCGGACAACCTAAAGGCGTTGTAACCACCCATAAAAAACGTGAAAATCAAGAGGGTCGAAACCATCGCGTCACTCCGACCGCCTTCTCTTTTTAGACGGCGGTGACAGATGGCGACTCCACTAGGGAAGCCTCGAGAGTTGATCCCATTTAGTGATGGGCCGGCTTAAAAATAAATAAACCAAGAAAATAACGCTTTTGCCCTTAACCTGTATTATAACATGTTTTACGGTTTGGCTTTAATAACTGTTGCTTGTTTATACTTACGCAATTGTGTGAAATACAAATTGTACACAAACCCTTGCACACTACAGTTCCCTCTATACCCGGGGGCAAGTGAGAAATCCATAGGGAGTGGGTGGCAGGTACGATTCGCTGTAGTGAGGGCCTTGAGCCCACCAGTGTGATCGGAAACCACCACTCAAGGTGATAACCTTCCTCTTTTGGCAACAAGACTGACTATGGACTTAGTGCTAAGCATGGTCGGACAGCTGGAGAGTGGGGACCCTATAATGGGGGCACCTTGGGGGCCTTAGCCTGGTGAGAACAGTTAGAACCAACCCTCGCCAACGCACTTTTCTGCAGGAAAACCCTACCTCGTGATAAAAACGAATTCTCGCCTATTCGCCAATGACTGAATTGTGTGTGCATATGTTTGTTGCATTTTGTTTGTTGCATAGCATAACCAAACAACAGAAGAAAAAACCTCAAAAAATATTTTTACAATAAACGCCCTTATCTCGGACAGTCTGCCTTTTAGCTAGCCTGGTTTCAGGTTCTTTGTAAGCTAAGTAGCCACGCAGTTCCGACAGAAGAGATAAGGGACGCTAAATATTCTTTCGTATAAAGCCACATTTTATCTCGGACAGTCTGCCTTTTAGCTAGCCTGGTTTCAGGTTCTTTGTAAGCTAAGTAGCCACGCAGTTCCGACAGAAGAGATAAAAGGCTATAAAATAATAAAAATCTAAAAAAAATAATAACAAAATCAAAACGTTTATAAGAATAAACGTCTGACAAAGTCAAAACATTCCTATTACATCATACCATGAGTAAAGAAAAACCAAGAGAGAAAATAAGAAGTGAGAACGCATGCAGCATCATTCAAACAGAATCTCTCATGCACAAACATACCCATTTTTTAAGCACTCAACATGCATTAATAAAGTTCTTCCGGGCATTCTAGAAAGTGGTTGGTCCTCTCCACGTCCGCACTCGAGCACAAAAGGCAAGAGCAATGGAAAACTTGGACGAGCAGAACCGAAAGCTCACTGTGGAGGTTAATACCCTCCGCGAACAAATGGCCCAACTGATGGAGGTCGTACGCCAGGGTCAGAGTAAGGGCGAAGACCAAGCTGAACACATCCCTCACCATGAGGAGGAGGAGGAAGAATACTTCTATGATGGGAAGGATGCCAAAAATGCACGCATCCTTACCCCAGAAGTATCTAAACAACAACTCTCCGCCCTGGAAGAGAGGCTTAAGGCAGTAGAAGGGCACAACTTCGACGTCAAGGAGGTGGCGGACATGTGCCTAGTAAAGAACATGCATTTCCCTCCCAAATTCAAGATCCCGAATTTCCCCAAGTACGCCTGGATGACCTGCCCAAAAAACCATCTTACGATGTATTGTCGTAAGATGGCCGCCCACGTTGAAAACGAAAAACTCCTGATCCACTGCTTCCAGGAGAGTCTGGCGGATACAGCTCTCAACTGGTACATGCAGTTAGAGAGAGGGCAGGTCCAGAACTGGAAACAGTTGGCTGACGCTTTTCTCTGCCGTTACCGATACAACATCGATCTGACCCCCGATAGGTCAGATCTCAGGACTCTAAGTAAAAGGAACGACGAGCCTTTTAAAGCGTACGCCCAAAGATGGAGGGAGATGGCAGCCCAGATCGAGCCTCCTTTGACGGACAAGGAGATAGTGGCTATGTTCATCGATTCACTGACCGGAGCGTACTACGATAAGGCGATATCCAGTACCTCCAATCTCTTTTCGGACATAGTCACTGTGGGGGAAAGAGTAGAGCAGGGGCTGAGGAGCGGGAACATAGCACAGTCTTCCCAAGCTGGCGTCTCATTCAGGAAGCCTGCTGGCAAGAAGAAGGACGAATATGTGCATGCAATCAACTTTGCCACTCCTTCTTCTACCCCGCAAACGCCCAGGCAGTCCCGCAAGAAAGAGAGGAAGTTCACTCCAATCTCCACTTCCTATGGATTGCTGCTGCCTCAGCTGTTGGAGGCTAAGCTCCTGACCTGCGTTCCTCCCAAGAAGCAGTTGGAGCCTCCCTACCCCGAATGGTATAAGCCAAATGAGAAATGCGCTTACTATTCGGGTTCACCCAGACACTCTACAGAAAATTGCTTGACCCTTAAGTATCGGGTTCAAGAATTAATCGACGCCGGGTGGATAACTTTCAACGCCTCTGCTTTCGATGTCGACACCAAACCTCTATCGAAGCCAGAGTAGAAGAAAGGGAGGACTGGGAGGATCAGCCATGGGGCATCCTTTTTTTTTAGCTTTTTTCTACATCTCCTGCGGTCCCCGCCCGTGGTCGCAGGAATTTTTTATTAAAAGGGCTTGTACATACATCTTCATTTTCATTAATATACGAGGCATTTTGTCATATTCATTCTTTTCCCTCTTCTATTTATTATTCTTTCAAAGGTAAATTGAATAATAAAATCTATGACTAAAACAGAACCTAAAACACATCATGTCTGTGATTGATGAATCTCCGTGGACCCCGGAAATGGAAAGCGAATGGGTCGGGTCCGACAGTGAGCAGGAGACCATTTCTCCGATATGCAAAGAATGCTGGAAAAGGAAACACGCATCATACAACCGCATCAGGAAGAGATAGAAACCGTTAATTTGGGAGAAGGGGACGATGAGAAAAAGGTGAACATCGGCACCCAAATAAAAGGAAGCATAAGAGAAGAATTGATACGGCTTCTGAAGGAATATATGGATGTGTTTGCTTGGTCTTACCACGACATGCCTGGGCTTGACACGAGTATAGTGGAGCATAGATTGCCATTAAAAGAGGGGTTCCGACCTGTAAAACAAAAACTCAGAAGAATCAAACCGGACTGGTCCTTAATGATAAAGGAGGAGGTGCAAAGGCAGCTGGACGCCAATTTCCTTATAGTCTCTAAATACCCAGAATGGTTGGCTAACATAGTACCCGTAATCAAAAAGACCGGGAAGGTCAAGGTGTGTGTGGACTATAGGGACCTCAATCGAGCAAGTCCAAAAGACGACTTTCCCCTACCCCATATAGACACGCTGGTAGACCATACCGCTACCAACACGCTTTACTCCTTCATGGATGGGTATGCGGGATACAACCAAATCAAGTTGGTCGTTGAGGATAGAGAAAAAACCTCCTTTATCACACCATGGGGCACCTTTTGCTATCGCGTAATGCCCTTCGGACTCAAGAATGCAGGGGCTACTTATCAAAGGGCTATGGTCACGCTATTCCATGACATGATCCACAAGGAAATAGAGGTGTATGTGGATGACATGATTGCCAAGTCCAGGAATGAAATGGACCACATTCATTATCTCAAAAAGCTCTTTGACCGACTCCGAAAGCATCAACCCAAACTGAACCCAACAAAGTGTACTTTCATAGTACGATCAGGAAAACTCCTAGGGTTCATTGTCAGCGAAAGGGGAATTGAAGTGGACCCCGACAAAACCAAGGCAATTTTGGAAATGCCTCCACCAAGCACGGAAAAGGAGGTCAGAGGTTTTCTGGGCCGGATCAATTACATTGCCCGTTTCATCGCACAGTTAACAGATAAATGTATACCCATCTTTAAACTGTTGCGCAAAAACCAACCAACGGTGTGGAATGAAGAATGCCAGCAAGCGTTCGATAAGATCAAAACATGTTTAACCAATCCGCCAGTATTGGTACCACCCGTTGAAGGGAGACCTCTCATCCTATATTTGTCAATACTTGAGGAGTCCATGGGATGTGTGCTCGGCCAACAAGATGAAACTGGGAAGAAAGAACGAGCCATTTATTATCTCAGTAAGAAATTCCTAGATTATGAAACTCGTTATACACCATTCGAAAAAACCTGTTGCGCATTGTGTGGGTCACTCAGCGTCTCAGACAATATATGGCTCGACATACAACATGGTTGGTCTCCAAAATGGACCTGATCAAATACCTCTTCGAAAAGCCCATTCTAACTGTTGAACATTCAAGGACTTGATGTTGCACTTAATGGACATGAAGATTGTTGATTTTGATGATGATTCAAGAACTCAAGAACTTAGAGAGTTGAAGACTTGTTTTGTAGTGTAATAACTCTGTTTTAATTAGATTGAGTTTGTAATTTTAGTGTTTGAGATAGCCGGTACATAGTCTGAACCTTAGAAGCTTCAAAAAGCTCAAGTTTATCATCCAGGCTTGGCTTTAATCGATTAAATAGGGAAATAATCGATTAAAATAGTGAGAAAAACCATTTTCTGTAAAAATCACTGGTTTAATCGATTAAACCAACTTTTAATCGATTATCAGGCGGTTTAATCGATTAAACCTCCTTTTAATCGATTAAAACAGAGAGATTTAGGTTCTGTTGATTTTTGGCTCTGGTTTAATCGATTAACACTTCTTTTAATCGATTAAACCAGTCAGATTTTGAGTTTTAACTTCAAATCAAACCTATTTTCGAAAACCCTATTCCCAAGAACCCTAGTTTCGAAATCCCTAATTCCTGAACCCTAATTTCTCTACTTAAACTCTTCTTTGGCACTCTGAAAAGAAGAACAACCTTTTTCATACAAAAGTTAAGTGTTGTAGTGCCAGAGAACTGTTTGTTGCAAGAAAAAGGGGCTTTTGGAACCTGGTGTGGGCTAGAAGCGATAAGAATCACTAAGTGGAGTTCTTAGTGGATTGTGTGTTGTGCCGTCTCTGGGGAAAGTTGTTCTTCATCTCTTTTGGGTTTCAAGAGAGGTGTTATCTTTAACTTTATCTTTTCCATTGTAATTTGTATTGTAACAATTTGATTATACTGACAACGTTAATCCTCTGTTTGAGTGATTAGCAACTGGACGTAGGGTCTTTTGATCCGAACCAGTATAAATTTCCTGTGTAAGACTCTATCCCTTTCTCTATTTACATTTACACAGATTTTAATCGGTAAAATTTGGGGAAAATTTTGAAAACCTAATTTTTACTAAGAAACCAATTCACCCCCCTCTTGGTTTTTGTCCGACCACGCGAACATTCCGCTGCGCGATTCTAACAAGTGGTATCAGAGCTTGCTTTGATAGTCATTCAAATTTTCGAAAATGGCCGGAAAAAATCAAACTTTTGCCGAAGGTGCGTCTATCAACAGACCCCCAGTTTTTGCGGGTCAAAATTATCCTTTCTGGAAGGTACGTATGCAGATATTTTTAGAGTCTGTTGATAGAGGCGTTTGGGATGCTATTTTAAACGGTCCATTTGTTCCTAAAATTACTGAGAACGGTGTTGACGTTCTTAAACCTTTTTCTAGATGGACTGCAGAAGAAAATAGGAAAGCCCAATTTGACGTTAGGGCTAGAAATATTATTTCATCTGCTCTAAACCTTGACGAGTTTTATAGAATTTCTGTTTGTAAAAGTGCATAGGAAATGTGGGAAATGCTTAGAGTGACCCACGAAGGTACTGGCGACGTCAAGAGAGCACGTAAAAACTCTCTAATCCAAGAATACGAGATGTTCCGGATGCAACCAGGCGAAACGATATTTGACGTACAAAAGTGTTTCACTCATATCGTGAACCATCTCACAGGATTAGGTAAAGTATTTAACGTTGATGAATTAAATGTTAAAATTTTGAAATCTTTGGATAGGAAGTGGCAACCTAAGGTGATGGCCATCTCAGAGTCACAAAATCTTTCCACAATGTCAATGGTGACGCTCTTTGGAAAACTTAGAGAACATGAATTAGAGCTTGGAAGGTTAAACGAAGAAGAAGGTCAATTTCAAAAGAAGAATCTAGCCTTCAAAACCGAAATTTCCAAAGGTAAAAATAAAAAAGGTTGAAGAAGAAGACTCGGAAAATGAAGAAGAAGAGCTGAGTCTTATGATAAAGAAGTTCACCAAATTCATGAAAGCAAAAGGAAGACATCCCTTCAAAGGTAAAGGAAAGGTAAGGGAAAATTCTTCCGTAAATATAAAATGCTATGGTTGTGGTGAAGCAGGACATGTAAAGACCGAATGTCCAAATAAGAAGAACGATGAAGTTAAAGGCAAAAAGAACTTCAAGAAGAAAGCTTACATTGCTTGGGACAACAGTGACTCAAGTTCGGAATCAAGTGACTCGGAAATAGAAGCAAACATTTGCTTAATGGCAAATGACAACATATCATCCGATTTTGAGGTAAGTGATTCTGACACATCTTCTAGTGATGAGGAGAATAACTATGATGAATTGCAAAATGCTTATAATGAATTGTTTAGTGCTTTTAAGAATTTGAAAAATGAATATAAAGTTGTAAAGAAGAACTTAAGTAGATCCGAAAAGGAAATAGACTCCTTAAAAATGAAAATTACATGTTTAGAAGAAAAAGAGGTATTAGACACGAAAATTGTATGTTTAGATGAGAACAAGAATTTAGCATGTGAAACTTGTAAAGAACATGAATATGACATAGATATCCTAAATCATCTACTTGATAAAGCCGAAATGGAAATAAGTGATCTTAAGAAGGATAAAACTGTTTTTGCTCAAAACAATGTAAATAATCAAGTTTCTATGAAAAAGTCTAAAACTAAAAAGAAAAGAGTATGGGTAGAAAAAGGAACTAGAGCATCTATGGTTAGAAATGCATCATTTTCAAATGCTACATCTAAAGCATGTTTTTATTGCATGAAACAAGGTCACACATCAAATAGATGTAAAATTAAACATTTTGGTGTACCTAAAGGTAAATACATTTGGGTTCCTATAGTTAAATAGTTTGTTATGTCTCTAACCCCAAGGACCCAAAAGTTATGGGGACCTAAGTTTACTATATTCTTGTTTTGTAGGAAACTTCCAAATCAAAGAAGTCTATGTGGTATCTTGATAGCGGATGCTCAAAACATATGACCGGAGATAAATCTAAATTTGTGAGTTTCAAAGCTAAGGAACAAGGATATGTAACTTATGGGGACAATAACAAAGGGAAGATCCTTGGAATTGGAAACATAGGTGTTGCAAACACTTTGGAAATCAAGGATGTGCTACTTGTTGATGGACTTAAGCATAATCTCCTTAGTATAAGTCAATTATGTGACAAAGGCTTCAAGGTAATTTTTGAAAGTAAATTTTGCACCATACACTTGATTGATTCCGAAAATATAGCATTGAAAGGCATTAGGCATAACAACATATATTTAATTGATTTGGATTGTTTACATGAGTCTAGCATAACATGTTTAGTTGCTAAGGAAGAGAACCCTTGGTTATGGCATAAGAGAGCGGATCATATAAACATGCATCATTTGAATAAATTGATATCAAAAGACTTAGTTATTGGTTTGCCTAAGTTAAAATTTGAAAAAGATAGATTGTGTGATGCATGCCAAAAGGGTAAACAAGTAAAATCATCATTTAAATCAAAGAATGTTATTTCCACTTCAAAACCCCTAGAATTATTACATTTAGATTTATTTGGACCTTCTAGGATAAAAAGCTTTGATGGAAATTATTATGGACTTGTGATTGTTGATGATTACTCTAGGTATACATGGACATTTTTCCTTACTACGAAAAGTGAAGCTTTTAAGGTCTTTAGAAAATTTGCAAAACAAATTCAAAATGAGAAAGACTTAAGAATTAAAGTTTTGAGAAGTGACCATGGTGGTGAGTTTCAAAATGAAAAGTTTGAAAATTATTGTGAAGAAAATGGAATTTTACATAACTTTTCTGCTCCTAGGACTCCCCAACAAAATGGTGTAGTTGAAAGGAAAAATAGGTCATTAGAGGAACTTGCTAGAACTATGTTAAATGAATCTAATGTTCCTAAGTATTTTTGGGCTGATGCGGTTAGTACTGCATGTTATGTTTTAAATAGAATGCTCATTAGGTCAATTATTAAATCTACTCCCTATGAATTGTTTAGTGGTAGAAAACCTAATGTTGCTCATTTGAAAATTTTTGGTTGTAAGTGCTTTGTGTTGAATAATGGTAAGGACAACTTAGGAAAATTTAACTCTAAAGCTGATGAGGGCATTTTCTTAGGTTATTCATTAACTAGCAAGGCTTATAGAGTGTTTAATAGGAGAACTTTGAATATAGAAGAATCTATACATGTTACCTTTGATGAGATTGTAGACCTTGGGGGAAATCCTCTTAAGTCAAATAAAGAAATTGCAGGTGATGATGAATATATAAGAGAAGCTCTTGATGAATTATATTTGGAAGAAAATGAGCCTTCTCAAACGCCTGAATTAGCAAAAGAATGACAATCACCTAGAGGACTCTCAATGGACAATATCATAGGTGACATCTCAAAAGGGGTAAGAACTAGAAATATGACTAATTTCTGTATGTCTGTAGCTTTTGTGTCACAGATTGAACCCAAGAATGTTGAGGAAGCACTTAAAGATGAACAATGGTGCATAGCCATGCAAGAAGAACTTAACCAATTTGAAAGAAATCAAGTCTGGGAATTAATCCCAAGAGAAGAATCACATCAAGTTATTGGAACCAAATGGGTGTTTAGAAATAAGCTTGATGAAGATGGGAACATAACAAAGAATAAAGCTAGACTTGTTGCCAAAGGCTATTGTCAAGAGGAAGGTATATACTATGATGAAACTTATGCTCCTGTTGCCAGGTTAGAGGCTATACGCCTACTTCTTGCTTATGCATCTTTAATGAAATTTAAATTATATCAAATGGATGTTAAGAGTGCATTTTTGAATGGTTTTATTAAAGAAGAAGTTTATGTGGAGCAACCCCCTGGATTTGAAGATTTTAGTTTTCCTAATCATGTTTTTAAATTAAAGAAAGTTTTATACGGGTTGAAACAAGCTCCTAGATGTTGGTATGAAAGGCTAAGTAGTTTCCTAACTTCAAATGATTTTACTAGAGGAAAAAATTTATTCTACACTATTTATAAAGAAAGTTAAAGAACATATCTTATTGTTCTAGGTGTATGTTGATGATATTATTTTTGGATCAACTGATAATTCGTTATGTGTAGAATTTGCTAAGATAATGCAGGGAGAGTTTGAAATGTCTATGATGGGAGAATTGACATTCTTCCTCGGACTACAAATCAAGCAACTTAAAGATGGCATTTTCATCTCTCAAACCAAATACTACAAAGAGATCCTTAAAAAGTTTGGAATGGACACCTCAAAGGAAGCTAACACACCCATGGGAACTTCATGCTATCTAGACAAGGATGAATCAGGTTTGGAAGTTAATCAAACTATGTATAGAGGTATGATAGGATCATTGTTATACTTAACTGCAAGTAGACCTGATATTATGCATTATGTCTATGTGTGTGCTAGATTTCAGGCTTGTCCTAAAGAATCTCATCTAATTACAGTGAAACATATTTTAAAATACTTAAAAGGAACTACTGGTTTTGGTTTGTGGTATCCGTCTGATGCTTGTATGAGTTTAATAGGATATTCTGATGCTGATTATGGTGGATGTAAAATTGATAGGAAAAGTACTAGTGGGACATGTCATTTGTTAGGTTCATCCTTAATATCTTGGCATTCTAAGAAATAGGCATGTGTTGCTTTATCTACCACTGAAGCTGAATATATTGCAGCTGGTAGTTGTTGTGCTCAAATTCTGTGGATGAAACAACAGTTAGAAGATTATAGTATATTTTTAAATGACATTCCTTTGATGTGTGATAATACGAGTGCAATTAATCTTACTAAGAATCCAGTAATGCACTCTAGGACTAAACATATAGAAATAAGACATCACTTTTTGAGAGACCATATCAGCAAAGGAAACTGTAAAATAGAGTATGTAGATACCAAACGTCAATTAGCAGATATATTTACTAAGCCTCTACCCAAGGATAGATTCTATGATCTTAGAAGAGACTTAGGGATATTAGAAATAGCTTAAATTCTACTTAATTTGACTGTTTTTGGATTATTGTAATGTTATAATTCGTGGTATAGGATGTTCATAGGTTATCATGTGTTAAAACACTCAAAACAGGGCATTCCTCTCTGGAATAATCGATTAATTGGAGGTATAATCGATTATTTGCATCCAAAACACTGAAAACAGGGTATTCCTCTCTGGAATAATCGATTAATTTGTTAATTAATCGATTAAAACCTTCTGATAATTCATTATCAACTCGAAATAATTGATTAAATGCGACTGGAACTGGTTTAATCAATTATTCTGAGTTTTAATCGATTAAACCTGGCAAGTATGGGTTCTAGTCGTTGCCAACGACTCTTTTGGCCTCTATTCACTTCAATATGACCGTTAGACATGCTTGGCTATATATAGGGACCTCTATTTCACTTCTACTCACTTCTATCTCTTGAAATCAAGCTATCTTGCCTTATTCTTGCAATCTTGCTTACTGTTAGAATCGCGCAGCGGAATGTTCGCGTGGTCGGACAAAAACCAAGAGGGGGGGGTGAATTGGTTACTTAATAAAAATTAGGTTTTCAAAATTTTCCCCAAATTTTACCGATTAAAAACTGCGTAAATGTAAATAGAGAAGAGTAGAGAAGATTACACAATAGGTTTATACTGGTTCGGATCAAAAGACCCTACGTCCAGTTGCTAATCACTCAAAAGAGGATTAACGCTGTCACTAAGAACAAAGTTGTTACAACACAAATTATAATGAAAAAGATAAAGTTAAAGATAAAACCTCTCTTGAAATCCAATAGAGATGATAAACAGCTTTCCCTGGAGACGGCACAGCACACAATCCACTAAGAACTCCACTTAGTGATTCTTATCGCTTCTAGCCTCACACCAAGTTTCCAAAAGCCCCGAAGAACAGCTTTCCCCGGAGACGGCATAGCACTCAATCCACTAAGAACTCCACTTAGTGATTCTTATCGCTTCTAGCCTCACACCGAGTTTCCAAAAGCCCCCTTTCCTTGCAACAAACAAGTTCTCTGGCACTCACGAGCACTTAACTTTTGTATGGAAAGAGTTGTTCTTTAGTTGTTCATTTTTCTCGAGTGCTAAAGCAGAGTTTAAGTAGGGAAATTAGGGTTTAGGAATTGAGGATTTCGAAACTAGGGTTCTTGGTAATTGGGTTTTCGAAAATAGGGTTAATTTGAAATTTAATTTGAAAAACAGACTGAAATAATCGATTATTTGGAGTAATAATCGATTAAAACAGAAGCCAAATACTTCAGAACCCAACCCTCTCTGGAATAATCGATTATTTGGTGAAATAATCGATTATCTGTACTGGACAGTACAAAACAATCGATTCTTTTGCTTGTTTTAATCGATTAAAACAGTGAGTTTGTATAGAAAGTGTTTTCTCATCGTTTTAATCGATTATTTACCTATATAATCGATTAAACCCGAGCCTGAATGATAAATTTGAGCTTTTTGAAGCTTCTAAGTTACGAGACTATGTACCGGCTATCTTAGACTCTAAAAATACAGACTCAATCTTAAATAAATCAGAGTTATTACAATACAATTATCACCAATCTTCAATCTTCAATATTCTAAGTCTTTAGTTCTTGGATCATCATCAAAATCCATTCTTCATATTCATCAAGTGCAACATCAAGTCCTTGAATTGTCAACAATCTCCCCTTTTTGATGATGATCAAAATTTTCTTTTAAAGCCCTTTGTAATAACCTGTTTTATCTGTCATACTAACAAACACATTAAACATACCGAGATAAAATTTAAAATTGAATCATAGGCTTTAAATTTTTCTCCCCTATTTTGATTATAATCAAAAAGAACTCTGCAACATCAATCATAAGAGCTCCCCCTCAAAATATGCATAAGTTAGAGAAAGCTCCCCCTCAATCATAGCATAAAAGAAACATCAAATTTTATTTCATAATCATTTATCCATTACAATAGCAAGACAATAACAAAAGAAAATACATAACAGAATTTAAAATTCTTCAACTGTCCTCATCATTAAAGTGAGTATCAAATCTATTTTCTAATCTACCCACTCTATCATCTACATCGGATATGCGACTGAATAATTTCATCATGGCGTACTCCAGAAAGATTGAAGAAAGATTGCATTCTTTGATTCATGTCGGAAAGCATATCTTCCATGGATTGTCTTGTTTCTTGATGAGACGAGGATGTTCCAACACTTTGGATTTGGTTAGAGGGAAAATTATCAGTTGGAGGCATATCTTCATCAGAGTCTTCATTTGCATCACTTTGATTTTGAACGTCATCTTTGTGAACATAGATGTCATTGACACGCACCATTTGAAGTTGAGTCAATGTGTCTGTCCAACATGCGGTTTAAGTTGTTTGTTCTAACTGCTTGCTCACCTTCAACATTCACTCCTTTATATTCAAGAATACGGGATACAAGAAGTGCATATGGAATTTTGAAGGTGTGATGACGTTTTGCTTTAAGCATGGTCATTTTGACAAGAACACCCCAATCTAAAGGTTCATTATTCATTATGGCATGAATAATTCGAAGATCAATGGAAGAGCATTGGGCATGATTCGTAGCCCGGGGACATAAGATCCATACAAGTAAATGTAGAAGCATGCGTTCTTCCTTCTTTAAAGGTCCAAGCATGAAGAATACGTCCAACCTCCAGAGAAGGATTCCGCGAAAAGATCGATAAGCTAAGAACCTGTCAAAGTCATCTAGCTCACCATAAACGTTAATAGCATCTTCTCTAATGGGGAAGTGAGCAACATTTTCCCAAATATCATCATCTAGAATTATGGTAACCCCTTTTACACGGGATGTAGCAATTTGATCCCTAAACTTGAATCTAGAATAGAATACCCTAACTAAGTCGGGATAGTATGTACCTTGCATTTGGATAAACGGGAGAATTCCTTGAATTTCAAGAAGATTAGGAAAATTGAAACCCCTACGAATGAATTGCTCACCTATAAGAAATTTGGGAGAAATAATAGCTTTTTCTTTCCAGTAGGTTAGAAATTCTTGTTGACCATCTCGCATCAGAGATCCATCCTTCTACGAGAATTAGGACGGGAATGAGAAGAAGGTGCAGATCTTCTTCTTGTAGGAATCTTAGGGCGAGAGGATGAGGCCATTTGAAAGAGTAGATAAACTTGAAGAGATTTTGGAGACAAGTGAGGGAATAATGAAGCAAAGAGAGTATAGATTTCAAGAAAACTTGATTACAAGAGTTAGAAGTGAGTATAATTGACCTAGATGTCTCTATTTATAGAGAAAACACTTCCAACGGTCATATAGAAAGGATTTCATGGCAAAATATCCGTTGGCAACGGCTAAGAGGCAAAACTGGTCGCATTTAATCGATTATATTTCAAGATAATCGATTATTTCAATATCTGATAGCTTTAATCGATTATTTCCAGTAAATAATCGATTATTCCAGAGGAGAATACCCTGTTTTGGGCGTTTTTAAGGGAAAATAATCGATTATCACTTCCAGTAATCGATTATTCCCGAGGCTATATCAAGTTTTTAAGGTTTTGGCACATTATAACCTATGAATATCCTGCATCACGAATTTAATCATAACAATCATCCAAAAACAGTCAAATTAAGCAGAATTTAAGCTATTTCTAGTATCCCTAAGTCTCTTCTAAGATCATAGAATCTATCCTTGGGTAGAGGCTTAGTAAATATATCTGCTAATTGACGTTTAGTGTCTACATACTCTATCTTACAGTTTCCTTTGCTTGATATGATCTCTTAAAAAGTGATGTCTAATCTCAATATGTTTAGTCCTAGAGTGCATTACTGGATTTCTAGTTAAGTTGATTGCACTCGTATTATCACACATTAATGGAATGTCATTTAAATATATGCTATAATCCTCTAATTGTTGTTTCATCCACAGAATTTGAGCACAACAACTACCAGCTGCAATAAATTCAGCTTCAGTGGTAGATAAAGCAACACATGCTTGTTTCTTAGAATGCCATGATATTAAGGATGAACCTAACAAATGACATGTCCCACTAGTGCTTTTCCTATCAATTTTACATCCACCATAATCAGCATCGAATATCCTAATAAACTAATACAAGCATCAGACGGATACCACAAGCCAAATCCAAGTAGTTCCTTTTAAGTATTTTAAAATATGTTTTACTGCAATTAAATGAGATTCTTTAGGACAAGCCCGAAATCTAGCACACACACAAACAGAATGCATAATATCGGGTCTACTAGCAGTTAAGTATAATAGTGATCCTATCATACCTCTATACATAGTTTGATTTACTTCCAAACCTGATTCATCCTTGTCTAAATAGCATGAAGTTCCCATGGGTGTGTTAGCTTCCTTAGAGGTGTCCATACCAAACTTTTTGAGAATTTCCTTGCAGTATTTAGTTTGAGAGATGAAAGTGCCATCTTTAAGTTGCTTGATTTGTAGTCCAAGGAAGAATGTCAATTCTCCCATCATAGACATTTCAAACTCTCCCTGCATTATCTTAGCAAATTCTACACATAACAAACTATCAGTTGATCCAATAATATATCAACAAGTAACACATCTTTGATCTCCAAAGTGTTTGCACCGCAGTTGCTCAATTGATTGCTTAAGGATGTGTGAAAACTTATATTCAATGTGAGTTTAGAAAGTTCAAGCCAAACTGTTTTCAATAGAAGATTTTCAAAAACTGCTGGTTTAATTAATCTGTTAAAAGTTTCTTTTAATCTGTTAAAAGTGCAGTTTTAATCTGTTAAAACATCTTTTAATCGATTAAAACGCAGTGTAGAAAAAGTTTTTAAGTTGTTTTAATCGATTGAAACGAGTTTTTAACCGATTAAAAGAGTTCTGACCGGTCATAATAAAAATCTGATCGGTCATCCTGACCCTTTAAGTGATTTTAATCGATTGAAACGTGTTTTTAATCGATTGAAAAATTTCTGACCGCTCATAATTAAAATCTGATCGATCACATTTGCTTCTAATCGGTCATAATTTGATTTTGATCGATCATCCAGACCCTTTAAGTAATTTTAATCGATTGAAACGTGTTTTTAATCGATTTAAACGTTTCTGACCGCTCATAATAACAATCTGATCGGTCAAAATGAGTTCTAAATGGTTTTAATCGATTAAAAACCAGTTGTATCGATTAAAATGTCGTAAAAACACTTCTTTGACCACTCTAAGTGATTTTATTTGATTCTTTCAAAACTGCATCGAGTTAAAAACATGTTTTAAGAAAGATTTTGTAAAAATACTTTATTTTGAAGTCGTTTAAAACAATTTTAGAGGCTTCTCGCAAAAATCTTTAAGAGAAGAATCTTTATGCGATAGAAAAGATAAAATGATTTTACCTAAGCATTTTGTTTAAAACATACAAAATGATCCATTTTCTTTGAATAAATAAAAGAGACAAACAGATTTATTTAACTATTGGAACCCAAATATATTTACCTTTTGGAATACCAAAATGTTTAATTTTACACTTATTTGAAGTGTGACCTTGTTTCATACAATAGAAGCATGCATTTGGAGTAGCTTTAGAATAAGATACATTATTAACATGACATGCTCTAGTTCCTTTTTCTACCCATATTCTTTTCTTTTTAGATTTACTCTTTTTCAAAGGAACTCTATGATTTACATTATTTTGAGCAAAAACCATTTCATTCTTCCTAAGATCATCAATTTCTTTTTCGGCTTTGTCAAGCAAATGGTTAAGAATATCTATGTCATATTCATGCTCTTTACAACTTGCACAAGCTAAGTCCTTATTCTCATCTAAGCATACAATTTTCGTATTAGCTACCTCCTTTTCTTCTAAACATGCAATTTTCAATTTTAAGGACTCATTTTCCTTTTCCGATTTTCTTAGATTCTTCTTTACTACTTTATATTCCTTTTTCATATCCATAAATGCAGTAAATAACTCATTATAAGCATTTTGTAATTCATCATGATCATTTTCTTCACAAGAGGATGAATCGGAATCACTAACCTCAACATCCGAAGAATTGTTGTTATTTGCCATCAAGCAAATGTTTGCTTCAATTTCTGAGTCGCTTGATTCTGAATTTGAATCACTTGTCATCCCAAGCAATATATGCTTTCTTCTTGAATTGCTTTTTGCCCTTATGTTCATCATTTTTCTTGTTTGGGCATTCGGTCTTCATATGCCCTGCTTCACCACAACCAAAGCATTTTATATTAACGGAAGAATTTTCTTTTACCTTTCCCTTACCTTTGAAAGGATGTCTTCCTTTTGCTTTCATCATCTTGGTGAACTTCTTTATAAAAAGACTCATCTCTTCTTCATCAATTTCGGAGTCTTCTTCTTCTTCTTTCTTATTATTGCTTTTTGAAATCTCGGTTTTGAAAGCAAGGTTCTTCTTTTGATATTGACCCTCTTCCTCATTTAGTCTTCCAAGGTCAAGTTCATGCTCCCTAAGCTTTCCAAACAACGCCGCCATAGACATAGTGGCAAGATTTTGTGACTCCGAGATGGCCGTCACCTTTGGTTGCCATTTCCTATCCGAGAGATTTCAAAATTTTAACATTTAATTCATCAACGTCAAAAATTTTACCTAGTCCGGTGAGATGGTTCACGATATGAGTGAAACGTTTTTGTACGTCAAATATCGTTTCGCCTGGTTGCATCCGAACATTTCGTACTCTTGAATTAGAGAATTTTTACGTGCTCTTTTGACGTCGTCAGTTCCTTCGTGGGTTACTCTAAGCATTTCCCACATTTCCGTGCACTTTTACAAACCGAAATTCTATAAAACTCATCAAGGGTTAGAGCGAGATGAAATAATGTTTCTAGCCCTAACATCAAATTGTGCTTTTCGACTTTCGTCTGCAGTCCATCTAGAAATAGGTTTAAGAACGTCAACACCGTTCTCGTAATTTTAGGAACAAATGGACCGTTTAAAATTGCGTCCCAAACACCTCTATCAACAGACTCTAAAAATATTTGCATACGTACTTTCCAAAAAGGATAATTTTGACCCGCAAAAAGTTGGGGTCTCGTTGATAGACGCACCTTCGGCAAAAGTTTGATTTTGTCCGGCCATTTTCGAAAAGTTTGAATGACTATCAAAGCAAGCTCGATACCACTTGTTAGAATCGCGCAGCTGAATGTTCGCGTGGTCGGACAAAAACCAAGAGGGGGGTGAATTGGTTACTTAATAAAAATTAGGTTTTCAAAATTTTCCCCAAATTTTACCGATTAAAAACTGCGTAAATGTAAATAGAGAAGAGTAGAGAAGATTACACAATAGGTTTATACTGGTTCGGATCAAAAGACCCTACGTCCAGTTGCTAATCACTCAAAAGAGGATTAACGCTCGTCACTAAGAACAAAGTTGTTACAACACAAATTATAATGAAAAAGATAAAGTTAAAGATAAAACCTCTCTTGAAATCCACAAGAGATGATAAACGAGCTTTCCCCGGAGACGAGCACAGCACACAATCCACTAAGAACTCCACTTAGTGATTCTTATCGCTTCTAGCCTCACACCAAGTTTCCAAAAGCCCCGAAGAACAGCTTTCCCGGAGACGACACAGCACTCAATCCACTAAGAACTCCACTTAGTGATTCTTATCGCTTCTAGCCTCACACCGAAGTTTCCAAAAGCCCCCTTTCCTTGCAACAAACAGTTCTCCGGCACTCACAAGACTTAACTTTTGTATGGAAAGAGTTGTTCTTTAGTTGTTCATTTTTTCTGAGTGCTAAAGCAGAGTTTAAGTAGGGAAATTAGGGTTTAGGAATTGAGGATTTCGAAACTAGGGTTCTTGGTAATTGGGTTTTCGAAAATAGGGTTAATTTGAAATTTAATTTGAAAAACAGATCGAAATAATCGATTATTTGGAGTAATAATCGATTAAAACAGAGCCAAATACTTCGAACCCAACCCTCTCGGAATAATCGATTATTTGGTGAAATAATCGATTATCTGTACGGACAGGTACAAAACAATCGATTCTTTTGTCGTTTTAATCGATTAAAACAGTGAGTTTGTATAGAAAGTGTTTTCTCACTTGTTTTAATCGATTATTTACCTATATAATCGATTAAACCCGAGCTCGAATGATAAATTTGAGCTTTTTGAAGCTTCTAAGTTACGGACTATGTACTGGCTATCTTAGACTCTAAAAATACAGACTCAATCTTAAATAAATCAGAGTTATTACAATACAATTATCACCAATCTTCAATCTTCAATATTCTAAGTCTTTAGTTCTTGGATCATCATCAAAATCCATTCTTCATATTCATCAAGTGCAACATCAAGTCCTTGAATTGTCAACACTTACTTCTAACTTACCTTGCCCTCCTAAATCTTCTTGTTATTGTCTTATTCTTTCAATGGCCTCATCTTCTCGCACTAAGATTCCTACTAGAAGAAGATATGCACCCTCCTCTCATCCACGTCCTAATTCTGTAGAAGGGTGGATTTCTGATACAGATGGACAACAAGAAGTTCTAACCTACTGGAAGGAAAGGGCTATTATTTCTCCCAAGTTTCTTATTGGTGAGCAATTCATCAATAGGGGATTCAATTTTCCCAACCTTCTTGAAATTCAAGGAGTTCTTCCCTTCATCCAAATGCAAGGTACTTATTATCCGGACTTGGTTAGGGTATTTTACTCTAGATTTAAATTTAGAGATCAAATTGCTACTTCTAGAGTAAAGGGTGTCACAATTATTCTTGACGATGATATTTGGGAAAACGTCGCTCACTTTCCAATTAGAGATGATGCTATTAACATTTATGGTGAGTTAGATGATTTTGACAGGTTCTTAGCTTACCGTTCTTTTCTGAGAAATCCCTCCATGGAGATTGGACGTCTCCTTCTTGCTGGACCTTTAAAGAAGGAGGAACGCATGATTCTACATCTAATTGTCTAGATCCTATGTCCTCGGGCTACAAATCATGCCCAATGTTCTTCAATTGATCTTAGAATTATTCATGCCATAATGAAAAATGAACCTTTAGATTGGGGCGTTCTTGTCACAATGACCATGTTATAAGCAAAACGTCATCCCACATTCAAAATTCCATATGCTTTACTTGTCTCTCGTATTCTTGAATATAAAGGAGTGAATGTTGAAGGTGAACAAGCAGTTAGAACAAATAACTTGAACCGCATGTTGGACAACACATTGATTCAACTCCAAATGGTGCGTGTCAATGATATTTATGTTCACAAAGATGATGTTCCTAATCAAGGTGATGCTAATGAAGATTCTGATGAAGATATGCCTCCAGCAGCTGAGTTTCCCTCTGACCAAATCCAAAGTGTTGGAACTTCCTCTACTCATCATGAAACCCGACAATCCATGGAAGACATGTTATCTGACATGAATCAGAGGATGCAATCATTCTTTACTCTTTCTGGAGTACGACATGAGGAGTTAATTCGCCATATATCTGATGTAGATGATAAAGTGTGTCATTTAGAAAATAGATTTGATGCACACTTTAATGATGATGATGATAGTGCAGAATTTTAAATTTTGTTGATTATTTTCTTTTTGTTATTTTCTCTTGTTATCGTAATGAATGATTGTTTCTGCAATAAAATATGATGTTTCTTTAATGCTTTGATTGAGGGGGAGTTATCTCCTACTTATGCATATTTTGAGGGGGAGCTCTTATGATTGTTATTGCAGAGTTATTTTTGATTATAATCAAAATAGGGGGAGAAATATTTAAAGCCTAATTTGATTACTTTTAAATATTATCAGGTATGACAGATAATTTAATGTGTTTGTTAGTATGACAGATAAAACAAGTTATTACAAGGCTTTAAAAGATAATTTTGATCGTCATCAAAAAGGGGGAGATTGTTGAACATTCAAGGACTTGATGTTGCACTTAATGGACATGAAGATTGTTGATTTTGATGATGATTCAAGAACTCAAGAACTTAGAGAGTTGAAGACTTGTTTTGTAGTGTAATAACTCTGTTTTAATTAGATTGAGTCTGTAATTTTAGTGTTTGAGATAGCCGGTACATAGTCTGAACCTTAGAAGCTTCAAAAAGCTCAAGTTTATCATCCATGCTTGGCTTTAATCGATTAAATAGGGAAATAATCGATTAAAACAGTGAGAAAAACCATTTTCTGTAAAAACTCACTGGTTTAATCGATTAAACCAACTTTTAATCGATTATCAGGCAGTTTAATCGATTAAACCTCCTTTTAATCGATTAAAATAGAGAGATTTGGGTTCTGTTGATTTTTGGCTCTAGTTTAATCGATTAACACTTCTTTTAATCGATTAAACCAGTCAGATTTTGAGTTTTAACTTCAAATCAAACCTATTTTCGAAAACCCTATTCCCAAGAACCCTAGTTTCGAAATCCCTAATTCCTGAACCCTAATTTCTCTACTTAAACTCTTCTTTGGCACTCTGAAAAGAAGAACAACCTTTTTCATACAAAAGTTAAGTGTTGTAGTGCTAGAGAACTGTTTGTTGCAAGAAAAAGGGGCTTTTGGAACCTGGTGTGGGCTAGAAGCGATAAGAATCACTAAGTGGAGTTCTTAGTGGATTGTGTGTTGTGCCGTCTCTGGGGAAAGTTGTTCTTCATCTCTTGTGGGTTTCAAGAGAGGTGTTATCTTTAACTTTATCTTTTCCATTGTAATTTGTATTGTAACAATTTGATTATACTGACAACGTTAATCCTCTGTTTGAGTGATTAGCAACTGGACGTAGGGTCTTTTGATCCGAACCAGTATAAATTTCCTGTGTAAGACTCTATCCCTTTCTCTATTTACATTTACACAGTTTTTAATTGGTAAAATTTGGGGAAAATTTTGAAAACCTAATTTTTATTAAGAAACCAATTCACCCCCCCTCTTGGTTTTTGTCCGACCACGCGAACATTCCGCTGCGCGATTCTAACACTAACTGGAAGAATAGCCAGGTGGCAAGTCCTTCTCTCAGAATTTGATATCATTCATGTCTCCCAAAAAGCTATTAAGGGAAGTCCCTTAGCGGATTATCTAGCCCATGGATCAACAAACGAATATCAGTCCCTACAAGACGACTTTCCCGATGAGCATATCATGCACATTGAACACGAAGAGACCAAAGAAGAAGCATGGACTATGTTTTTCGATGGGGCCTCAAACATGCTTGGACACGGGATAGGAGCTATTTTGATATCCCCCGAAAAGAAACACATCCCTGTAATGGCCAGGCTTAATTTCGATTGTACCAACAACATGGCCAAATACGAAGCATGTGCGCTAGGGATCCAAGCAGCTTTAGATCATGGGGTCACTAAGCTCAAAATATTCGGTGACTCATCCCTCGTCATCTACCAACTTAAAGGTGAATGGGAAACCCGAAACTCCAAGTTAATCCCATATCTAGAATACATCCAGGACTTGGTCTCAAAAATGGAAAGTGTCACCTTCCAGTACATCCCCCGGGAAGACAATCAAATTGCCGATGCCCTTGCCACCCTATCATCCATGTTTGCCCTGGATCAAGAACATGAGATGCCAATTATTCAAGTCAAGCTGCATGATAAACAAGCTTTCTGCATGGCAGTAAATAGCGAGCGCAATCAAAACCCTTGGTATTATGACATCAAGCAGTACCTCATGAGGGGTGAATATCCCGAGGGAATCAGCGACAATGACAAACGAACTATTCGTAAGAGGGTCGTAGGGTTCACGTTGATTGAAGGAACCCTCTACAAAAAGAGCCCCGACTCCACTCTCTTAAGGTGTGTGGACCAAGAAGAAGCCCAAACCTTGATAAAGGAAATCCACAAAGGAGCTTTTGGGACCCACGCACCCGGGCATGTCATGGCAAAGAAAATCCTTAGGGCAGGGTATTTTTGGTCCACGATAGAAGCTGATTATCACCAATATGCCAAGAAGTGTCATAAGTGCCAAGTCTATGCCGATAATATTCATGTGCCGCCCACACCTCTCAGCAACCTGGCTACACCATGACCATTTTCTATGTGGGGCATGGATGTCATCAGACCCATTGAACCCAAAGCATCTAACGGCCATCGCTTCATCTTGGTAGCAATCGACTATTTCACCAAGTGGGTTGAGGCAGCGTCATATGCGCATGTGACTCGGAAAGTGGTGACCACCTTCATCAAGAAAAACATTATATGTCGGTACGACATCCCTCATAAGCTCATTACTGATAATGGGACCAATCTCAATAATAAAATGATGGAGAGTTATGCCAAGACTTCAAAATCCAGCACCACAATTCCTCTCCGTACCGACCAAAGATGAATGGTGCAGTAGAGGCAGCCAACAAGAATATCAAGAAAATCATCCAGAAAATGGTAGTAACCTACAAAGATTAGCATGAAATGCTTCCCTTTGCCTTACATGGCTACCAAACGTCGGTACGAACCTCCACAGGGGCTACCCCGTTTTCCCTCGTATACGGAATGGAGGCCGTACTACCAGTAGAGGTCGAAATACCCTCCCTACGAGTTATCATGGAAGCAAAATTGACAGAATCTGAATGGGTCCAAAACCGGTATGATCAGTTGAATCTAATCGAAGAAAAACGGCTGGACGCCATATGTCGGGGGCAAGCTTATCAAAGGAAGATCAAGAAAGCCTATGACAAGAAGGTCAATCCTCGCACTTTCCAAGAAGGGGATCTAGTGATAAAGAAATTACTTCCAGCCCAGAAAGACAAAATCGGGAAGTGGACAGCAAACTACGAAGGACCCTTTGTGGTCAAGCGAGCCTTCTCAGGAGGAGCCCTCATCCTCACCAATATGGATGGAGAAGAACTCTGATATCCTGTCAACTCAGATGCGGTAAAAAAATATTACGCCTAAAGACATTGCTCATGACCCGGCAGGATGAAAACTCACAAAGAGCGTCCTAGGCAAAAGATAGGGTCTACATTCCTCGCTAGGACACGTCCTAGGCAAAAACCAGAGGTTTCAAAAAAAAAAAAAAAAAAAAAAAAAAAAGAAGAGAAGAAGAGAAAAATAAAGCAATGATTACCTTAGCCGAAAACCACAAAGGCGACTAAGGTAATACCTTCACAAAAGTGAGCAAACTTCGCATAGTCTTCACTCTGGGTTCGAGCATCTCGATTGAAGTAATCGGGAAAAACGGGGAGACAAAGATCACAGACACGATTGTGGCACCCTCATACAGTTTAGCCAACCTTGGCCAGCCTTGCTTACAAATTCTTTTGTAAATCCCCATGTAAAAATAAACCATCTGTTTATATCAATAAAAAATGTCTTTTCTTCTCTTTACCTACTTGTGTAAATGCCTCTGTATTAACGAAATATGAGCATGCATAAAACAAGCAATTCAAGAAAGCATAAAAACAAGACAAATGACACCAACCAGGGCCAAGCAAAAAGTACATGGTAGCCTGCTAGATCGAAAACCCGCAAGGGCGGTCTAGGTAAAAGATAAGGCCTTCATAAAAAGAAAAAAAGCTTGCCAGGCAAAAATCAAAACCCGCTAGATCGAAAACCCGCAAAGGGCGGTCTAGGCAAAAAAGTAGGGTTAAGACAAAAAGTGCAAAAGAACAAAAAACAAAAAAAGAGGAAAGTACCGGTCACTTTCTAGACGCCCTCAACTAAAACAAATTGCATAAGAAGCATCCACACACAAGTAGTCGCACAAAAATGACTTTGTCAAAAGTAAAACAAACAAAAGAACTGTAGACAAATAAAAAGCATTCATATAGGAAGATCAACTTTACGCTTGCATTCATAAAAAACAACCAAAAAAGGTACCCCGGTAAAACTTCACCAACCTTTTTGCCTTAACCAAAAGTTTCTTCGACTACCAAGTAAAAGCCGAACAACAAACAAGAATCATCCGATCAACCCGCAAGAATCGGATAATCACCACCAAAGATAAAAAACAAAGAATCCCCAACAACCAAGCAAGATGGATGAGCACCCACAAAATCCCCGGCACAACCCGGATGACTGTTCAAAGAAGTCCAAGTACATTTACCAACACAGAAATCACTCCCCAAGGAATCGGCGCATGGGCCACCTGAACAGTAAGCCGCCACTACCACCAGTCCTACGCAGTGGACTGTACCAGCCTGATAGGGGGTTTATACCTATCAACCTGTGCACGCATTGCGCCTGATCTGCGCTCGAGTCGGATCAGTAAGTCGCACTACCAGCCTGATGGGGGGTTCATACCCATCCAGTCCCACGCAACGGACTGCAACTACCAGCCTGATGGGGGGTTTATACCCATCAACCGAAGGATCGGCTACCGTCAGAAGGAGTATCCCAGAAGTGCACGAACACCAAGATTTTCCCCAGAAGATCAACCCCCGCAAGACGGGACATCTGAAAAGTGACCGGGCAAGTGGGTCAACTCCTTTACCTTCCTGTCAATCTGTCTGGCACAACAGGCCAACAGCTGACTAGTCAGGTAAAGGGGGGGCAGCTGTAGACCCCAAATCTTGCCCGGCCTCCAAATAAAGAGTAGAAGACTTCCTATTCTAAGATGGACGAAGCCTAACAAGCCACTAGGAGAGACTATTAGGCCCCATACTAGGATAGGAAGGATTTTCGGCACAAAAATAAGGTTTCTCGCCTTTTTGGGACGAGACCGCCGTCTCGCCACCTGCGAATGGCGAGACGGCGGTCTCGACCCTGTCAGACGAGAACGGCGGTCTCGCCACTGTCAGGCGCGAAAACCTATAAATAGGGGCTCTCCCCCCCTCATTTCCACACACCACACAACTTTTTCTCTCCCTTCTCTCTAAAACTTCTCTCTAGAATCCCTCCGACGCATTTCCGGAGTTTCTGAGTGCCTTTGTAAGCGTTTTTCAGCGTCTAGAAAAGTTTCCAGCGCTGTGTAGAGTGAAGGGCTGCCACAAACCACCCTCTTTTTTTAAAGAGAAATAAAAAGAAAGCTTGCTTCGGAGGTTTAAACTCTCCCTCTCTACTTTTACTGCTTTAATTTTAAATTATGCAATAGATTAGGGCCATGTAGTCATAATTTTAAATTCCACAAAATAAAAAGGGCAAAAGCGTGTTTTTGCGGTTTATTTATTAACAAAATAGCTGGCCTGTCATAGGGAACCCGAAAGGGGCGTCGTAAAGGAACTAACACTTCCTTTACACGTAACTAACTCCCTTATCCAACTCTGGTTCTAATGACCAAAGTTGGTTTTTCGAAAACCAACGCCTTTTAAATCCCTTTTCCGATGTTTCCGGTAAAAACATTGGTGGCGACTCCATAAAACCCTTCAAAAATTAGTCCTTGGGTTAGCCCGGTTATCGGACAACCCAAGGACGACCTTTCAAAAACCTCGCCCCTAGGTTAGCCCGGTTATCGGACAACCTAAAGGCGTTGTAACCACCCATAAAAAATGCGAAAATCAAGAGGGTCGAAACCATTGCGTCGCTCCGACCGCCTTCTCTTTTTAGACGGCGGCGACATATATATATATATATATATATATATATATATATATATATATATACACAACAATGTTCCTAAGGCGGCGGCGGGCTCGACTGCGAGGTTGAAGAAGACTCAGGAGGAGGGAACTGTCGGAGCATGTGCCTCTGAAACTCTTCCTGGCTTCGGATCATGTCGAGCACATGCTGGCTGATCGTGTCCAGGCTCTATATCACTCCTTCTTGCCTCTAGCTGATAGTCTCCAGTCGCGTCTCGAAGACATCCTGCCTCAGGGACATCTGATCTAACTGCTGGCGGATATCGTCCATGTGGCGATGGATGTCGGGAAAATCATCCCCATATTGTTGTTGCTGCTCAAACTCTGGGGGCATGGGGATCTCCGCCAACTCATCCAGGTCCCAGATGTCCAAAGTCATGGCGAGCGCCGGGTAGAGGGTAAACTCGGACCCTTTCCTGATGAGCATGCCCATGCTGATGAGCATGGACCCGCTAATAGGCTCGGGTCAGAGGATAGAGGGAATGTCCTCTCCGTGGGTGCATCCCCATCTCTCGGCCAGCGGGGTGATGAGGGGAACCATGAGGATGACTCCAATGGGAGGGCTCCCGAAGTCCTTCAACGCCCTCAGAAAAATGTAGTTGGGATTACACTAGTGTCCGTGAAGCATGCAGTGTAGGACGAAGAGGTCGGGCTGGGTGATCTTCCCCTGATTCTCCTTCCTGGCGTGCATCGTCCCTGCCAGCAGCTTGTGGCAAATGCAGAGAGGACAGCTGAGGGTCGACCCTTTCATCAGGGCCGGCAGGATCTGCGACATGTCCATCGTCCAATAGGTCCCGTTCATATAGTATGAGACCATCCTCGCCGGAGGGACACCCGGGAACAACGCCGGCATATCCACCATCGTGACGGAGGTGAGGAACTCAATCACGGCCTCGCGGTAGATGCAGGTAGGAGGGTCCTAGAGGAGGAAGTCCCACCCAATGCTGTGGATGTAGCCTCGTACATCCTCGTCCCAACCGAACTCAATCGGGATGCTAAAGTCCAAGCACAGTAGAGGGTGCCAGGAGTAGCTCCTAATATGGTCGAGCCTGGCCTGGTGTTGCGGCATGAGCTGAGTAGGATCTGGCGGGGCCTGTGGCGCTGGGGTACTCTGGCCGGATCCCCGACCACTTTTCCGAGGCCTAGAAGACTCTCCCTATTGCATTTTTCTCAAAGATACTCAAGAATGTATGAGGATGTATGAGAGGATACAGGAATGGAATGCTTTGAAACAGACCTAAAAGCCCCTATATATAGAAAAACTTTTTGGTCGGGATCGCCATCTGGGATTCAGGACGGTCGTCTCGCCCTTCGCGACATGGCCAGACGACCGTCTCGCTAAACGAGATGGCGGTCTTGCCTTTAGTGAATGGCGAGACAACGGTCTTGCCTTTAGTGAATGGCGAGACAACGGTCTCGCCAAACGAGACGACAGTCTCGATTTCAGCGAATGAAGAGACGACGGTTTCGCCAAACGAGACGGCCATCTAGGCTTTTCGAGGGTTTTTTTTTTTAAATATAGGACCTTGTTCACAAACATCTATGCATGCGATATTTTCATGTTATGTGTCCTATAATACTATTTAGTTAACTTTTCAGAAGGATTAACTGATGTGTCTTTTGAAGATGAGACCCTTCTAATGATGTTTTCTAGTTGTACTTGTTTGTACCATTCCGGACTTAATATGACCGAAGAATAATTATTGACTGAGGAGCAAACTTGCCATGTTGGTGTAATTTTCCTTCCTCTAGAGGTTTCAATCCTCTTGTTGGTTATATGCCTTCATATTCCCCCACTAATTATCAGAATATTGTGATAAGGGTCAAGAGAAGAGAAGTAAGAGGATACTTTATTCAAGGGCTTGTGTTTTAGAAGGTTATATTTTTTTACTTTTTATTCAAAGGGGAATTCTGTAAGAATGGCTGGCCAGGGTTGGTCAAAGTGTTTAAGCTAATGTTAAACAAACATTTTGCTTTGAGGATCTGCGTCTTAGCCAATTTCTATTTGCTTTCTTATGGCTGATTGACTTCCCCAGACTGCCTTTTGGGTTTTCAGACTACGATATTGTGTTTTGGTCCTGACTTTTGTCTAGATTTCCTTTTTTGTTTTTGTTTTGGGAATCCTAGCTGACCTTATTTTGTGACCCTAACTTCTGCCTAGGCTACCCTTTATTGTTGTTCGGGTTTCCTAGTGGGTCGACCCTAATTTTTGCATAGCCCCCTTGAGTGGGTTTCCTATCGGGTAATTTGCCCCCCTTTTTTTGGCCTTTGGCTTTTATGAGCTTCCCTTTTTTATGTTTTTTTTTTGTTTACACAATATTGGTGAAACACGATTTTTATTATGATGAGGTAAAACCTTATTCTGTGTTTCTAGTCAATCAGTTTGATTATTTTTTATTGGCGATGACGCATTTTGCTTATTTTGATGCACTTTTGAAAACGTTTGCTTAAACATGGTTATTATGAGGTTTAGTCATGAATAGCAAGAAGAGAAGCAGATAGTAAGAATTGTATTCTTATTAATTAAGAGGGAAATATGTGCCCTTAAGATGCCCGGGGGTCGGGCTAGCCCCGGGGAATAATCTCTAACAATTATTGGGTTTACATCCCTTAAGAAAGGAAAAAGAACTCCTAATGACTAGAGTTTCTCTCGACGCTTGTATCCCTCCACTTCGGAAGATTTGCTTTAGTGTGCAGAAGGAAGACTTCCCTTTTCTTCTCACAGCTTGGCCCTTTGTAGGGTCGTATCCTAGGCCATGCTTTAGGGGATTGTCCTTAAATTTTGGGGGCTCCTTTATTCCTTGGGAGTCTGCACTGAGCCCTTGGCCAGGATGGTAACCATACTTCATCATCATGCGGGCTACCTTCGTGTTACCGAGAAGTCTCTCTACATTGGTGATCTCAAGCGCTTGAAAAGATGTTTCAAGGGCCTCTTCAGACGCATCCACGTATGGTTGGGTAGACGGTCCACTGATCAAGATATCATCTTCTGCTTGGACCGTGACCAGTTTGTCGTCTACTATGAACTTGACTTTTTGGTGGAGCGTTGAAGGTACTGCCTTAGCGTCGTGAATCCAAGATCTACCAAGGAGACAACTGTATGTTGGAGTAATATCCATCACGTGGAAATCGACGCTGAAGATAGTGGGACCAACTTGGATTGGCAGATTGATTTCCCCCACTACTTCTTGTTTGGATCCGTCGAAGGCTCAAACGATAGCGCTGCTTGAACGCATGCGGGTTCCTTGAATGGTCAACTTGTTGAGTGTGCACTTGGGCATCACGTTCAAGGATGACCCATTATCCACAAGAACTTTGGCGATGAGATATTCCTTGCATTTGATGGAAATATGCAAGGGCTTGTTATGGCTTGACCCTTCAGGAGGGAGTTCTTCATCTGTGAAGGTGAGGTGATCACTGGCTATGATGTAGCTGACGATCGTCTCAACTTTTTCTTGGGATATTGTATGAGATACATGCGCTTTGCTCAAGACCTTCATCAAGGAATTTCTATGTGATTCCGAACTCATCATTAGTGATAACAAAGTTATCTTTGCAGGTGTGTGATTGAGTTGATCAATGATGAAATACTCGCCTTGCCTTATAAACTGTAGTAGCTCATCAGTCTCCTCCTAGGATTCTTTATTTTCTCTTTCTTTGGTCTGTTTATTCTTCCCTTTTTTTGGGGGGCATCTTCTTGTGACTCCTTGGGGGAGTAGATTCTTCCGCTTCTTGTCATGCCCCCAATGTTGGCTATATTGGAGATGTCCTCCTTGATGGGTGAAGATTCCCCGTATCTCCATGGTACAACTTTATTTGAATCATAGGGGAAATGACAAGGCACAAATAATCGCAAAGGCATCCTTGCTCCCTCTTCCTTATCGACTTTGATGACTGTAGACCCCAAATCTTGTCCGGCCTCATAATAAAGACCAAAAGACCTCCTTTTTGAAGATGGATGAAGCCTAAGAAGCCATTAGGAGAGACTATTAGGCCCCATATTAGGATAGGAGGGATTTTCTGCATGTAAATAAGGATTTTCACCTTTTAGGGTCGAGACTGCCGTCTCGCTTCTCGGGACCGCCGTCTCGCCACTTGCGCAAGTCGAGACCGCTGTCTCGTTTGGCGAGACGGCCGTCTCGCCACTTGCGAATGGCGAGACGGCCTTCCCAGTTGGCGAGACGTCCGTCTCGCCATTTGTTCAAGGCGAGACGGCCGTCTCGACCTTGTTAGACGAGTTGGCCGTCTTGACCTGACAAGTGCGAATCCCTATAAATAGTCGCGCCTTCACCCTCATTTCACACAGTTCTTCCTTTCTCTCTCTAGTTAGTTCTTCAAATTCTCTTCCTAGAACCCCTCCGAAGCATTTCCGGAGTTTTTGAGAGTTTTTGAGAGTTTTTTATAGCGTTTTCGAGATATTCCCGGCGCTGTAAAGAGTGAAGGGTTGCCAAAAAGCACCCTAGTTTTCAGGAAATTAATATAAAGCTTGCCTTGGATGTTTTTACATTCCCTCTCTCTCTCTCTTACTCCTTTATTTTTAATTATGCAATAGATATCAGAGCCATGTAGTCGTAACTTTAATTCCACAAATAAAAAGGGTAAAAGCGTCTTTTCACCGGTTTACTTATTTAAATAGTTGGCTTATCATAGGGAACCTGAAAGGGGCGTCGTAAGGGAACTAACACTTCCCTTACACGTAACTAACTCCCTTACCCAACTCTAGTTCTAATGACCAAAGTTGGTTTTTCGAAAACCAACGCCTTTTCTGATGTTTCCGGTAAAAACATCGGTGGCGACTCCAGAAGAACCCTTCAAAATTAGTTCCTGGATTAGCCCGGTTATCGAACAATCCATGAACACTCTTTCGAAAACCTTGCCTCTAGGTTCAGCCTGGTTATTGGACAACCTAAAGGCGTTGTAACCACACCAATAAAAAATGTGAAAGTCAGAAAGTCGAAACCATCGCGTCGCTCCGACTGGCTTGTTTTGACGGCGGCGACAGATGGCGACTCCACTGGGGAAGCCTAGAGAGTTGATCCCATTTAGTGATGGGCCAACTTAAAGTAAATAAACCAAGAAAATTACGCTTTTACCCTACCTTGTATCATAACATGCTTTAATCTTTGGCTTTAATAACTGTTGTCTGTTTATACTTACGCAATTGTTTGAACTACAAATTGTACACAAACCCTTGCATACAATAGTTCCCTCTATACCCGGGGGCAAGTGAGAAATCCATAGGGAGTGGGTGGCAGACACGGTTTGCTGTAGTGATGGTCTTGTGTCCACCAGTGTGATCCGAAACCACCACTCAAGGTGATAACCTTCCTTTTTTGGTCCAAAGACTGACTATGGCCTTAGTGCTAAGCATGGTCGGAAGGCTGGAGAGTGGAGACCTTATAATGGGGGCACCTTGGGGGCCTTAGCCTTGGTGAGAATAGTTAGAACCTACCTTCGCCAATGCACTTTTCTGCAGGAAAACCCTACCTCGTGATTAAAATGACTTCTCGCCTGTTCGCGAATGACTGAATTGTGTGTGCATTTGTTTGTTGCATGTGTTTGTTGCATAGCATAACCAAACAACAGGAAAATCACAAAAAAAATTTTTTTTGCAATAAACATCCTTATCTCGGACGATCCGCCTTTTAGCTAGCTCTGATTTCGGGTTCTTTGTAAGCTAAGTAGCCACGCGAGTCCAACGAAGAGATAAAAGGCTATAAAATAATAATAAAAATAATAAAAATCCAATTTAAAATAATAAATGGGACTTTGTTCATAAATGTTATACTCATAAAGCATTCATATAGGTATTTTATTTTCAAAAAATACGCAAATACCATACATCATGTAGAAATAAAACATGATAAATAGCAAAATAAACACTCACATTCATTCAATAAGCATCATATTCAAAAAGCATGCATTTTGGTTTTAGAAAATGAAGGGGACTAGTAGACAGTTGAAGAAAGTGGACATTCCCCGGTACCATACTGAGAAGTTGGAACAACTTTGCGCAATAATGCCACTAGAGGTCCGCTCCGACTTCGAAATACCCTATGGACGGATTCTCGACCTGCTGAAGATCTGTGTCGATCAAGTTTTCATCATGGTATTAGTTCATTTCTGGAACTCCAGTCTATGCTGTTTCGAATTTCCGCAATTCGACATGGTGCCCACCTTGGAGGAGTACGAAATTATGCTAAAATGGCCCAAATCAGCTGGGGTCCATATCCGCCACGGGGCATATACTCCTGCAGCACAAGTCGCTACCATCATCCAACTACCATTCCGGCAGACTACCCTGATAGGAAAAGGGAACATCCAGGGTTGGAAAGTCTCAATGTTAGAAAACCATCTGTCCGACTTGGCTGAAAGGGCAGAATGGGTCGCTTTTAACAAAACCCTGGCTTTAATCATATTTGGAACGATCTTGTTTCCCTTCCACCTCGACACAGTAGATCAAGCCGTCATGGATGCCTTCTTCGCCTGGGACGTGAACTCGAAGAGTCCCTTGCCTGCAATTCTTGCCGACACCTTGCTCTCAGTGGAATTCTGCCGCCAGAAGCAAGGAAAAAGACTTCGTTGCTGCTCTTCACTACTCTTTGTGTGGGGCATCACACATTTTTACGCCTCTAGTCACATGGGGATGTTCCCCGACCCTTTGAGGAGCTTCTCCAAAATCCCTCTCCAACGATGCTTAACTTCAGAATGGAAGGACGAGTTGGAACAATGGGACGCCAACCGTTTATCCTGGGTCTGCCCATGGTTCCAACCCGGTTCAGTCCTCATCAGATGTGGAGATTATTCGAACGTACCCTTGATAGGACTCAGAGGTTGCATAGCCTATTCACCTAGAGTAGCTATGAGACAACTCATGAGGACTCAAACTACAATTTCACGAGGGGAACTCGGAGGATTGTGTTTCTTCGGAGACCCATGCACAATTTCCAACTCACTATCCGTGAGAAAAACATGGGAGAAACCAATCTTTATGGGAGATAGAGAGCTAGGAAAAGATCGAGTGGCTATCTCCAATGACTATGAGGTATGGAGAAAAAGAAGAGGGATGTCTCAACCATCCACCTCACTCCTTACAAGCGCCAATAGTGAAGAGCTGCAAGCTCAAGTCGATGCCTTGACCTAGAGGATAGAAATCATGGGAGCCCAGATGAGGGCCCTTGAGGAAAGAGAGCAAGAATCTATCCTCACCATAGATGGTCTGCAAAGGCAATGCAAGAAAAAGGATCATGAAATAGAGCGCCTCAAGGATCAGTGTACTGACTCTAATGAGCAAGCTATCCCAGCATCCAAAGTTGCCAGAACCAGCTTGGATAGCCAACTTCAAGAAATAACCGCCAAATCAGCACGCCTTGAGGCCGAATCAGCAAAACAGGCTCAGACGATCAAGGAATTGTTGCAAGACCTCACCAGGACTCGGTCAGAAATACGCCGGGAGCGGGAGGCCAATCGAAGACTCAACCAAAGTCTCACTGAGCTACGCTGCAAAGAAAGAGACGGGCTAGCTCAGTACGGCCAAGTACTACAAGAAAAGGACCGAGCCCTTGCAAAACTCGATGAACTACAAGCCTTGGTCATCCATCAAGAGGCGAAGATCAAAGAGGCTCAAAAGTACAGTGAAGATATGAGTCAGGCGGTCCAGAAGCAAAGCGAAGCACTTGCTCGTCACGTCCGGGAAGCCGAAAGGGAATTACATAGGGATCAAGACCCGCCTGTGGGTTTCTTTAGGCTTTTCCGTTTCTACCAAAAGTTGTTTCGTAGTATGGAATAGGGGAATGTACACCTTCCAACGGATAAATGAAATTTTTCTTTATTCAACAATTGTCTACTTGCATGCATATCATTCATTTGCATATTTAATTTTCCCTCCTTCATTCTTAATAAATAAAATAACAAAAAGGAAGGATTAACTGACACGTCTTCCAAATCAGAAGAATGGAGAGAAAGTCACTCCTAATCAAGTTTTCCCCAACGGTTGATTCACCACAAGAGGATAATAAGCCTCGACCGTTGGTCCTCACGAATAAGGAAGAGGGGGCAAGGACACCAGTGCGACTATTTATGCCACGTCCTTTCCCCTACGAATCGAATAAAGTTGTACCATGGAGATATGAAGAATCTTCACCAATAAAAGAGAATATCTCGAATATAGCCGGCATTGGGGGCATGACTAGAAGCGGAAGAGTCTACTCCCCCAAGGACTCATAAGAAGATATCCCCAAGAATAAAGGGGAAAATAAAAATACCGAAGAAAAAGAAAATAAAGAATCCAAGGAGGAGACAGAGAAATTACTCCAGTTTATAAGGCGAAGCGAGTATTCCATTATCGACCAGCTCAATCATACTCCTACAAAGATAACATTGTTATCTCTAGTGATGAGCTCAGAACCACACAGAAATGCCCTGAGGAAGGTCTTGAGCGAAGCGCACGTACCTCATACCATATCCCAAGAAAAGGTTGAGAGGATCGTCGGTCACATTATGGCAAGCGATCACCTCACCTTCACAGAGGAAGAATTCCCCCTCGAGGGGTCAAACCACAACAAGCCCTTGCACATCTCCATCAAGTGCAAGGAGTACCTCATCGCCAAAGTTCTTGTGGATAACGGGTCATCCTTGAACGTGATGCCCTAGTGCACATTGGACAAGTTGACTATCCAAGGAATCCATCTGCGCCCAAGCAGCACTATCGTTCGAGCCTTTGACGGATCAAAACGAGAAGTAGTGGGAGAAATTAATTTGCCAATCCAAGTTGGATCCACTATCTTCAATGTCGATTTTCATGTAATGGATATTACTCCAGCATACAGTTGTCTCCTCGGTAGGCCTTGGATTCATGACGCTAAGGCAGTGCCTTCAACGCTCCACCAGAAAGTCAAGTTCATTGTGGATGACAAATTGGTCACAGTCCAAGCAGAAGATGATATCCTGATCAGTGGACCGTCCACCCAAACTTATGTGGATGCGGCTGAAGAGGCCCTTGAAACATATTTTCAAGCGCTCGAAATTGCCAATGTAGAATGACTTCCCAAAGACACAAAGGTAGCCCGCATGATGATGAAGCATGGTTACCATCCTGGACAGGGATTGGGGGCAGATTCCCAAGGCATGAGAGAAACCCCGGAATTCAAAGACAATCCTTCCAAGTATGGCCTAGGATATGACCCTACTAAGGGCCGAGCAGAAAAAGGAAAAGGGAAGTCTCCCCTCCGCACACTCAAGCAAATTTTCCGAAGCGGAGGGATGCAAGCGTCAAGAGCTACCCTAGTCATTAGAAAATCTTTTTCTTCATTTAAGGGATGTAAACCCCATGATTGTTAGAGATTATCCCCCGGGGCGAGCCCGACCCCCAGGCATTTTAGGGCACATATTCCCTTATTAATTAATAAAGAATATACTTCTTACTATCTACTTCTCCTCTTACTTTTTATGAGTAAACCTCATAATAACCTTGTCTAAGTAAACGAAAAAAGAAAAAGAAGAATAAAAAGCGCGTCCAAATAAACAAAATTCGCCATTGCCATTACAGTCAAGCTAATTGATTAGAAGCACAAAATAAGGCTTTACCTTACCATAAAGAAAGTCATGCTTCGCCAATATTGTGAAAAGAAATTAATAAAAAAAGCCCATAGAAGCCAAAGGCCAAAAAGAAAAAAGGGCAAAATACCCGGTAGAAAACCCACTAAGGGGGCTACGCAAAAGATAGGGTCAACCCGGTAGGATACCCAAACAAAATAAGGGGTAGCCTAGGCAAAAGTTAGGGTTACAAAATAAGGTCTGCTAGGATTCCCTAAAACAAATACAAAAAGAAGGAACCTAGACAAAAGTTAGGGCCAAAACACAATATCCTAGTTTGAAAACCCAAAGGGCGATCTAGGGAGATCAACTAGCTATAAAAAGCAATGGAAATAAGCTAAGGCGCAAACACAAAAAAGGGGAAACGTTTGCTTAGACAAAACCTTAAACACCCAGGCCTAACCCTAGCCAATCATTCTTACAAAAAACCTTTTTCGAAATAAAAATTAACCGTCTGAAACACAAGCCATTGAATTTTCCCTCTTACTTCTTTTCTCTTGACCCTCACAACAATATTCTAACAATTAATTTTGGAATATGGAGGCGTATAGTCAACAAGAGGATTGAAACCCCTAAAGTGAAGAAAAAGGGACACTAACATGGCAAAGTGTGCTCTACAAAAAAGGAAAAAGAGAGAAAAAGCAAAGCAAAATAGAAAAAGAAAAAACAAATTATTCTTCGGTCACAAGAAGTCTGGCATGGTACAGCCAAGTACAAGAACGCAAATCAGAAGGCACTCAACGCTACAAGACACGTCAGTTAACTCCTTCTGAAAAACTAATTGAAATAGGCATTATAGGACATCAAACATGAAAACATTGCATGTATAAAATGTTTTTGAACCAGATCCTATTTTCTCACCAAAAAAAAAAAATCGAGACGGTTGTCTCGCATCTCCAGACCGCCGTCTCGATCTCCATCAAAACGAGACCGCCGTCTCGAGGTCCCACACGGCCGTCTCGACTTGCACGAAATCGAGACCGCCGTCTCGACTTCCCAAACGGCGGTCCCGAGTTCAAAATTTTTTCTATAAATAGAGGGGGGCCTAGGGGGTCTCCACACCTCGTTCTGCACTCCAACTCCCTATTCTCTCACTCTCAAGCATCCTACAAGTCAAAATATTCCGTGGAAGTCAGTCCAGAAAGAGAAGGGGCTCTATTGGCCCTAGCAGTTCCTCAGCACCTGCTCCCCAGGATCCTACCCAGCTCTCGCCAATACACCAGGCTCGCCTCGAGCATATCCGGGGGTATACATGACACCCCATGCTCAGATTGGATTTCGGCGTTCTCGCCGAATTCGGATGGGAGGACGACGTCCGGGCCAACATCGATAGTATAGGCTGGGGCTTCCTCCTTCAGCCTCCACCCACCCACGTATATCCTCAGGCGGTGCTGGAGTTTCTCGCCTCCATCTCCTACGTCGAGACTCCCGCCATGGTACCAGGCCTGTCACCAACAAAAATGGTGACATACTTTATGGGTGGGATGTACTGGACCACCAACCTGGACGAATTCAACGTGTCCATCGGATTCGTCCAGCCCGGGGACGTGCTGACTCGGGACTACCAGGAGGCCATCTGCGCACGCCCCACCAACCTCACTGTAGGGGAGATGTGGGAAGAACTTACTAGGGCGTGCACCTTGCCCACACTGATGAAGGGCTCCGCACTCCCCCTAGCTCTCCGCATTTGCCACAAGCTGCTGGCAGGGACCATTCACGGGCGGAAAGAGAGCCAGGGAAAGGTAACCCTTCCGGACCTCTTCATCCTTTACTGCATGAGCTAGAGGCGCCGGTGCAACCCTGACTATTTCTTCCTGAAGGCCCTCAAGGACTTCGGGAGCCAGCCTGTGGGAGCCGTCCTCGTGGCTCCCCTCATTACCCCCTTGGTAGAAAAATCGGGGTGCAATGGCAGGGAGGAACTGGCCTCCAGCCTCTGACCCGAGTCTATCAACGGGTCGGTCTTAGTCAGCATGGGGATGCTGCTGTGCCACGGGACCCAGCTGATCCTCCACCCCTCCCTGGATATCACTTTGGATCTCCAGGATATCGTGGCAATGCACAATCTCCCAACACCTCCCGAGTTCCAACAACCACAACAACAGCAACAACAACAGCAGCAGTACACAGATGATTTTGCTGGTGTAAATTGTAACATCTACGATTTGCGCTGTAGACCCCTAATTTTGCCCGGCCTCTCAAAATAAAAGCTAGAAGAACTTTCGCCCGAAGATGGAGTTCATCCGGCTTCCCAAAACCGAGGAAACCTCCTGCAACAACACGGAGCTTGCTCATCTGCACGATAAAAGTTAAAAAGACCTCGTACAAACAAAGGAAAAGTTCGCCTGGCATCTTAATGAAGGCCAAGAAGACTTCCTACATGAAGATAAAGCTTCAACGGACGTATATCGGCATCAATCCACGTCCAAAACAGGAAAGGAAAGCTTCCCGGGGGTCCCAGAACGCGAAAGCTGGACAAAACAGGCCGAGACCACCGTCCCGTAGTTGGGACGGCCGTCCCAACTGGCCCAGAACAAGTGGGACGCGCGTCCCAGATGTGGGACGGCCGTCCCAAACGTCAGGGGGTCTCAGCCTTTGTAAAATTGCATTTGGGACGGCCGTCCCAACCCAGACTGGCCGTCCCAGATTGGCACAATGCAGAAAACGCGTTTGGGACGGCCGTCCCAACCCAGACGGCCGTCCCAAAGTTCCAGGCAGCGAAAAAACTATAAATAGGAGGTTCATTTGTCATTCTCCACACACCAGACAACTCAGAAGACTTGTCTACTTCTCTCCCTCTCTCGAATGATCTTTCTGATTGTCTTTAAAAGGTAACAATCAGTTAAGGAATTTGTATTCCGGCATTCGATTCTTCTAGAAAATTTAGTCGAGTCGAGTCTGTAATCGAGAGGAGAGAACAATTGTAGAGCGAAGGACTGCCGAAACGCGTCCTCTTTGTACAAGAATCATAATATAAAGCTTGCTACGAGAGGTTTTTCTCAATTCTCTTCTTCTTTACTTGCTTTATTTATTGTTTTACGTATGCAATGTAGATACATCATGTAGATAACCATATCTAAATAATCGTACGAATAAAATAGGGTAAATGCGTAATTTCTCATAATCTTCACTTAATGAATAAATCCGTCATAGGGAACCCGAAAGGGGCGTTGTGGGGGTGCTAATACCTTCCCCACACGTAACTAACTCCCTTACCTAACTCTGGTTATAATGGCCAAGTTGGTTTTTAATAAAATCAACGCCTTTTTTCCTTTTCCAATGTTTCGGTCAAAACATTGGTGGCGACTCCAAAAGAACCCCTTTTCGAAAACCTTGCTTCTATTAGAGGATAGTTCAGTGTTGAACACCTCGGAAGCAATGAACACAATTTTAACAAAAAACGCGAGTCTCACCCATCTTTTCGCGACCGCTCGCATTAACGTTCGAGACGTCCCCAGGACGTCGGAACGGACGACGGCGACAGATGGCGACTTCGCTGGGGAAGTCCGAGAGTTGATCCCATTTAGTGACGGATAAATTCAAATTAAGCAAAGATTTGAAATTACGCCTTTACCCTTACGTATGTTTTTATTGTATGGCTTTAAATAACTGCTCGTATGATTATTTACGCAATTGTTTGAAATATAAATTGCACCCAAAAACCCTTGCACACAACGAGTCCCTCTATACCCGGGGCAAGAGTGAATACCTATAGGGAGTGGGTGGCAGATACGATCGGTTAGTTGGCACACGGGGCTACTACCGTTGTCGGAAAACCACCAACTCAAGGTGATAACTCTCTTCTTTTGGTCTAAGGATGTCGCCACGGAGTTCCGTGCATGACCCGAGGACTGAGAGATTGAGAGGTCCCTATAATGGGGGCACCTTGGGGACCTTTGGCCTGGTGAGAACAGTTAGAACCACCTAAACCAAGCACGTTTCTACAGGAAAATCCCACCTCGTGATTAAATAAGCGTGGCTCTGCTCGTGGATGTATGAATTGTGTGTGCATTCGTTTGCTGCATTTGTATTGATGCATTAGCATAGGGTAATCATACAACAAACAAAAAAATGAAAAACCCTAAAAATCAAAAAAGCGATAAGATAACATCCCCTTTATCTCGGACAGTCTTCAGTTAAGCTAGCCTGGTTTCAGGTTCTTTGTAAGCTAAGTAGCCACGTTGACCGACAGAAGAGATAAAGGGTCATAAAAAATATAAAAACGATTGAAAGCCATAAAAATTCCTTTTTATAATAAAAAGAATCTTGGCAAAGTCGTATCATTCATACCATATCATCCAATAAGTGGTAAAACTAAGAGAGAAAATAATTGCAGCATGCTCATCATTTTAATAAACCCCTAAAAAATGGGTCTTAGAGACGTTTTTTGGGAAAATTACTGGGCCAAATTGCCTTTGGCAATTTGCAACTTGGTTCTTCACCCTTTTCTCTTCGTTTTGACATGCTGTGCGTCCAAATCGGACAATCCAGTCAAAAGTTATGCCACTTTCAATATCTGCTATCATAAAAAAGTATTTTTGTACTGCATGCATAAAGCACATTCATTCTAGGATGCATTAGATATCCTTAGATAATAGCGAAAGAGACCCAAGTGCGTTTATAACCTTCCTAAAAGAGATAAGTGCGCTAAGGTATGATGATAACCTTTTGAAAAAAGGGAACCATCACACTGAAGTGGGTATGGTACTCCTTAAAACATAGGATACCAAAGTTATTGTCTAAGACATATCTATTTCACACCAATCATCTGAAATAAAAAGCTATAATAAAAATCTTTAAATCATTTAGAAAGTGGCTGGTCTTCTACCTGTTCTCACTCGCGCTCAAAAAGCCAAGAAGATGGAGAAATTAGAGAAACAAAACCACAGGCTCACCACCGAGCTTAAGGCCATAAAGGAACAAATGGTGCAGTTGACAGAGTTAATGTACCAACAATATTTCCACAATGAGGTCTCTGAGCAACGAATTTTTGCCTTAGAGGAGAGATTAAGGGCATTAGAGGGATACAACTTTGATGTAAAGGAGGTAACCGATGTCAAAAATACTCGATTCCCTCCCAAGTTTAACAAATCCCACGCATCATTCAAGAAGTCCTTTGGCAAGAAGAAAGAGGGGAGCGTAAACCTCACTACCCCTTCTTCATCTTCACAATCATCTAGGCAGTCACGCAGACAAGAGAAGAAATTCACTCCCATTCCAACCTCCTATGGAAGTCTGCTGCCATAATTGATAAAGGATCATCTCCTAGCATATGTCCCTCCAAAGAAGATGGAGCCACCATATCCAGAATGGTACAAACCTAATGAGAACTACGATTACCATTCAGGTGCTCCTGGGCATTCCGTAGAAGATTGCATCAACTTAAAACATAAGGTCCAAGATTTAATAGATGCGGGGTGGATTACTTTTGACGCATCTACTCCAAAGGTGGACGACCAGCCCTTATCAAAGCCCGAGTAAAAGACGGGATAAGGGAGACCAGCAGATTAGGGCTCATCATTTTTACCATTTTTTGCAATAAACATAAAGAAATAATAAAAGCTTCCGATGTATTTCTCATGATCCTTGCCCATGATCACGAGATTTTTGGTTAAAATGGGCTTTGTAAATATTTTCTTCTATCAATACAACGAGGCATTATTCATAATATTCATATTCTTTGTTATTCTTTTCTCTCTCATTCCAAAATAAGTGAATAAAATCTAAACCCAAATATAGACTATATAAACAGTCATGTCTGTGATTAAAAACTCTCTGCGGGATCTGAAAGCCGAAGGCGAATGGATTGAGTCAGACAGTGAGGAGGGGACCATTTCCCCAGACATACAAAGACTGTTGGAAAAAGAAGCTTAATTGATACAGCCCCATAAGAAAAAACTGAGGCCATTAATTTGGGACAAGGAGATAATAAGAAAGAAGTAAACATTAGCACCCAAATTAATAATATCAGGGAAGAGGCAATAACACCTTTGCGCTTATTCATGCCTCGTCTTTTCCCTTATACATCAGATAAAGCTGTACTACGGATATATACAGAAGAATTGTCCGTCAATGAAGATATCTCCAATATAGCCAGCATTGGGGGCAGGACGATAAGCAAAAAAAAATTAGTCACCCAAGGAGCTACAAGATAATGCTCCTAAAAACAAAGGAAAAATAAAGAAACCGAAGAGGAAAAGGAAAAAGAATCCAAGGGGAAGATTAAGTAGACCTTGGATTAACGGTGCAAGGGCAGTTTCTTCAATGCTCCACCGAAAAATCAAATTCGTGGTAGGCTACAAGTTGATCATAGTTCAAGCTAAAGACTACATTCGAATCAGCAAGCCGTCCACCAAACCTTAAATGGATGCGCCTAAAGAGGACATTTGAAAATATGGAAAGACATCCTAGCAGTTTAAAAGTGGCCCATATAATGAAGAGATATGGATACAGCCCAGGCAAGGGCTTGAAAAGGATGTTCAAGGAATAAGAGACATCCTAGATTTTAAGGATAGTCCTTTAAAGAACAACCTTACAAAAGGACAAGTTGTACGATGAAACGGGAAGTCTCCCCTCCGTACCTTAAAAAGACGATCTTCCAAAAAAGGGGGATATTAGCGTCAAGGGTAGCATTAGTCATTAAATGCCCTTCTTCCAATTTTAAGGGATGTAAACCCAATGACTATTAGAGATCACTCCTCGGGGTAGGCCCGGACCCCGAGCATCTCTAGGGCACACATTTCCCTGAAATTACAAAAGAATGCTATTCTTACTATCTTCTTCTCTTCTTGCTAAACATGTCTATACCCCATTAAATAACCCTGTTTAGACAAACGTTTTGTTCCAAAATGCGTCAAAATAATCAAAACGCCATACACAAAATGAAGCCAAAGTTAACATGATTGATTAGCTAGAGGCACGAATAAGAAAATCGTGTTTCGACAATGTTTGAGAAAAGAAATTATTATTAAAAGAAGCCCGTCAAGGTCAAAGGCCAAGACAAAAAGATAAAAGGGCAAAATCCTAGGCAGACTAGGAATGTTAATTAGTCATAAAGTAATCACCTGAAGACGCTACCTCATTAAAACAAAACATTTGTTTGAACTAGCCTAAACACTGACTAACCCTGGCTAGCCATTCTTACAGAAACCTTTATTACAAAAAAATCTTACTAAAACACAAGCCTTTGCAATAAATCCCTTTCCTTCTATTCTCTTGACCCTTCACCACAAAGCATTCAAGTAGTTGACTGGGAAATGTGGAAATATAGTGATCAATAGGAGGATTGAAATCCCTAAGGAAAGGAAGAGGGGCATTGACATGACAATTGCTCTACATTCAAAATGATTACTCTTCGGTTATAGCAAAGATCCGAGACGGCAAATCGGTACAGTTAATCATGTTGACAAAAGCACATGATAATGGAAGTAAACGTAACAGAAGCTAAATGGGTTCAAAGCCGATATGACCAGTTAAATCTTATGGAAGAAAAACGGCTGAATGCTATATGTCATGGACAAGCCTATCAAAAGAAGATCAAAAAGGCTTATGATAAAAAGGTCCACCCTCATACTTATCAAGAAGGGGATCTAGTTATAAAGAAATTGCTTCCAACCTGGAAGGATAAAATTGGAAAATGGGCAAGCAAATTACGAAGGACCCTTTGTGGTCAAAAGAGCTTTCTCGGGAGGGGCACTTATCCTCACCAATATGGATGGAGAGGAACTTCGACACCCAATCAATTCAGACGCGGTGAAGAAATATTATGCTTGAAGACATTGCTCAAGACCCGTCAGGAATGAAAATCTGCAAAGGACATTCCTGGGCAAAAGATAGGGTCCATATTCCTCGCTAGGATACGTCCTAGGCAAAAAGAAGAGGTAAAAAAAAGTAAATAAATAATAAAAAAAGAAGAAACTAAGAGCAATGGTTACTTTAGTCGAAAACCGAAAAGGCGGCTAAAGTAACATTCTTCCGAAGCAAGCGATCCGCATAATCTTCACTCTAAGCTCAGAACATCTCAACTGAAGCAATTAGGAGAACCAGGGGGCAGATATCATGGACATGACTGTTTAAGCCTATACAGTACAACCAACCCTGACCACCCATTCTTCTAAATACCTTTTGAAATCCTTCTGTAAAAGAAGTAAACTTTTGCTCATTTATCAATAAAATTCCCTTTCATTTCCTTTCTCTTGACCAAATATTATGGAAATGCCTCTTTATTGATAAATCATAAATATGCGCAAAGACTTTTAATCAAAGATCAAACATGCATCGAAAAAAGGGAAGCATATAAAAATAATAAGAGAATAAACGCCTGCTAGGATATTCTTAGGTAAAAACCAGGGTAGCCTGCTAGATCGGAAATCCCAAAAGAACGGTCTAGGCAAAAGATAAGGCAAAAGCCCCCTAAGATATTCTAGGCAAAAATTAAGGCAGCCCGCTAGATCGAAAACCCGTAAAGGGCGGTCTAGGCAAAAGATAGGGCTAAAAACCAAAAGATGAATAAAAGAGGAGCCCATCATCATAAAGGAGGAGCCCATCATGGTCATAAAGAAAGGAGCCCATCGGCATATTCATGAGAAGCCAACGGGAGAAGGCCAGTCACTTTCTAAATGCATCGAAAATAAATAAACATTAGATTGCATTTAGGACATCCACACACAAAGTAGTTGCATAATACGACTTTGTCAAAATCAAGCAAAATAATTTTCTTCAAACAAGAATAATAAAACATGCATATAAGGAGGATAGTCTCCATGCTTGTGATTGAAAATAGAAGGCGCCAAAATCTAGCCTCTAAATCAAAATCAAAATCGCGAAAGGCGAAATCAAAAATCATTTCAGCAGAATAAAGAGCTTTAAGAAAACCATAGCTCCAACCATTCTCCTCAAACCCCAATAGAAGGAGGGTACATCAAAAAAGGCGAACGGAAAGGCCCGATGATCCCCAAGCGGATCCTTGCCTACTCTAAAGGCAAAACAAAAATAATTACTCCATGACTCAGCATCATCATCACATGAGTCATCAAACCATAGTCATTTAAAGATCCGACCACTATCCTTCCATCCAAGGAAAAGGAAGTCATCAACCTTCTACACCAATAAAAGAAGGAGAAGAAAAGCCAATGGAAAAGGCTTGATCATCCTCAAGAGGATCCTTGCCTATTCAAAGGCAGAAAAATACTCCCTGACTCAACACCACCACATGAGTCGTCAAACATAATCATTTGAAGCTTCAATCAACATCCTTCCATCCAAGAAAGAAGGAAACCATCAAAATAAAAAGCCAATGGAAAGGCTCGATTATCCCCAAGAGGATTCATGCCTACTCCAGAGGCAAAGCAAAAAGACTACCTCACGACTCAGCTATATCGCCACATGAGTCAACAAGCAAGCTCATCCAGAATATCCACTTCATTTCCCAAAGGAGAATAAGGACTAATCAAGAGTCCATCAAAAAGTATGGGGCCAAATCCTCCATATCATCAGGGGGCAACGAAAAAGAAAGAAAGAAAAACATTCATTCCCCAAATAGAGGCCACAACGAAAAAAGGCCAAATAAAAAATCTCCAAGTAAAGCACATCAAGAAAAGTCTACAAAAAGAGGAAAACAAGAAAATTTCCATCTTCCAGCTCAAATAAGAGCTTCACAAAGCTAGGAGCCAGGACTTCATCATCAAAATTGGATCCCCAGGAAGCTGATAAACTCCTTGGTGAATCTTCAAAATGGAAAACAAAAATTTCTATCTTCCCGCTCAATAAAGAGCCTCAAAAAAGTTAGAGCCAAGACTCCATCAAATTTGGATCCCCAGGAAACCAATAGACTCCTCGGTGAATCCCAAAAAAGGAAAAGAAGAAAATCTCTTTCATTCCGCTCAATAAAGAGCCTCACAAAGTCAGAAGCTCAAAACTAATCAAGGATTAGATCCCCAAGAGAAAAATTCCCCAGGGATCACCAAAAAGAAAAGAGAAAAAAGATATCTTTTCATCCAAAGAAAAAGCCAATGTGCATAAAAGGCGCACATACAAATCCATTCCCCAGCAGGAATAAGAGCATAGGCAAAGCCAGCTCAAACAACAGCGTCAAATAAGGAGTCAAAAACTCCATTCCTCCCTAGGGGGGCAATTCAAAATAGATCCCCGGAATGAAATTAATTCCCCAGTGGATCATCAAAAAGAAAAATCCCCAGCGAGCCTACCAAACGAAGGCAAAACTACAAGTTTATATCCTCAGGGAATCGCGTATAAATTCCCAAATACAAATATCGCCAGTGAAAAGCAAAGTCTTCACCTCCAACAGGCAAGCAGAAAGCCAATATCCCCAAGAAACGGGAAATCAACCTATACAGGAGGCAATCCAAAACCTAAGTCTTCACCACTATTGAAGCATATGCCTAAATCAAGAGGCACAACCAAATAGAAATCACATCCCCAAGTGGGTTCTTGCCTAAACAAAAGGCACAATCAACAAAAAGCTCAAATCCCAAGTGGATTTCCGCCTAATCAAGAGGCGCAACTAATAGAAATCAAAATCCCCAAAGGATTCCTGCCTAGGCAACCAACAAAGAATCCCCGGCAAAGCCGGATGGCTAAACAAAAAAGCCAAAATCAAATAATCCCCAGTCAAGACCGGATGGCTAAAAGAAAAAGCCAAAATCAAAGAATCCCTGGCAAAAGCCGGATGGCTAAAACAAGAAAAGCCAAAATACAGAAATCCCTGGTCAAAACCGGATGGCTAAAAGAAAAAGCCAAAACAATGAAATCCCCATGGCTAAACAGAAAAGACAAAATCAAAGAATCCCCGGCAAAAGCCGGATGGCTAAAACAAGAAAAGCCAAAATACAAAATCCCTGGTAAAACCAGATGACTAAAACAGAAAAGTCAAAAAGAAAAATCAACTACTCCCCAAAGACGCATGACCAAAAATAGTAAGCCGTCAACTCATCTCCAAAAAACAGATGATCATAGGATTGCCTACAAAAAAGTTCATCCTATAAGCCTTGCGAAAAAGGCTTATCATTCACACTGGGTGGGGGTGTGTACTCACCTAAGTCTTGCAAAAAAGGCTTATCATTCACACCGGGTGGGGGTGTGTACTCACCTAAGCCTTGTGAAAAAAGGCTTATCATTCACACCGGGTGGGCGTGTGTACTCACCTAAGCCTTGTGAAAAAGGCTTATCATTCACATCGGGTGGGGGTGTGTACTCACCTAAGCCTTGTGAAAAAGGCTTATCATTCACACCGGGTGGGGGTGTGTACTCACCTAAGCCTTGTGAAAAAAGGCTTATCATTCACACCGGGTGGGGCTGTGTACTCACCTAAGCCTTGTGAAAAAGGCTTATCATTCACACCGGGTGGGGGTGTGTACTCACCTAAGCCTTGTGAAAAAGGCTTATCATTCACACCGTGTACTCACCTAAGCCTTGTGAAAAAAGGCTTATCATTCACACCGGGTGGGGGTGTGTACTCACCTAAGCCTTGTGAAAAAAGGCTTATCATTCACACCGGGTGGGGGTGTGTACTCACCTAAGCCTTGTGAAAAAGGCTTATCATTCACACCGGGTGGGGGTGTGTACTCACCTAAGCCTTGTGAAAAAGGCTTATCATTCACACCGGGTGGGGGTGTGTACTCACCTAAGCCTTGTGAAAAAGGCTTATCATTCACACCGGGTGGGGGTGTGTACTCACCTAAGCCTTGTGAAAAAGGCTTATCATTCACACCGGGTGGGGGTGTGTACTCACCTAAGCCTTGTGAAAAAGGCTTATCATTCACACCGGGTGGGGGTGTGTACTCACCTAAGCCTTGTGAAAAAGGCTTATCATTCACACCGGGTGGGGGTGTGTACTCACCTAAGCCTTGTGAAAAAGGCTTATCATTCACACCGGGTGGGGGTGTGTACTCACCTAAGCCTTGTGAAAAAAGGCTTATCATTCACACCGGGTGGGGGTGTGTACTCACCTAAGCCTTGTGAAAAAGGCTTATCTTCACACCGGGTGGGGGTGTGTACTCACCTAAGCCTTGTGAAAAAGGCTTATCATTCACACCGGGTGGGGGTGTGTACTCACCTAAGCCTTGTGAAAAAGGCTTATCATTCACACCGGGTGGGGGTGTGTACTCACCTAAGCCTTGTGAAAAAGGCTTATCATTCACACCGGGTGGAGGTGTGTACTCACCTAAGCCTTGCGAAAAAGGCTTATCATTCACACCGGGTGGGGGTGTGTACTCACCTAAGCCTTGCGAAAAAGGCTTATCATTCACACCGGGTGGGGGTGTGTACTCACCTAAGCCTTGCAGAATGAGGCTTATCATTCACACTGGGTGGGGTGCGTACTCATCTAAGCCTTGCAGAACAAGGCTTATCAAAAAACCTAGCAAAAATGCATCAGGTGGAGTAAAAATACTCACCGGGAGCATTGCAAAAAACGGGTGCAAAGACCTTGCTTCTAATAGAGGATAGTTCGGTGTTGAACACCTCGGAAGTAAATACCCATTAGAGTTTAAGCAAAACGTAAACTCATACCAGGTGAGGGTAGGTACTCACCAAAACCATTGCAGAACAAGGTTCATACCTAGTGGGGGTAGGTACCCACAAAAGTATAGTAAAAATACAGACTTATACCTGGTGAAGGTAAGTACTCACCAAAGCCTTAGAAAAAGAAGGCTCAAACCAGATAGGGGTTAGTACCTATCAAAATATTTATCATCCGGAGGATCAGTAAGGAGCAGCATCCGAAGGATAGCCAGGCAAAAGGGTTAACTCCTTCCCCTACCAACTAATTTTGTTGGCATATTAAAACCAACGAATTAGTTAGGCAGGTGAAGGGGGGGCAGCTGTAGACCCCTAATTTTGCCCAGCCTCTCAAAATAAAAGCTAGAAGAACTTTCGCCCGAAGATGGAGTTCATCCGGCTTCCCAAAACCGAGGAAACCTCCTGCAACAACACGGAGCTTGCTCATCTGCACGATAAAAGTTAAAAAGACCTCGTACAAACAAAGGAAAAGTTCGCCTGGCATCTTAATGAAGGCCAAGAAGACTTCCTACATGAAGATAAAGCTTCAACGGACGTATATCGGCATTAATCCACGTCCGAAACAGGAAAGGAAAGCTTCCCGGGGGTCCCAGAACGCGAAAGATGGACAAAACAGGCCGAGACCACTGTCCCGTAGTTGGGACGGCCGTCCCAACTGGCCCAGAACAAGTGGGACGCGCGTCCCAGATGTGGGACGGCCGTCCCAAACGTCAAGGGGTCTCAGCCTTTGTAAAATTGCATTTGGGACGGCCGTCCCAACCCAGACTGGCCGTCCCAGATTGGCACAATGCAGAAAACGCGTTTGGGACGGCCGTCCCAACCCAGACGGCCGTCCCAAAGTTCCAGGCAGCGAAAAAACTATAAATAGGAGGTTCATTTGTCATTCTCCACACACCAGACAACTCAGAAGACTTGTCTACTTCTCTCCCTCTCTCGAATGATCTTTCTGATTGCCTTTAAAAGGTAACAATCAGTTAAGGAATTTGTATTCCGGCATTCGATTCTTCTAGAAAATTTAGTCGAGTCGAGTCTGTAATCGAGAGGAGAGAACAATTGTAGAGCGAAGGACTGCCGAAACGCGTCCTCTTTGTACAAGAATCATAATATAAAGCTTGCTACGGAGGTTTTTCTCAATTCTCTTCTTCTTTACTGCTTTATTTATTGTTTTCTGTATGCAATGTAGATACATCATGTAGATAACCATATCTAAATAACTGTACGAATAAAATAGGGTAAATGCGTAATTTCTCATAATCTTCACTTAATGAATAAATCCGTCATAGGGAACCCGAAAGGGGCGTTGTGGGGGTGCTAATACCTTCCCCACACGTAACTAACTCCCTTACCCAACTCTGGTTATAATGGCCAAGTTGGTTTTTAATAAAATCAACGCCTTTTTTCCTTTTCCAATGTTTCTGGTCAAAACATTGGTGGCGACTCCAAAAGAACCCCTTTTCGAAAACCTTGCTTCTATTAGAGGATAGTTCAGTGTTGAACACCTCGGAAGCAATGAACACAATTTTAACAAAAAACGCGAGTCTCACCCATCTTTTCGCGACCGCTCGCATAAACGTTCGAGACGTCCCCAGGACGTCGGAACGGACGGCGGCGACATGCGCCAACAATTCGATCAAATGTCTGTGAGGCAAGAGCAAATGTCCCTAAGGCAAGAGGCCTTCGACACAAGATTGGAGACAATATACCAATATCAAGAGGGAATGAGGCAGGACTGGGCGGCCTTCCAGCAGGAGTACCGCGATAAAGCCCGGGACCAGACAGAGTTCCAGAGACATATGTACCGGCAGTTCCCCTCTTATGGATCGTCTCCAGACGAAAGTCCACCTTCTTAGGGATAATGCTTATAGAATAAACTGCTGTAAATAAATTTTTATCATAAATAAAAATTCATTTCATGCATTTTTTTTTGCTATCCCTTCCAAAAAAGTTAGCGTAACAAAAAGAAGCTTAAAGTAAAAAGACGTACGCTAAAAAAAATCCAAAATCGCGAGAAAAAAGAGATAAAACCGCGGAAAAGGGCAGGATTAAGTCAATCACATTGACCAACAAATTTCGACCAACCAAGCAAGAGTCGAATAAGAAACGAGACTACCCGACAACCAACAAAGTCGGATGACCACCATCAAAAGATCAAAACCAAAGAATCCCCAGCAACCAACAAGCTGGATGAACACCAACAAAATCTCCGGCACAGACCGGACAACCAATCTCAGAAAAGACAAAGACAAAAGAACACATCTCAACAGAGGTGCATGAGCTAGAGCAGTAAGCCGCCACCACAACCGAAGGGATCAGCTACCGCAAGAAGGAGCATCCGGAGGCACAACACCAGATGGGGGTGTATGCTCATCAAGCCTTATAAAAGGGGGCTTACCGGACGGGGGTTCATACTCGTCAAACACCAGATGGGGGTGCATACTCATCAAGCCTTACAAAAGGGGGCTTACCGGACGGGGGTTTATACTCATCGAACCAGATGGGGGTTCATACTCATCAGCTGAAAGGATCAGCTACCGCCAGAAGGAGCATCCTGGAAGCACATTTTTCTCCAGAAGATCAACCGCCACAAAGACGGAACATCTGAAGGATAACCGGGCAGGAGGGTCAACTCCTTTACCCTCCAGTCGATCTCCTTGGCACAACAGGCCAGCAGTCGACTAGTCGGGTAAAGGGGGGGGCAGTTGTAGACCCCAAATCTTGCCCGACCTCATAATAAAGACCAGAAGACCTCCTTTTTGAAGATGGATGAAGCCTAAGAAGCCATTAGGAGAGACTATTAGGCCCCTTATTAGGTGTCGCCGCCATCAAAATGAGGGCGGTCGGAGCGACGCGATGGTTTCCGACTCTCTTGATTTTTGTGTTTTTTTATTGGTGGTTACAACGCCTTTAGGTTGTCTGATAACCGGGCTGAACCTGAGGGCGAGGTTTTCGAAAGGGTGCTCTTGGATTGTCCGATAACCGGGCTAATCCAAGAGCTAGTTTTGAGGGTTCTCTGGAGTCGCCACCGACGTTTTTACCGGAAACATCGGAAAAGGTGTTTAAAAGGCGTTGGTTTTCGAAAAACCAACTTTGGTCGTTAGAACCAGAGTTGGGTAAGGGAGTTAGTTATGCGTAAAGGAAGTGTTAGTTCCTTTACGACGCCCCTTTCGGGTTCCCTATGATAGGCCAGCTATTCTGTTGATAAATAAATCGGAAAAATACGCTTTTGCCCTTTTATTTTGCGGAATTTAAAGATTACGACTACATGGCCCTAATGTCTATTGCATAATTTAAATAAAGCAGTAAAAGGTAGAGAAAGAGAGTAGAGACCTCTGAAGCAAGCTTTCTATTTAATTCTTTAAATATAGGGTGCTTTGCGGAAGCCCTTCACTCTACACGGCATCGGAAACCTCTCGAAACGCTCTAAAAACACTCTAAAGACACTCAGAAGCTCCGGAAATGCGTCGGAGGGATTCTAGAGAGAGAAACTCTTGATGTGACTAGAGAGAGAGTGAAAAAAACTGTGTGAAATGAGGGGAAGGGAGACCCTATTTATAGGGATTGCGCCTGTCAGGTCGAGACGACCGTCTTGTCTGACAAGGTCGAGATGGCGGTCTCGCCAAACGAGACGGCGGTCTCGAATCCAAGACGGTGGTCTCGACCCCAAAAGGCGAAAATCCTTATTTTTGTGCCAAAAATCCCTCCTATCCTAGTATGGGGCCTAATAGTCTCGCCTAGTGGCTTCTTAGGCTTCGTCCATCTTCGAAAAGGAGGTCTTCTGATCTCTATTGTGAGACCGGGCAAGATTTGGGGTCTACAGTTGTCCCCCCTTTACCTAACTAGTCGGATGTTGGCTTGTTGTGCCAGACAGATCGACAGGAAGGTAAAGGAGTTGACCCTCTTGCCCGGTTACCCTTCGGATGTTTCGTCTTGCGGCGGTTGATCTTCTGGGGAAAGGTGTGCTTCCAGGATGCTTCTTCTGGCGATAGCGAATCCCTTCGGCTAATGAATACAAACCCCCATCTGGTTTGACGAGTATGAACCCTCGCCCGATAAGCCCCCTTTTGTAAGGCCTGATGAGTATACACCCCCATCTGGTGCTTGACGAGTATGAACCCCCGTCCGGTGAGCCCCCTTTTGTAAGGCCCGATGAGTATACACCCCCATCTGGTGTTGTGCCTCTGGATGCTCCTTCTTGCGGTAGTTGATCCTTTGGTTGTGGTGGCAGCTTACTACTCTAGCTCATGCGCCGGTGTTGGGATGTGTTCTCTTATCTTTGTCCTTTATGAGATTTGGTCGTCTGGTCTGTGCCAAGGATTCTGTTGGTGTTCATCCAGCTTGTTGGTTGTTGGGGATTCTTTGTCTTGATCTTTTGGTATTTGTCATCCGACTTTGCTGGTTGTCGGGGATTTTTTTATGAGTGCCTCTTAGGTAGGCAGGAATCCTCTGGGGATTTATTGATCTTGGTGACACCTCTTGAGTAGGCGGATATCCATTGAGTTTCTGGTAATGCCACTGAGTAGGTAGATGCTTCAGCGGAAGTGAAGACTTTTGGTTGCATTTGTTTTACCTCTGACTAGGCTGATATTCCCTTATGGGGATGCTAGCTCTTGTTTGTCAGGTCTTGCCTATGCATAGGCAAATGACATTCTGATGAATATGAAGTTTTGCCTTTGCAGTAGGCTTACTGGGGATGATCTTTCTCTTTTTGGTGATCCACGGGGGAATTGATTTCCTTCCCGGGGATGATCTTTCTCTTTTTGGTGATTCGCCGGGGAATTGATTGCCTTCCCGGGGATCTAATTTTGATTTCCCCCTTGAGGGAATGGAGTTTTGACTCCTTGTTGGATTTTGTTGGTATGAGATGACTTTGTTGATACTCTTGTTTCATTGGGATTTCCGATCCTTTCTTTTTCGTTGATTTTCCCTTTTCTGCGGTGACCCACTTAGGGATTTTATTGATTGCCTAAAAGTTAGGATTGATTTCGCCTTTTTTTCGCGATTTATCTCTGTTTTATCGTGATTTTGAAATCTGGCTTTTTTATGGGGATAATGCGTAAGCCTTTTTACTTTTTAGTCTCTTTTTATTACGCTGGCTTTTTCCCTTCTTTTTGGGGGGGGTCCACTAGGGATGACGTTTTATTTTTTTAGTGATCCACCAGGGATTTAGTTGACTTCCTGGGGATCTGATTTTTCTTTTCTAGGAATGGAGTCTTGGCTCCTTGATTTATGTTGATGCGAGCTAAACTTGTGAACTCTTATTCCACTGGGGGATGGGAATTTCTGATTCCTTTTTGTAGACTTTTAAGAGATCCACTTGAGGATTTTTATTCGACCTTCTTTGTCATGGTCTTTTTGTCATCTTCTAGAGATGACGGGTTTTCTTTTCTCTCCTTTCTTTTTGTTGAGCTCTTGATGGTTTGGACTCTTTTTACTGTTGATGATGATGGGCTCTTGAAGCCTTTATTCTCCATTGGGGAGTGTGGAGGAGACTTTGGGTGAGACTTTGGGTGAGTGTGCTCGATGACTCATGTAGTGGTAATGCTGAGCCGTGAGGAGTGTTTTTGTTTTGCCTTCAGAGTAGGAAGGGATCCTCTTGGGGATGACTAAGCCTTTCCGTCGACTTTTCTTTTATGATGTCTGATGATTGTGCCCTCTTTTATTTGGTGATGATTGGAGCTTTGGCTTCTGGAAGCTTCTTATGACAACTCGCTCTTCTTTCTTGAGGGAGAGCAATGTTTGAAGACTTATTACTTTCTTATGCCTTCTTTTCTGGGTAGAAGGATGGTAGCTGGAGCTCTTGATTTTCAGAAGCTCTTATTCTGCTGAGTTGCTTGTTTGATGACTTGCTCTATTTTCTTGAGGGCATTATTTGGAGACTCGATCTTGGTGATCCTGTTTTCAATCACAAACATGGAGCTAGTCTCTTTATATGCATGAATGCTTTTCATTTTTTTTTATCTGAAGTAATTTTTATTTCTTTCATTTTTTACATTGGCAAAGTTGTTTTGTGCGACTACTTGTGTGTGGATGCCCTAAATGCAATCTATTCTTTTTTGATTGATGCATCTGGAAAAGTGACTGGCATTCTCCTGCTGGACTTTCATGATTATGATGAAGGGTCCCTCTCTTTTATTCATTTTTTGGTTTAGCCCTATCTTTTGCCTAGACCCCCCCTTTTTGGGGTTTTCGGTCTAGCGGGCTGCCTTAATTTTTTCCTAGGATATCTTAGCGGGCTTTTTTCCTTTTTTATGAATGCCCTAACTTTTACCTAGACCGCCATTTGCGGGTTTTCGATCTAGTGGGCTACCTTAACTTTTGCCTAAGAATGTCCTAGCAGACATTATTTTTTATTTTTATTTTTCTCATTTCTCTTTTCTCTTTTCTCTTTTCTTTTTTTGAGAGATAGGAGCCTATCATATGCATCCAATGTTGGCGATATGCGTCCTATAATACTATTTCAATTAATTTTTCAAAAGGATTAACCAATGTGCTTTTACTTCTGATGAGCTTCTGACGTTATGTGCTTTGTCGACATGATAGACTATATCAATTTTGCCGTCGCGATTTTTCCATGACCGAAGAATGATTGTGTAGAGCGACTTGCCATGTCAGTGCGCCCCTCCCTTTCCTCGGGGATATCAATCCTCCTATTGATTACTATCTCAACATTTGCCTACTACTTACTAGAATGTCGTAGTGGTAAGGGTCAAGAGAAGAGAAAGAAGAGGATATTTAATTCAAAGGCTTGTGTTTTATAATTGTTTTATTTTGACAAAAAATGGTTTTTGTAAGCACGGCTAGCCAAGGCTGGTTAGAGTGTTTAGGCTAGTTTAAACAACGTTTTGTTTATGGAGTGACGCCTTATTCTATGGCGCTTTCTATGACTGATTGACTTCCCTAGTCTGCCCTTTGGGTTTTCAGCTTAGGATGTTGTGTTTTGTTTTGTCCTAACTTTTGTTTAGGTTTCTTTTTTCTTGCTTTGGAAACCTAGCGGACCTTATTTTGTAACCCTAATTTTTGCCTAGGCTACCCTTTATGGTTGTTCGGGTTTCCTAGCGGGTTTACCCTAACTTTTGTGTAGCCCCCTTTGGTGGGTTTCCTACCGGGTATCTTGCCCTTTCTTTTTGGCCTTTGGCTTCAATGGGCTTCTTTTGATTTTTCTTTTTGCACAACATTGGCGAAACACGACTTTACTTATGACGAGGTAAAACTTTATTTTGTGCTTCTAGTCAATCAGTTGGTGATGGATTTGACTTTTATTTTGGTCAATGGCGCATTTTGATTACTTTGACGCACTTTTGAAAACGTTTGCTTAAACATGGTTATTAATGAGGTTTAGACATTAATAACAAGAAGAGAAGCAGATAGTAAGAATGACATTCTTTGTAATTAATAGGGAAATGTGTGTCCTACAATGCTCGGGGGTCGGGCTAGCCCCGAGGAGTAATTTCTAATAGTCATTGGATTTACAAACCCTACGAATCATAAGGAGAACACCTAATGACTAAAGTCATTTTTGACGCTTGAACCCCTCTATATGGGAAAATCTGATTCAAGGTGCGGAGGGGAGACTTCCCTTTCTCCGTGCAGCTTGATCCTTTGTAGGGTAAGCTTCAAAGGATTGTCTTTAAAATCTGGTGGCTCCCTTATTCCTTGAGAGTTTCTAATGAGCCCTTGGCTTGGGCGATATCCATATTTCTTCATCATGTGGGTCACCTTCATACTGTTGGGGAAGTCTTTTCATATTGGCAAAAGATATTTCAAAGGTCCTTTTCAGTCGCATCCATTCAAGGTAGGGCAAGCGACTTATTGATCTGAATGTCGTTTTTAACTCGAACCATGACCAACTTGTCACTTACCGTGAGTTTGTCTTTTTGGCGGAGCGTTGAAAGAATTGCCTCAACGTCGTGAATCCAAAGTCTATTCAATTTCCTCTTTGGATTATGTTTCTCTTTGATCTTATTATTTTTCCTTAATTCTTGGGAGCATTGTCTTGTAGCTCCTCGGGGGTGTAGGTTCTTCCACTTCTAATTCTGCCCCCCAATGGCGGCTATGCTGGAGATATCCTTGTTAATGGGCGATGTTTTTGGTATCTCCATGGTACCACCCTATTCGATTCGAGGTATGAACAAAATGTAACGGCATCCTTGCCCCCTTTTCCTTTTTTACTCAGATGACCAACGATTGAGGCTTATTATCCTTCTTAGGCGGATTAACCGTTGGAGATAACTTGACGACAAAAGGTTTTCTCTTCATCCTACTTAAATTCGTGGAAAACACATCGACTAATCCTTTCTTTTTATTATCTTATTATTATTAAAGTGAGAATGAATGCAATTTTTGAATGCAATTTATGAATACAATAGTCACTTGAAGAGATGATGAAAACAAACAATTTTATTTGTTTCATCTAGACAGTGTACATTCCTCAATGCAATGCTTCGAAGCACATTTTTAAAAGCGGAAAGCCTAAAGGAAACCATAAGCAGGTTTAAAATTTCTATGCATTTTCTTTTTGACTTCCCGTGCATGGCATGCGAATGCCCTAATCCTCTTTTCATGGTATTGAGGAATGTCCACTTCTTCGATTGTCTATTATTAGATGCATGTTATGAGGATGAAGTTTGGTGGATGCATGTATGCAAGTGTTTATTTTTTCCCAAACATTATCATGTTTTATTTTCTAATATGATGTATGATAGTATTTGGGATTTTGTGTTTTTTGTATGCAGATGAGGACATGAAGAATACTAGCCGCTTTCTAGAATGCACATGAATTAGGGTTTTTATTAAAAATGAATGATTGGTATGGGATAGATATGCCTTAAGACAATGACTTTGACATCATCCTTAAAGTTTACGCTTTGCGGAGTGTCATACCCACTTCGACAGAATGGTTCTTTCCTCATAAAGGTCACCATATGCCTTAACACACTTATCTCTTCCTTATGGAAGATTACAAGCACACTTGGGCCTCTTTCGCCTTTGTCTTAGGGATATCTAATGCCCCCTAGAATGAATGTATCTATGCATGCACTAGTACAAAAGGGCAACAGATGTTCAAAGTGGCATAACTTTTGACTGGGATGTCCGATTTAGACGCACAATATATCAAAATGAAGAGAAAAGGGTGAAGAACAAGGCTACAAATACCCAATGGGGATTTGGCCTGGTAATTTTCCCAAAAAATGCTTCTAAGACCCACTTTTTAGGGGTTTATTAAAATGATGTGTATGCAGACTCTCCTTCTGCATTTATTTTCTCTTTTGGTTTTTTCACTTATGACATGATGCGATATGAATGAGACGACTTTGTCAAAATTCTTTTATAAATGTTTTGATTTTGTTATTATTATTTTATTTATTTTGGATTTATTTTTTAGGCCTTTTATCTCTTCTGTCGGACTGCGTGGCTACTTAGCTTACAAAGAAACTGAAATCAGGCTAGCTAAAAGGCAAACTGTCCGAGATAAAATGGTTTTATGCGAAAGGATTATTTAGCGTCCCCTATCTCTTCTGTCGGACTGCGTGGCTACTTAGCTTACAAAGAACCTGAAACCAGGCTAGCTAAAAGGCAGACTGTCCGAGATAGGGGTGTTTATTGTAAAATTTTGTTTTTTTGTGATTTTTCTGTTGTTTGGTTATGCTATGCAACAGACAAATGCAATAAACAGGTGCACACACAATTCGTTCATCCGCGAATAGGTGAGAAGTCATTTTAATCACGAGGTAGGGTTTTCCTGCAAAAAAGTGCATTGGTGAAGGTAGGTTCTAACTGTTCTCACCAAGGCTAAGGCCCCCAAGGTGCCCCCATTATAGGGTCCCCACTCTCCAGCCTTCCGACCATGCTTAGCACTAAGGCCATAGTCAGTCTTTGTGCCAAAAGAGGAAGGTTATCACCTTGAGTGGTGGTTTCTGATCACACCGGTGGGCACAAGGCCATCACTACAGCGAACCGTACCTGCCACCCACTCCCTATGGATTTCTCACTTGCCCCCGGGTAGAAGGGGAATTGTTGTGTGCAAAGGTTTGTGTACAGTTGGTATTTCAAACAATTGCATAAATATAAACAGACAACAGTTATTAAAGCCAAGCAATAAAACATGTTATAATACAAAGGTAGGGTAAAAGAGGTATTTTCTTGATTTATTTACTTTAGGCTAACCCATCACTAAATGGGATCAACTCTCTAGGCTTCCCCAGTGGAGTCGCCATCTGTCGCCGCTGTCAAAATGAGGGTGGTTGGAGCGACGCGATGGTTTCCGACTCTCTTGATTTTTGCGTTTTTTTATTGGTGGTTACAACGCCTTTAGGTTGTCCGATAATGGGGCTGAACCTGAGGGCGAGGTTTTCGAAAGGGTGCTCTTGGATTGTCCGATAACTGGGCTAATCCAAGAGCTAGTTTTGAGGGTTCTCTGGAGTCGCCACCGACGATTTTACCAGAAACATCGGAAAAGGAGTTAAAAAGGCGTTGGTTTTCGAAAAACCAACTTTGGTCGTTAGAACCAGAGTTGGGTAAGGGAGTTAGTTACGCGTAAAGGAAGTGTTAGTTCCTTTACGACGCCCCTTTCGGGTTCCCTATGATAGGCCAGTTATTCTATTGATAAATAAATTGGAAAAATACGCTTTTGCCCTTTTATTTTGTGGAATTTAAAGATTACGACTACATGGCCCTAATGTCTATTGCATAATTTAAATAAAGCAGTAAAAGGTAGAGAAAGAGAGTAGAGACCTCAGAAGCAAGCTTTCTATTTAATTCTTTAAATATAGGGTGCTTTGCGGCAGCCCTTCACTCTACACGGCGTCGGAAACCTCTCGAAACGCTCTAAAAACACTCTAAAGACACTCAGAAGCTCTGGAAATGCCTCGGAGGGATTCTAGAGAGAGAAACTCTTGATGTGACTAGAGAGAGAGTGAAAAAACTGTGTGAAATGAGGGGAAGGGAGGCCCTATTTATAGGGATTCGCGCCTGTCAGGTCGAGATGGCCGTCTCGTCTGACAAGGTCGAGACGGCCGTCTGGAATGTCGAGACGGCAGTCTCGCCTTGCAGGAATGGCGAGACGGCGGTCTCGCCAAATGAGACGGCGGTCTCGCCTTTCGCAGGTGGCGAGATGGCGGTCTCACCAAACGAGACGGCGGTCTCGCCACTTGTGCAAGGCGAGACGGCGGTCTCGACCCCAAAAGGCGAAAATCCTTATTTTTGTGCCAAAAATCCCTCCTATCCTAGTATGGGGCCTAATAGTCTCTCCTAGTGGCTTCTTAGGCTTCGTCCATCTTCGAAAAGGAGGTCTTCTGATCTTTATTGTGAGACTGGGCAAGATTTGGGGTCTACATTAGGATAGGAGGGATTTTCTGCATGTAAATAAGGATTTTCGCCTTTTAGGGTCGAGACCGCCGTCTCGCCACTTGCGCAAGTCGAGACCGCCGTCTCGTTTGGCGAGACGACCTTCCCGGTTGGCAAGACGGCTGTCTCGAATGACGAGACAGCCATCTCGACCTTGTCATATGAGACGACTGTCTCGACCTGACAGGCGCGAATCCCTATAAATAGTCGCGCCTTCACCCTCATTTCACACAGTTCTTCCTTTCTCTCTCTAGTCACTTCTTCAAATTCTCTTCCTAGAACCCCTCCGAAGCATTTCCGGAGTTTCTGAGAGCTTTTTAGAGTTTTTTATAGTGTTTTCGAGAGATTCCCGGCGCTGTAGAGAGTGAAGGGCTGCCAAAAAGCACCCTCGTTTTCAGGAAATTAATATAAAGGTTGCCTCGGAGGTTTTTACATTCCCTCTCTCTCTCTCTTACTGCTTTATTTTTAATTATGCAATAGATATCAGGGTCATGTAGTCGTAACTTTAATTCCACAAATAAAAAGGGTAAAAGCGTCTTTTCACCAGTTTACTTATTTAAATAGCTGGCTTATCATAGGGAACCCGAAAGATGCGTCGTAAGGGAACTAACACTTCCCTTACATGTAACTAACTCCCTTACCCAACTCTGGTTCTAATGACCAAAGTTGGTTTTTCGAAAACCAACGCCTTTTCACTCCTTTTCTGATGTTTCCAGTAAAAACATCGGTGGCGACTCCAGAAGAACCCTTCAAAATTAGTTCTTGGGTTAGCCCAGTTACCAGACAATCCAAGCACACTCTTTCGAAAACCTCGCCTTTAGGTTCAGCCCGGTTATCGGACAACCTAAAGGCGTTGTAACCACACCAATAAAAAATGCGAAAGTCCACAACAACCCATTTACCCCCTTTTATTTATCTAGAAGTCTCCCCTCTCTTTATATTATATTTTTTAGAAGTTTATTAATTTTTTAAGAGAATTGTCATTGGCAGGATTCGAACCCGAGTACTTTAGAGTTGGAGGCTGATACTCCAACCACTAAACTACTAGAATTTTTTGATAATAACTTACAAATAAATTATATTTATATACAAATAAATATATATCCGTGTAAATATATAAATATATAAATACAAATATATTTATATATTTTGATATATTTATATAGTTATATATTTATATGTTGGATGTGAGGGCACACTCGAAAGTGAAAGTGTGTGTCGAGTGTGTTTTCAAAATTTGATGCTAAATTTGAGAGCAGGTATCTTTATATGAGTTTGTAATTTAATGACATAATATAATCTTTATAATTTTATTTATATAATGATATAAAATAAATTTGGGAAACGCGTTATTTGCTCTCAAGCGAAAAATACCAACTTTCGCTCAAGCGAGACTTGAGTAAGTGAATTTCCGTGAGCTTTAACATATTTTCACTCAAGCAAGAGTTAATCACACTTTCACCCTCGATCGAAAAATACCAATATAATTTATTTGTAAGTTATTATCAAAAAATTATAGTAGTTTAGTGGTTGGGATATTAACTTTCAACCCTAAAATACTTGGGTTCAAATGCTATCAGTGACAATTCATTAACTTAAGAAAATTTTTGGTTGAAAATAAAAATAAAAATACTTTCTAGAAAATATATACAAATAAATATATATTTACATGGATATATATTTATTTGTATATAAATATAATTTATTTGTAATTTATTATCAGAAAATTCTAGTAGCTTAGTGGTTGGAGTATCAGCCTCCAACTCTAAAGTACTGAGTTCGAATCCTGCTAATGATAATTTTCAAATTTGAGTTTTTGGATGAAAAAAAAAAAGACTTTCCACGTTGGTTCATATGGGAACCGACGTGGAAAGTGTCAATAAGTAAAAAAAAAAAAAGACTTTCAACGTCGGTTTATATGGGAACCGACGTAGAAAGTACTTTCTACGTCGGTTGACTAAGAACCGACGTAGAATGTGTTTAATATTCAACTTTCAACGTCGGTTCATCTGGGAACCGACGTGGAAAGTACTTTCTATGTCGTCTCAGCTATAACCGACGTTAAATGACGACGTAGAAAGTATATTTTGTAGTAGTGGTCGGAAAGTCGAAACCATCGCGTCGCTCCGACCGCCTCGTTTTGACGGCGGCGACAATGACCAACGACCGAGGCTTATTGTCCTCTTGGGGTGGATCGACCGTTGGGGAGAGCTTGATTACGAATGGTTTTCTCTCCATCTTTCTGATTGCGAAAGACGTATTAGTTAATGCTTCCTTTTATTATCTTATTTATTAAAAGTGAAAGAGGGATGTGCAAGTATGCAACTTATGAATGAAATGAATGGAAGTAGACAATTGTATAAACAAAAGGAGTTTTTTTTTATTTAGAGAAGGTGTACATTCTCCTATACCATGCTACGAAACACTTTTTGACAGAAATGGAAAAGTCTAAAGAAACCCACATACGGGTTTTGATTTCTACATAATTTCTCTTCGGCTTCCCTTACGTGATGAGCGAGTGCTTCAGACTACTTGTTGAACATTCAAGGACTTGATGTTGAACTTACATGGGCATGAAGCTTGTTGATTTTGATGATGATTCAAGAACACAAGAACTGAGAGAGTTGAAGACTTGTTTTATAGTGTAATAACTCTGTTTTGATTAGTTTGAGTCTGTAATATTAGAGTTTAAGATAGCCGGTACATAGTCTGCACTTTAGAAGCTTCAAAAACTCAAATTTATCTTTTTGCCTCGGCTTTAATTGATTAAATGGTCAAATAATCGATTATTGTTCACTGTAATAATCGATTAACACACCTGTTAATCGATTAACACTTCATTTAATCGATTATTTCAGTCAGATTTTGATTTTCAACTTCAAATCAACCCTTTTTTCGAAAACCCTAATCCCAAGACTCCTAGTTCCGAAATTCCCAATTCCCAAACCCTAATTTCTCTACTTAAGCTTCTCTATGGCACTCAGAAAAGAAGAACAACCTTTTTCAAACAAAAGTTAAGTGTTGTGAGTGCCAGAGAACTGTTTGTTAGAGGAAAAATGGGCTTTTGGAACCTGGTGTGGGCTAGAAGCGATAAGAATCACTAAGTAGAGTTCTTAGTGGATTGTGTGTTGTGCCGTCTCTGGGGAAAGTTGTTCTTCATTTCTTGTGGGTTTTAAGAGAGGTGTTTTCTTTACTTTATCTTTTCCATTGTAATCTGTTTGTAACAACTGTGATTATAGTGACAGCGTTAATCCTCTGTTTGAGTGACTAGCAACTGGACGTAGGGTCTTTTGATCCGAACCAGTATAAATCTCCTGTGTAAGATTCTATCTCTACTCTATTTACGTTTACACAGATTTTTAATCGGTAAAATTTGGGGAAAATTTTGAAAACCTAATTTTTGTTAAGAAACCAATTCACCCCCCCTCTTGGTTTTTGTCCGACCACGCGAACATTCTGCTGCACGATTCTAACAAGTGGTATCAGAGCTTGCTTTGATAGTCATTCAAACCTTTCAAAAATATCCGGACAAAATCAAACTTTTGCCGAAGGTGCGTCGATCAACAGACCCCCACTTTTTGTAGGTCAAAATTATCCTTTCTGGAAAGTAAGTATGCAAATTTTTTTAGAGTCTGTTGATAGAGGCGTTTGGGACGCTATTTTAAACGGTCCATATGTTCCTAAAGTTACTGAGAACAGTGTTGACGTTCCCAAACCTTTTTCTAGATGGACAACAGAGGAAAACAGAAAAGAACAATTCGATGTTAGGCCTAGAAATATAATTTCATCTGCTTTAACCCTTGACGAGTTTTACAAGATCTCTGTTTGTAAAAGTGATCAAGAGATGTGGGAAATGCTAAGAGTGACCCACGAAGGTACCGACGACATTAAGAGAGCACGAAAAAATTCCTTAATCCAAGAATACGAGATGTTCTGAATGCAACAAGGCGAAACCATATTCGACGTTCAAAAGTGTTTCACTCGTATTGTGAACCATCTCACCGGATTAGGTAAAATCTTTGACGTTGATAAATTGAATGTTAAAATTTTAAAATCTTTGGATAGGAAATGGCAACCTAAGGTGACGACCATCTCAAAGTCACAAAACCTTGCCACTATGTCTATGGCGGCGCTGTTTGGAAATCTAAGAGAGCATGAGCTAGAGCTTGGAAGGCTAAATGAAGAAGAAGGACAATATCAAAAGAAGAACTTAGCCTTCAAAACCGAAGTTTCCAAAGGTAAAAATAAAAAGGAAGAAGAAGACTCGGAGAACGAAGAAGAAGAATTGAGTCTTATGATAAAGAAGTTCACCAAATTCATGAAAGCTAAAGGAAGACATCCATTCAAAGGTAAGGGAAAGGTAAGAGAAAGTACTTCCGTAAATATAAAATGTTATGGTTGTGGTGAAGCAGGACATGTAAAGACCGAATGTCCAAATAAGAAGAACGAAGAAAACAAAAGCAAAAAGTTCTTCAAGAAGAAAGCTTATATTGCTTGGGACAACAGTGATTCAAGTTCGGAATCAAGTGACTCGGAAGTAGAAGCAAATATTTGCTTAATGGCAAATGACAACATATCTTCCGATTTTGAGGTAAGTGATTCCGACTCATCTTCTAGTGATGATGATAATAACTATGATGAACTGCAAAATGCTTACAATGAATTATTTAGTGCCTTTAAGAATTTGAAAAATGAATATAAAGTTGTGAAGAAGAGTTTAAGTAGATCCGAAAAGGAAATTGACTCATTAAAAACTAAAATCACAGGTTTAGAAGAAAAGGAATCTTTAGAAACGAAAATTATATGTTTAGATGAGAATGATGATAAGAACTTAGCATGTGAAACTTGTAAAGAGTATGAATATGACATAGATATTCTTAATCATCTACTTGATAAAGCCGAAAAGGAAATAAGTGATTTTAAGAAGGATAAAACTATTTTTGCTCAAAATAGTGTAAATTATCAAGTTCCTTTGAAAAAGCCTAAAAGGAAAAATAAAAGAGTATGGGTAGAAAAAGGAACTAGAACATCTATGGTTAAAAATTCATCATATTCTAAAGCTACATCAAAAGCATGTTTTTATTGTATGAAACTAGGTCACACTTCAAATAAATGTAAAATAAAACATTTTGGTGTTCCTAAAATTAAATACATTTGGGTTCCTATTGTTAAATAATTTGTTTGTCTCTAACCCCAAGGACCCAAAAGTTATGGGGACCTAAGTTTACTATGTTCTTGTTTTGTAGGAAACTTCCAAATCAAAGAAGTCTATGTGGTATCTTGATAGTGGATGTTCAAAGCATATGACCGGTGATAAAACGAAATTTGTGAGTTTCAAAGCTAAAGAACAAGGATATGTAACTTATGGGGACAACAACAAAGGGAAAATTCTTGGAATTGGAAATATAGGTGGTGCAAACACATTGGAGTTTAAGGATGTGCTTCTTGTTGATGGACTCAATCATAATCTCCTTAGCATAAGTCAACTATGTGACAAAGGATTTAAGGTAATCTTTGAAAGTAAATTTTGCACCATACATTTGATAGATTCCGAAAATATAGAATTAAAAGGCATTAGGCATAACAACATATACTTGATTGATTTGGATTGTTTACATGATTCTGGCATAACATGTTTAGTTGCTAAGGAAGAGAACCCTTGGTTATGGCATAAGAGAGCGGCTCATAGAAATATGCATCATTTGAACAAATTGATTTCAAAAGACTTAGTTATTGGTTTGCCTAAGTTAAAATTTGAAAAAGATAGATTGTGTGATGCATGTCAAAAAGGTAAACAAGTAAAATCATCATTTAAATCAAAGAATGTTATTTCCACTTCAAAACCCCTAGAATTATTACATTTAGATTTATTTGGACCTTCTAGGATAAAAAGCTTTGGTGAAAATTATTATGGCCTTGTGATTGTTGATGATTACTCTAGATATACTTGGACATTTTTCCTAACTATGAAAAGTGAAGCCTTTAAGGTCTTAGAAAATTTGCAAAACAAATTCAAAATGAGAAAGACTTAAGAATTAAAGTTTTGAGAAGTGACCATGGTGGTGAGTTTCAAAGTGAAAAGTTTGAAAGTTATTGTGAAGAAAATGGAATATTACATAACTTTTCTGCTCCTAGGACTCCCCAACAAAATGGTGTAGTTGAAAGAAAAAATAGGTCATTAGAGGATCTTGCTAGAACAATGTTAAATGAATCTAATGTTTCTAAATATTTTTGGGCTGATGCGGTTAGTACTGCTTGTTATGTTTTGAATAGAATGCTCATTAGGTCAATTATAAAATCAACTCCTTATGAATTGTTAAATGGTAGAAAGCCTAATGTTACTCATTTGAAAATTTTTGGATGTAAGTGTTTTGTGTTAAATAATGGAAAGGACAACTTAGGAAAATTTGACTCAAAAGCCGATGAGGGCATTTTCTTAGGTTATTCATTAACTAGCAAGGCTTACAGGGTGTTTAATAGAAGAACCTTAAATATTGAAGAATCTATTCATGTTACATTTGATGAAATTGTAGACCTTGGGGGAAATCCTCTTGAGTCAAATAAAGAACTTGCAGGTGATGATGAGCATATAAGAGAGGCTCTTGATGAATTATATTTGGAAGAAAATGAGCCTTCTCAAACACCTGAATTAGCAAAAGAATAGCAATCACCAAGAGGACTCTCAATGGACAATATCATTGGTGATATCTCAAAAGGGGTAAGAACTAGAAATATGACTAACTTCTGCATGTCTGTAGCTTTTGTGTCACAGATAGAACCCAAAAATGTGGAGGAAACACTTAAAGATTACCAATGGTGCATAGCAATGCAAGAAGAACTTAACCAATTTGAAAGGAATCAAGTCTGGGAATTAATCCCAAGGGAAGAATCACATCAAGTTATTGGAACCAAATGGGTGTTTAGAAATAAACTTGATGAAGATGGAAACATAACAAAGAATAAAGCCAGACTTGTTGCCAAAGGCTATTGTCAGGAGGAAGGTATAGATTATGATGAAACTTATGCTCCTGTGGCCAGGTTAGAGGTTATACACCTACTTCTTGCTTATGCATCTTTGATGAAATTTAAATTATATCAAATGGATGTTAAAAGTGCATTTTTGAATGGTTTTATTAAAGAAGAAGTTTATGTGGAGCAACCCCCTGGATTTGAAGATTTTAGTTATCTTAATCATATTTTTAAATTAAAGAAAGCATTATATGGGTTGAAACAAGCTCCTAGATCTTGGTATGAAAGGCTAAGTAGTTTCCTAACTTCAAATGATTTTTCTAGAGGAAAAATTGATTCTACTCTATTTATAAAGAAAGCTAAAGAACATATCTTATTGGTCCAGGTATATGTTGATGACATTATTTTTGGATCAACTGATAATTCGTTATGTGTAGAATTTGCTAAGATAATGCAGGGAGAGTTTGAAATGTCTATGATGGGAGAATTGACATTCTTCCTTGGACTTCAAATCAAGCAACTTAAAGATGGCATTTTCATCTCTCAAACCAAATACTGCAAAGAGATCCTTAAAAAGTTTGGAATGGACACCTCAAAGGAAGCTAACACACCCATGGGAACTTCATGCTATCTAGACAAGGATGAATCAGGTTTGGAAGTTAATCAATCTATGTATAGAGATATGATAGGTTCACTGTTATACTTAATTGCAAGTAGACCTGATATTATGCATTTTGTCTGTGTGTGTGCTAGATTTCAGGCTTGTCCAAAAGAATCTCACCTAATTGCAGTAAAACTTATTTTAAAATATTTAAAAGGAACTACTGGTTTTGGTTTATGGTATCCATCTGATGCTTGTACTAGTTTAATTAGGATATTCTGATGCTGATTATGGTGGATGCAAAATTGATAGAAAGAGTACTAGTGGGACATGTCATTTGTTAGGTTCATCCTTAGTATCTTGACATTCTAAGAAACAGGCATGTGTTGCTTTATCTACCACTGAAGCTGAATATATTGTAACTGGTAATTGTTGTGCTCAAATTCTGTGGATGAAACAACAGCTAGAAGATTATAATATATTTCTAAATGACATACCTTTAATGTGTGATAATACGAGTGCAATCAATCTTACTAAGAATCCAGTAATGCACTCTAGGACTAAGCATATAGAGATTAGACATCATTTTTTGAGAGATCATATCAGCAAAGGAAACTGTAAGATAGAGTACATTGATACAAAGCATCAATTAGCAGATATTTTTACTAAGCCTCTTCCCAAGGATAGATTCTATGATCTTAGAAGAGACTTAGGGATATTAGAAATAGCTTAAATTCTGCTTAATTAGACATTTTTTGGATGATTGTGATGTTATAATTCATTGTGTAGGATGTTCATAGATTATCATGTGTGTAAACCTCAAAAATTTGATGAACTCTCTGGAATAATCGATTAATTGGAGTTATAATCGATTATTTGCATCCAAAACACCCAAAACATGACATTCCTCTCTGGATTAATCGATTAATTCGCCCATTAATCGATTAAAATCAGTATTAATCGATTAATAACCCAAATTAATCGATTAAATGGGTCTGGTAGTGGTTTAATCGATTAACTTGAGTTTTAATCGATTAAACCTGGCAAGTTTGGATTCTTAGTCGTTGCCAACGGCTCTTTTGACCCTTATTCACTTTCATATGACCGTTGGAGATGCTTGGCTATAAATAGGGACCTTCATTTCACTTCTACTCACTTCTATCTCTTGAAATCAAGCTTTCTTGCCTCATTCTATCAATCTTGCCTTCTTCTCACTTAACTTGTCTTCTTAAATCTTCTTGTTACTCTTCTAATCCTTCAATGGCCTCATCTTCTCGTGCAAAAATCCCCACTAGAAGAAGATCTACACCCTCATCTCATCCCCGTCCTAATTCTGTAGAAGGATGGATCTCTGATGCAGAAGGCCGACAAGAATTTCTGTCCTATTGGAAGGAACGTGGTATTATTTCTCCTAAGTTCCTTATTGGTGAGCAGTTCATCAATAGGGGATCCAACTTTCCTAATCTCCTTGAAATTCAAGGAGTTCTCCCTTTCATCCAAATGCAAGGTATGTATTACCCTGATTTAGTCAGGGTATTTTACTCTAGATTCAAATTTAGAGATCAAATTGCTACCTCTCGAGTAAAGGGTGTCACAATTATTCTTGATGATGATATTTCGAAAAATGTTGCCCACTTTCCTATTAGAGAAGATGCTATTAACGTGTATGGTGAGTTAGATGATTTTGATAAGATCATGGCGTACCGTTCCTTTCTACGAAACCCCTCCATGGAGATTGGGCGTCTCCTTCTAGCTGGACCTTTAAAGAAGGAGGAACGCATGATTTTACATATACTTGTCTGGATCCTATGTCCCCAGGCTACGAATCATGCTCAATGTTCTTCAATTGATCTTCGTATTATTCATGCCATAATGAATAATGAGTCTTTAGATTGGGGCATTCTTGTCACCATGACTATGTTAAAAGCCAAATGCCATCCCACCTTCAAAATTCCATATGCCCTCCTCGTCTCTCGCATTCTTGAATACAAAGGAGTAAATGTCGAAGGTGAACAAATAGTAAGAACGAATAACTTAAATCGCATGCTGGACAACACATTAATCCAACTCCAAATGGTGCGTGTCAACGATATTTATGTTCACAAGGATGACGTTCCAAACGAAGGTGATGATAATGAAGATTCTGATGAAGATATGCCTCCTGCTGCTGAGTTTCCCTCTGATCAAATCCAAAGTGTTGGAACTTCCTCTGCTCATCATGAAACCCGACAATCTATGGAAGACATGTTATCTGATATGAATCAGAGGATGCAGGCATTCTTCACTCTTTCTGGAGTACGACATGAGGAAATAATTCGTCGTATATCTGATGTAGATGATAAAGTGTGCCATTTAGAAAATAGATTTGATGCACACTTTCATAGTGATGATAGTGAAGAATTTTAAATTTGCTTTTTATTTGTAATGTATTTTCATTTCTGAAATAAAATGTGGTGTTCTTTTAATGCTTTGATTGAGGGGGAGTTATCTCCAAGTTATGCATATTTTGAGGGGGAGCTCTTATGATTGTTATAGAAGAATTCTTTTTGATTATAATCAAAATAGGGGGAGAAATATTTAAAGCCTACTATGATTGATTTTAAATATTATCTGGTATGTTTAATGTGTTTGTTAGTATTACAGATAAAACAGGTTATTACAAGGCTTTAAAAGAAAATTTTGATCATCATCAAAAAGGGGGAGATTGTTGAACATTCAAGGACTTGATGTTGAACTTACATGGACATGAAGCTTGTTGATTTTGATGATGATTCAAGAACACAAGAACTTAGAGAGTTGAAGACTTGTTTTATAGTGTAATAACTCTGTTTTGATTAGTTTGAGTCTGTAATATTAGAGTTTAAGATAGCCGGTACATAGTCTGCACTTTAGAAGCTTCAAAAACTCAAATTTATCTTTTTTCCTCGGCTTTAATAGATTAAATGGTCAAATAATCGATTATTATAGTGAGAAAAACCATTTTATGTATCTGTTCACTGTAATAATCGATTAACAGGCCTGTTAATCGATTAACAGGGCTTTTAATCGATTAACAGGGCTTTTAATCGATTAAAACAATGAGTTTTGGGGTTCTGTTGATTTTGGCTCTGTAATAATCGATTAACACTTCATTTAATCGATTATTTCAGTCAGATTTTGATTTTCAACTTCAAATCAACCCTATTTTCGAAAACCCTAATCCCAAGACTCCTAGTTCCGAAATTCCCAATTCCCAAACCCTAATTTCTCTACTTAAGCTTCTCTATGGCACTCAGAAAAGAAGAACAACCTTTTTCAAACAAAATTTAAGTGTTGTGAGTGCCAGAGAACTGTTTGTTGGAGGAAAAAGGGGCTTTTGGAACCTGGTGTGGGCTAGAAGCGATAAGAATCACTAAGTGGAGTTCTTAGTGGATTGTGTGTTGTGCCGTCTCTGGGGAAAGCTGTTCTTCATCTCTTGTGGGTTTCAAGAGAGGTGTTTTCTTTACTTTATCTTTTCCATTGTAATCTGTTTGTAACAACTGTGATTATAGTGACAGCGTTAATCCTCTGTTTGAGTGATTAGCAACTGGACGTAGGGTCTTTTGATCCGAACCAGTATAAATCTCCTGTGTAAGATTCTATCTCTACTCTATTTACGCTTACACAGATTTTTAATCGGTAAAATTTGGGGAAAATTTTGAAAACCTAATTTTTTTTAAGAAACCAATTCACCCCCCCTCTTGGTTTTTGTCCGACCACGCGAACATTCCGTTGCGCGATTCTAACACTACTGGTGGACCACCTGACTTATATCTTCACTATACTTTTGAGCCTCTTTTATTTTTGCCTCTTGATGGACGACCAAGGCTTGTAGATTGTTGAGTCTCTCAATGGCTCAGTCTCTCTCTTGTAGAACCTGGTCGTACTGAGCTAACCCGTCTCTTTCTTTGCAGCGTAGCTCAATAAGGCTTTTGTTAAGTCTCTGGGTGGTCTCCCTTCCTTGATGTATTTCAGACCGAGTCCTTGCGAGATCTTGTAGCATTCCCTTGATCATTTGTGTATGCTTTGCACATTCACCCTCAAGGTGTACTGATTTCGCAATTATTTCTTGGAGTTGATTATCCGAGTTTATTCTGGCAACTTTGGATGCTCGGATAACCTGCTCACTGGAATCAACACATTGGTCCTTGAGGTGCTCTATCTCTTGATCTTTCTTCTTGCACTGCCTTTGTAGACCATCTATCGTAAAGATAGATTCTTGTTCTTTTTCCTCAAGGGCCCTCATCTGGACTCCCATGATTTCTATCCTTTGGGTCAAGGTGTCGACTTGGGTTTGGAGCTCTCCGCTGGCTGATGGCGCAATAGGTGGGGCGGATGGTTGTGACATCCCTCTGCTTCTCCTCCATTCCTCATAGTCACTGGAAACAACTACTCGAGCTTTGCCTAGCTCTCTATCTCCCATAAAGACTGGTTTCTCCCATGCTCTCCGTACAACAAGTGAGTTCGTAACATTGCATGGGTCTCCGAAGAAACATAGTCCTCTGAGTTCTTCCCATGACAGTGCGGTTTGGGTTCTCATGAGTTGTCTCATAGCCACTTTTGGAGAATAAGCTATGCAACCTATGAGACCTACTAACGGTATGCTCGGATAATCTCCACATCTTATGAGGATAGGGCCAGGTCGAAACCAAGGACATGCCCAGGATAAGCGGTTGACATTCCATTGTTCCAACTCGACCTTCCACTCCATGGTTAGACGTTGGTGGAGAGGGATTTTCAAGAAACTCTTCAAAGGATTGGGGAACATCCCCATGTGGCTAGAGGCATAGAAGTGCGTGATACCCCATACGAATAGCAGTGAAGAGCAACATTTGAGTGTTCTTCCTTGCTTTTGGTGACAGAACTCGACCGAAAGCAAGGTGTCGGCTAGAAGTGCAGGCAAGGGACTCTTTGAGTGTACGTCCCAGGTTAAAAAGGCGTCCATAATGGCTTGATCTACTGTGTCGAGGTGAAAGGGAATAGGCATGGTCCCAAACCCGATCAGAGCCAGGGTTTTGTTAAAAGCAAACCAATCTGCCCTATCAGCCAAAGAGGATAGATGGTCTTCTAACATTGCAACTTTCCAACCCTAGATATTCTCTTTTGCTATCAGGGCAGTCTGATGAAGTGGTAATTGGATTATGGCAGCGACTTTGGCAGCAGGAATATATGCTTCATGACGAATATGAACTTTGGCTGATTTGGGCCATCTCAACATTATCTCATATTCCTCCAAAGTGGGTACCAAATCAAATTCCGAAAATTCGAAGCAATGCAGACTGGAATTCCAAAAATGGACCAAAACCCTGATGAAGATGGGGTCGACATAGATCTTCAAAAGATCGAGAATCCGTCCATAAGATTTTTCAAAGTCAGAGCGGACCTTAGGTGGCATCAATGCACACAGCCATTCTATCTTCTCTACATGATATTGGGGAATGTCCACTTTCTTCAACTGACTACTGGACCCCTCCATTTTCTCTAGAAACAAAAATGCATGCTATGAATATGATGTTAATACGGGCATGCATGTAAGTGTTTTTCCTAGACATTATCATGTTTTATTTTCTACGTGATGCATGATAGTATTTGGGTTTTTTGTATATAAATTTTTTTCAAAAGAAATATAAACTACTTATATGGATGTTCATGAGTTTAATGCTTATGAATAAGGTCCCATTTTTTATTTTAATTTATTTGATTTATTTATTTTATTTTATTTTTATAATCTTTTATCTCTTCTGTCGGACTGCGTGACTACTTAGCTTACAAAGAACCTGAAACCAGACTAGCTAAAAGGCAGACTGTCCGAGATAAAAGTGGTTTATTGCAAAAGAATGGTTTTAACATCCCTTATCTCTTCTGTCAGACTACATGGCTACTTAGCTTACAAAGAACCTGAAACCAGGCTAGCTAAAAGGCATACTATCCGAGATAAGGATGTTTATTGTGAAAAGATTTTTGAGAGATTTTTTTTTCTATTTTTCTGTTGTATGATTATGCTATGAAACAAACAAATACAACAAACAAATGCACACACAATTCACTCATTTTCGAACAGTAGGATGACGTTTTTATCACGAGGTAGGGGTATCCTGCAGAAGAGTGCATATTCAAGGTAGTTCTAAATTTCCTCACCAAGGCCAAGCCCCCAAGGTGCCCCCATTTTAGGGTCCCCACTCTCCCAGCCTTCAGACCATGCATGGCACTAGGGCCTTGTTAGTCTTTGGGCCAAAAAGAGGAAGGTTATCACCTTGAGTGGTGGTTTCCAACCATACTGGTGGACTCATGGCCCTCACTACGGCAAATTGTACAATGTCACCCACTCCCTAAGGTTATCCCACTTGCCCCCGGGTATAGGGGGAACTGTTGTGTGCAAGGGTTTATGTAAAGTTGTTATTTAAAACAATTGCGTAAAATAAACATACAACAGTTATTAAAGCAAAACAATAAAGCACGTTATAAAGCAAGGAAGGGCAAAAGCGTAATTTCAAGTTTTATTTCTCAAAACTAGTCCATCACTAAATGAGATCAACTCTCTAGCTTCCCCAGTGGAGTCGCCATCTGTTGCTGCTGTAAAAAGAGGCGGTCGGAGCGACGCGATAGTTTTGTTTGACTCACGTTTTTTAAAGTGTGGTTCAATGCCTTTAGGTTGTCTGATAACCAGGTTGGACCTAAGGGCGAGGTTTTCGAAAGGGTTTGAGGAGTCGCCACCAATATTTTTACCAAAAACATTGGAAAAGGAAAAAGAAGGCAATGATTTTTAAGAAAAACCAATTTTGGTCATTACAACCAGAGTTAGGTAAGGGAGTTAGTTACGTGTGGGGAAAGTATTAGCTTCCCCACGACGCCCCTTTCAGGTTCCCTATGATGGACCATTTTTATCAAGAAATAAGAACTTTAAAACTACGCTTTTACCCTTATTTATTCATTGCAGAAATTAAATTATTGACTACATGGCCCTTAATAGCTAATGCACAGAGATAATAAAAAGCGATAAAAGAAGGGATATGAAGGAACCTTCAAAGAAAGATTTTTATAAAAATATTCTTGAAAATGGCGCTTTTTGGCAAACCCCACGCTCTACAATGATGTTCGCTCCTTTCTCGTAACACTTTAGAACGCTTCCTAAGAACTCTAGAACTCTGGAAATACTTCAGAGGGGTTTTAGGAGAGTATTTTGAGAATTGTGCAGTAGGAGAAGTTGTAGAGTTGTGTGAAAACAAGGAGAAGGTCTCCCCCTTTTATAGGAATTCACACCTGTCAAGTCGAGACAGTCGTCTTGCCTTTGGCAAGTGGCGAGACGGCGGTCTCGCCAAACGGGAAGGTGGACTCGCCAAACGGGAAGGCGGACTCGCCTTTGGTGAGTGGCGAGACGGCGGTCTCGCCCTTAGCCAATGGCGAGATAGCGGTCTCGACCCTTTGGGTGGAATTTCTTATTTTTCGTGTACAAAAATCCTTCCTATTCTAATATGGGGCCTATTGGTCAATCCTAGGGACCTTTTAGGCCATCTTCGAACAAAAGTCTTCTGCTCTTTATTTTGAGGCCGAACAAGATTTGGGGTCTACAGTTGGTTTCCAAAATGGACCCAATCAAATACCTGTTCGAAAAACCCATCTTGACCGGAAGGATAGCCAGGTGGCAAGTACTCTTATCGGAATTCGATATCGTCCATGTCACCCAAAAGGTTATCAAAGGTAGTCCTTTAGCAGACTACCTAGCACACGGATGAACAGATGAATATCAATCTCGACAAGATGACTTTCCAAATGAGCATATCATGCACGTTCAACAACGAAGAACTCGAAGATAATGCATGGACCATATTCTTTGATGGAGCCTCAAACATCTAGAGTACATCCATAATACGAATTCGAGGATGGAAAGCGTCAGTTTCGAGTACACCCCTCGGGAAGATAACCAGATTGCAGATGCACTCACTACTTTGTCAGCCATGTTCGCATTAGACTAAGAACATGAAATGCCTATCATCCATTTCAGATGACATGATAAACAAGCCTTTTGCATTGCAGCAGATAGCGAGGGTATCATGACATAAGGCGATACCTCATGAAGGGCGAATACCCCGAGGGAATTAGTGATAATGATAAAAGGACCTTTCGGAAGAAGGCCTACCTTTCCTACGAGTTATAATGGAAGCAAAATTGACAAAGAGCTGAATGGATTCAAAACGGTACGACCAGTTGAACTTAATCAAAACGATTGAATGCCATGTCATGGACAAGCCTATCAAAAGAAGATCAAAAGCGCTTATAACAAAAAGTTCCATCCTCATACTTACCAAGAGGGCGATCTAGTGATAAAGAAATTGCTTCCAGCCCAGAAGGATATGTCGCTGCCGTCAAAAGAGGCGGTCAGAGCGACGCGATGGTTTTGTTTGACTCATGTTTTTTAAAGTGTGGTTCAACGCCTTTAGGTTGGTCGATAACTGGCCTGGACCTAAGGGCGAGATTTTTGAAAGGGTTCGAGGAGTCGCCACCAATATTTTAACCAAAAATATTGGAAAAGTAAAAGAAGGCAATGATTTTTAAGAAAAACCAACTTTGGTCATTACAACCAGAGTTCGGTAAGTGAGTTAGTTACGTGTGGGGAAGGTATTAGCTTCCCCACGACGTCCCTTTCGGGTTCCCTATGATCAACTATTTTTATAAAGAAATAAAAACTTTAAAACTACTCTTTTACCCTTATTTATTCATTGCACAAATTAAGTTACGACTACATGACCCTTAATAACTAATGCACAGAGATAATATCTGAAAAGCAATAAAATAGAGAAAGGGGTATGGAAGAACCTTTAAAGCAAGCTTTTTATATAATACTCTTGAAAAGGGTGATGTTTGGCAAACCCCACGCTCTACAATGATGTTCACTCTTTTCTCGCAGCACTTTAGAACGCTTTCTAAGAACTCTAAGAACTTTGGAAATTCTTCAGAGGGGTCTTAGGAGAGTATTTTGAGAATTGTACAGTAGGAGAAGTTGTAGAATTGTGTGAAAATAAGGAGAAGGTCCCCCCCTTGTATAGAAATTCGCACCTATCAAGTCGGGATCGTCGTCTCGCCAAACGAGACGGCAGTCTCACCTTTGGCAAGTGGCGAGACGGCGGTCTCGCCTTTGGCAAGTGGCCAGACGACAGTCTCGTCAAACGAGACGGTGGTCTCACCCTTAGCCAACGGCGAGACGACGGTGTCGCCAAACAGGACGGTGGTCTCGACTCTTTGGGTGGAATTTCTTATTTTTTGTGTACAAAAATCCTTCATATTCTAATATGGGGCCTATTGATCAATCCTAGGGACCTTTTAGGCCTTGCCCATCTTCGAACGGAAATCTTCTGCTCTTTATTTTGTTGTCGGGCAAGATTTGGGGTCTACAGCTGCCCCCCCCCTTCACCTGACTAGCTGACTGTTGGCTCAACATGCCAAAAATATTGGCTGGAGGGTGAAGGAGTTAACCCTCTTGCTCGGTTGTCCTTCGGTTGCTTCCCTTGTCGTGGTAGCCGACCTTCTGGACGCTAAGTATAATCCTCCGGGATGCTCCTTTGATGCGGTAGCTGACCCCTTTTGTTGATGAGTAGGAACCCTCATCTAGTTGTAAAGTCTGGTTTAAGCCCCCTTTTGTAAGGCTTTATGAGTATACACCCCCATCTGGTTTGACGAGTACGAACCCCCGTCTGGTTGTTGTAACCTTGGGATGCTCCTTTGGTAGCTGACCCCTTGGTTGCAAATTCAAGTTTAAGCCCCCTTTTGTAAGGCTTTATGAGTATACACCCCCATCTGGTTTGACGAGTACGAACCCCCGTCTGGTTGTTGTAACCTTGGGATGCTCCTTTGGTAGCTGACCCCTTGGTTGCAAATTCAAGTTTAAGCCCCCTTTTGTAAGGCTTGATGAGTACGCATCCCCATCTAGTTGAAGCACTTGTTGGATTTGATGAAGACATATAGAGTTTATAAAGTTTATTTTGTGGGTGTGTAGGTAGATAGGTTATAGGTTTAGAATTTAATCTCTTGATAATTTCAGTATATCTTGTGATAAGCGCCTATAAATGTTGCATTTCATAGAATTTATCTTATTGCATGAAAAACCAATCTTTAAGCCTTGAAAGAACAAACTGAATTTTTTAATCTGTTAAAAAGTAGTTTTAATCTGTTAAAAAGTAGTTTTAATCTGTTAAAATCACTTAAAATAGGAAATATATATATACAACCAATATTTTAATTGATTGAATCGTAGAATCAATAGATTAAAATGTTCTTGATGGTTTTTCCATATTAAGGGTTTCGCAGTATTAATCTGTTGAATTGATAAATCAATAGATTAAAACGTTCTAAGCCATTTTCATTTCAAAAGTATCTCAGAATTTTAATCTGTTGAAATCAAGTTCAATCTGTTGAACACAAAGACATGTCATTTTTCATCTTAAAGTATCTCAGATTTTTAATCTGTTGAAATCAATTTTAATCTGTTGAAATAGAGAGATATCATTTTTCATCTTAAAGTATATCAGATTTTTAATCTGTTGAAATCAATTTTAATCTGTTGAAACAGAGAGATATCATTTTTCATTTTTAAGTATCTCATATTTTTAATCTGTTGAAATGAATTTTAATCTGTTGAAACAGAGAGCTACCATTTTTCTTCTAACTGTTTCAATCCATTAAAAGCTCGAATTAACCGATTGAAAGAGTTTTAAATAAAATCAATCGATTGAAACATCATTTTAAATCGATTGAAACTCTCAGTTTTTCTCTTTTACTCTATAAATACAGTTTTGATTTTTCTTTCAAATATACATTTTGGAAATCAATTGAAAGCAATCTTGGAGCTCTCATATTTGTATGGTTTTCTGAGCATTCATACACATCTCATATCATAAGGCGTTTTGATCAAGATTGTTGAAAGATCTTCAAGAGAGAAAGTTCTGAGTTAGAAAAATTGCTTATGGACTTCTATATTGTAATAGTTGTAGTCCAGGTTTATTCTTTTCATATACTTGTACGAATTCTAATTGTGTAGATTGGGTTTGAATCTGCACTGGTTACAGTAACTGGGTTTGGTTGCTGGGTGGTTTTTCAAGAGTCTATCTTGTGGTGTTGTAAGGTAGATCTTGGGGTAGATTGGTGTGTATCTACTGGTTTGTATTTTCACTTGGTATTAGTGGAACTTGGCAGATTTGTCAAGAACTGGATGTAGCTCTTGGGAAGAGTGAACCAGTATAAACTCTTGTGTTGTATTTCTACTTTTATCTCTTTTCATTTCTAGTTTACATTCTTGCTTTGTTTAAAACCAAATGTGCCTAATAAAAGATTGGATAAAGATTAATCATTCTTCCATAAAGAAAGAGTGTTTTTCAAAAAAGATTTCTAAAGTTCAATTCACCCCCCCTCTTGAACTCAACCATTAATTCTTACAATTGGTATCAGAGCTGGTTCTTGTAAGTTACTCAAGAATTCGGTCCAAGAAAGTCTAAATGGCTGAGGGAAAGATGAATTTTTCTGAAGGAGCCTCCATCAATAGGCCTCCTCTATTTGCTGGTGTGAATTATTCCTTCTGGAAGGTTAGAATGAAAATCTTTATTGAATCTCTTAATAGGGGTATTTGGGATACAATTGTTAATGATCCTTTCAAACCAACTCATACAGTGGATGGTAAAATTGTTGAAAAATACTGGGTTGACTTAACTGATGCAGAGAATAGGAAAGTTCAATATGATTATACTGCTAAGAACATTTTTACCTCTGCCTTAAATCTTGATGAGTTTTTGAGGGTTTCTCAATGCACCTCTACCAAAGAAATGTGGGAGATTCTAGAAGTCACTCATGAGGGTACCTCTGATGTGAAAAGGGCAAGGAAGCATGAATTAATTAGAGATTATGAATTTTTCAAAATGCAACAAGGTGAAACCATTACAGATGTGCAGAAAAGATTCACACATATAGTCAACCATCTAGTTGGATTAGGCAAGACGTTTGACAAGGAAGAGTTAAACATCAAAATTCTAAAATGTTTGGACAGATCTTGGCAACCAAAGGTGATAGCCATATCAGAATCAAGAGACTTAACTGAGATGACTATTGCATCATTGTTTGGTAAGCTAAGGGAACACAAGTTGGAGATCAACAGGTTTAAAGAACAAGAAAATGCAGAAAAGAAAAGTAGAAACATTGTTCTCAAGACAATTGAAGAAAGTAGTGAATCTGAAGAAGATGAATCTGAGAATCTTAATCTGTTGGTTAAGAAATTTGGGAAATTTCTTAAGAAGAAGAACAGAACTGGCCAAATTAAAAGGTACAATGATAAAAGAAATGATTCTCTTCAAAATACTTATACTTGTTATTCTTGTGGTTGTTTCCGCAGTCAAAACGAGGCGGTCGGAGCGACGCGATGGTTCCGACTTTCCAATTTTTGCATTTTTTTATTGGTGTGGTTACAATGCCTTTAGGTTGTCCGATAACCGGGTTGAACCTAGGGGCGAGGTTTTCGAAAAGGCGCTCTTGGATTGTCCGATAACCGGGCTAACCCAAGAACTAATTTTGAAGGGTTCTTCTGGAGTCGCCACCGATGTTTTTACCGGAAACATCAGAAAAGGAGTGAAAAGGTGTTGGTTTTCGAAAAACCAACTTTGGTCATTAGAACCAGAGTTGCGTAAGGGAGTTAGTTACGTGTAAGGGAAGTGTTAGTTCCCTTATGACGCCCCTTTCGGGTTCCCTATGATAGGCCAGCTACTTTGAATAAATAAACCGGTGAAAAATACGCTTTTACCCTTTATTTGCGGAATTTAAAATTACGACTACATGACCCTAATATTTATGGCATAATTAATAATAAAGCGGTAAAGGAGAGAGAGAGTGTGTAGAAACCTCCGAGGCAAGCTTTCTATTAATTTCTTGAACACTAGGGTGCTTTTTGACAGCCCTTCACTCTTTACAGCGCCGAAATCTCTCGAAAACGCTATAAAAAACTCTAAAAAGCTCTCAGAAACTCCGGAAATGCTTCGGAGGGATTCTAGAAAGAGAATTTAAGGAGGTTGAAAGTAATGAAGATCTTATTGAAATACTTTGGCAAAGATCTTGTTGATTTGATGAAGTCAAGAATGAAGTCAAAGGCAACCTTGTGGAAGTCAAAAGTCACTTAGATAAAAGAGTAGAGGGATTAGTGTGTCTGCAGCTATGCTTAGGTATAATCATTTTTATCTTTTCTGCTGCATGAGGTTTCTTCACTTAAAAGATTTTGCAAAATGCCTCTAAAAATGTTTAAACGGTAAAAACCAAAGTATTTTGATAAAAGCTTTCTTAATCAACTATTTTAACTAATAGCATATAAGCTTTATCAACTAAAATGTTCTTCACACTTTTATAACAGGTTTTTAACTGATATAACTTCGAAATAATTGATTGATTTCATTAAAAGAAGTTTTGAAAACCTTCTGCCAGTATTTTAACTGATATAGCTTCGAAATAACCGATTAAAATCACTTGAAATGTTCAGAGAAGTGTTTTGGCAGTATTTTAATCGATACAACTTTATTTTAATCGATTAATTTCATTTGGTATACTGTATGACCGATCAGAATGCGATTATGACCGATCAAAATCAGATATGATCGATCAAAACTTAGTTATGACCGATCAGAACTTAGTTATGATCGATCAGAATTATTTCAATCGATTAAATTACGTTTTAATCGATTAAATCAACTTAAGAAAATTCATACTACACGTTTCAATCGATTAATACAAGTTTTTATCAGTTAAAATCACTTGGAAAAGTTTACAAGAAAGTTTTGCAGTATTTTAATCGATTGAAACACGAAACAATCGATTAAAACAAATTAGAAGATTTTTTACAAAGAGTTTTAATTGATATAAACATTGTCGTATCAGTTAAAACAAATCTGGAAAATAATCAAGAATGTTTTAATGGATTAAAAGAAGTTTTAACAGATTAAAACAAGGCTTTTAACAGATTAAAAGATTATTTTAACAGATTAATTAAACCAGAAGTTTTGAAAATCTTCTATATAAACAGAGTTGCTTGATCATTTTAAACAACATCTGAAATACATCTTTTAGCAATCTTTCAAGCAATCAAAAGTACTACTTTCAAGAAAGAATCACGTTAGTTTTTGTGAAGTTCATCAAAGTTCTTTCTTGAGGCAAAACTGCATTCTTTTGAAGGAGAAACAACATATTGCAGAACTACATAAAACTGGTTTGAATGTTTAGTTTCTTCTGTTTGTTTCTTTACATTCTGTTCTGTCTTGTTGGTGCATGGAATTGTGGGCACTGGTTTCTCTGCAGGTGGAATTTGGTTGTAGAGGTTGTCAAGAACTGGAATTTGGTTCTTGGTGAAAGGTTAGGAGCAAGAACTGGAATTGTGGTTCTTGTGGTAGATTGAGTGTGTGATTAAGGTTGTAATCTGTAAAACATTCAATCTAGTGGAACCCAGCTGGAATTTGGCTGGAGACTGGACGTAGCCCTGGGATTGGGTGAACCAGTATAAACCTTGGTGATATCTTTCTAAACCTTTCTCTTCTTTAATTCTGTTGCTACATTTATTTTTTGATTGCTTGCTGTGTGATTCAAAAACAAATCTAAAATCTTAACTTTTGAAATAGATAATTTGTTAATTGCAAAAATCTTTCAAAGATCAATTCACCCCCCTCTTGAGCTCAACCTCTTTTTCTAACAATTGGTATCAAGAGCAAGGTTCTTGAGAGTTATTCAAGTTTTTCGATCCATGGCTGGAAAATTTTCTGAGGGTGCTTGTATTGATAGACCTCCACTATTTTGTGGAACAGATTATTCATTTTGGAAGATTAGGATGAAGATCTTTATTGAATCTGTTAGTATAAATATTTGGAATATCATTGAACAAGAAACTGATATTTTTAACAAAGATTGGTCTAGCTTAAATGACTATGAGAAAAAATTAATCTAAGATGATTGTATTGGGCTTTTTTTCATAAATAATATTGTTTTCAAAAATATTTTCCAAAATAGCACCTCTGCAACTTTATTTACACAACTAGCATCGTTTCATCGTTCACGTAATAAAATAATATTATTTTGCGCAATCATGTATCTGTTCACGTATTAAAATAATATTATTTTGTGCAATGAACTCTCGCTCAAGCGAAGAAATCCTTCGCTTGAGCGAGGAAATCCGTAAGAACGCAGTTATCTCTGGTCAACTATCGCTCAAGCGACAGATATTTCGCTTGAGCGATAAGTGATTAAAATATGTGGTGACCCAAGTTGCGTTATGTGGCTAACTGCGTTGGACGTTAGCCAAATAATGCAACTTGGGTTTAGATAGCGGTTCTAGAACTAACCGCTATTAAAAATATATTTTAGATAGCGGTTAACGTGGAACCGCTATTATATGTTACTTCTAAGAGCGATTATAACGTGAAATAATCGATCATAATTATAAAATAATCCACATATAATAGCGGTTCCACGTTAACCGCTATGTAAAATATACTTTTAATAGCGGTCAATTCTACAACCGCTATCTAAAATCTCAGGTAAATTCTAGCTCAAGCGACGGTAATTTCGCTTGAGCGAGAAGTGATTGAAATATGTGGTGACCCAGGTTGCATTATGTGGCTAACTGCGTTGGACGTGTAGCTATGGTCAATTCTCGCTTGAGCGAAAGTTCATCGCTTGAGCGAGAAAACCTGGAGTGAACCAGGTTGCATTATATGATGTTGCTTGAAAGGGGAGTTTGTTCGGTTTATGAAATTATCTTGTGTCTGTATTGTTTTACCTGGAGCTGACTGTAATTGATTCATTGAAGGTGAATATGGGGATGATAACATGTAAAGAGAATTTAAAATTTCTTGACTGATGGTTGGTTGGTTACTCAGGGTTAAAGTGCTTGAGGTTGTGGGGCTGTCAAGCATCAATTCTGTGGAGTGGCTTAGAATGATCAAAGATACAAAACCCTGTAGAACCCATTATGACTGATCAGATTTGAAATATGAGCGATCAGAACTTATTTCAATCGATTAAAACACGTTTCAATCGATTAAAATCACTTAAAGGGTCAGAATGATCGATCAGAATGCAGTTATGACCGATCAGAGTTGGTTATGATCGATCAGAATTTAATTATGACTGATCAGATCTGTTTCAATCGATTAAAATGCATTTCAATCGATTAAAACAACTTGGAAAAATTTGGTACAAAGTTTTAATCGATTAAAACTTCTTTTTATCAGCTAAAATAACTTGGAAAGTTTTATAAGAAAGTTGTTGATCCCAACTTCGAGTCTAGTTGGACAGCGAAAATGGATGGTTGCTACATTTTCGTGGGGTTGTTTCTCCAATTTCTTGTGGATCAACTTCTTCAACCTTTGTAGAGAAATTCCTCTCTTTAAAGGAACAAGTTTTGCAGTCCCAGTATTGAAGGTCACTCCCTCCATGGGACATGGGTTCATCTCTTTAAATATGTTTGGATTCTTCTGCTTTTGTCTAACCCAATGCAGGGAATCCAAGATTGGAATCCTAACTTAGGTGGGTAACTCAGCATTGGATTCTTTACTTGTGTGCATCAGAAAGACATGGGAATCCTGACTTGGGTGGGTGACTCAGCATTGTAAATAGTTGCAGGTTTTCTCGCTCAAGCGATGATTTTCTCGCTTGAGCTAAAATTGACCAAGCTAAACGTCCAACGCAGTTAGCCACAAAATGCAACTTGGGTCACCACATATTTCAATCACATATCGCTCAAGCGAAAGTACCCGTCGCTTGAGCGAGACAGAACCCGAGAGTCCCCCTTGTTTGAAGGCTTCATCGCTCAAGCGATGACTTTTTCGCTTGAGCGAGTTTTGACCGAATGATGAAACGTCAAACGCAGGTAGCCAAATAATATAACTTGGTTCACCACATATTAGAATCACCCATTTTTCCAGGTGTCCTCGCTCAAGCGATGTGTTTTTCGCTTGAGTGACCTTAGATAGCGGTTCTAGAACTATGATCGATTATTATAGATAGCGGTTAACGTGGAACCGCTATTATATGTCAATTATTTTTAAAACTATGATCGATTATTTCACGTTATAATCGATTATCAATTTATTCGCTCAAGCGATGAGTGTCTCGCTTGAGCGAGAGTTGCCCACGGTCCAACTATATGTCTCACTTTTAAGAGCGGTTAATATTTTAACCGCTCTTAGAAGTGAACATGTAATAGTGGTTCCACGTTACCGCTATCTAAAATATATTTTTAATTGCGGTTAGTTCTAGAACCGCTATCTAAAGTCTCGGGTCAACTCTCGCTCAAGCGACGGATATTTCGCTTGAGCGAAAAGTGATTGAAATATGTGGTGACCCAAGTTGCATTATTTGGCTAAACGTCCAATGCAGTTAGCCACATAACGCAACTTGGCTCACCACATATTTTAATCACTTATCGCTCAAGCGAAATATCTGTCGCTTAAGCGAGTGTTGACCGGAAATAACCCTTTCTTACGGATTTCTTCGCTCAAGCGAAGGGTTACTTCGCTTGAGCGATAATTGACCCGAGATTACTCCTTTGTTACAGATTTCCTCGCTCAAGCGAGGGGTTTCTTCGCTTGAGCGAGAGTTCATTGCGCGAAATAATATTATTTTAATACATGAACAGTAAATAGTTGCGCAAAATAATATTATTTTATTACTTGAACAGTAAACAGTGCTAGTTGTGTAAATAAAGTTGCAGAGGTGCTATTTTGGAAAATATTTTTAAAAACAGTATTATTTATGAAAAAAAGTCATTGTATTGCCAAAAATATTATTATATCTGCACTTAACAGTAATAATTTTTTCAGGATAGCACATTGTCAAACTGCTGCACAAATGTGGAAAACCCTTGAAATGGCCTATGAAGAAACTACAGAGGCATGCTTAATGGTCAATTCGGATTCTCCACTAACCAGTGTAAGTTCTGACTCAACAACTACTCTGAACTATAGTTCTTTACAAGATGCCTTTTATGAAATGCATGCTGTAGCTAAAAGATTAGAAACTGAAAACAAAAGATTAAAAAGTATGAATAATCTATTAGAAAACAAGATCACTATTCTTGAAAAGAAAATTGTTGATGAAGAAATCAAAAATGGAAATTCAGATATAGGTAATAACTTTGATTGCATGTGTGATGTTAAAGATTGTAAAAATTGTTCTGAGTTGCAAGAAAAAGTAACATATTTATTAAAGACTACATCTAAACTAGCAAAAGGAAAGACTAGTCTTGATATGATACTTGACTCTCAAAAATTAGTTATTAACCGTGGTGGAATAGGTTTTATACCTCCCATTGGAAAGAAAACTAGAGTACTTAAAAACTATTTTACATATAGTAAATCTGTGTCATCTCCATTTGTTAAATGTTTTTACTGCATGAAAAAAGGTCATTCTGTGAAATATTGCAGAATTATGAAATATGTTATTCCTAGAGGTAGAATGAAATGGATTCCCAAAAATTCATTTTATATAACATAATTGGACCCTGTAATTAAAAAGGGTACCAGAAATATGCCTAATCTGTTTTGCAGGAACAAATTTTGGAAGTCCCTGGGTATCAAATCTGCAAAATCTGTTTCTGGATTGTTGGACTGAGCATTTTAATTGATATAAAACTATTTTAATCGATTAAAATCACTTTGTCCGTACAGTTTTGATCGATTAAAATACGAATTAATCGATTAAAATACGAATTAATCGATTAAATTGTTCTCTGAAATATAGTTTAGTTGTTTCAATCGATTAAAATGGATTTATATCAGTTAAAATCATTAAAAGGATAAAATTAACCGATTATTTCTCGTATAAATCGATTATTATTCTGACATATTCTTTTCCAAAACTTGTTTAATAGATTAAATATCGAATTAATCAATTAAAATTCTACTTCCAGTGCTGAATTAATTGTGTATTTAAATTTTAGTACTGCAACTATACTCATTTCTTTTTCAGGCAAAACAAACTGAAGATCTCTGGTGCCTTGACAGTGGCTGTTCTAAACACATGACAGGTGATATTACAAAATTTTGCAACTTAAAACTAAAGAATGGCGGGACTCGTTGTCTATGGGGATAATAACAAAGGAAGAATCCTTGGAATAGGTGACATCAAATGCGCGAGAATCAAGTATTATTAACAATGTATTATATGTTAAGGGTTTAAAACATAATTTGATTAGTATCAGCCAGCTTTGTGATAAGGGACACAAAGTTGTCTTTGGGCAAAATCAATGTCAGATAATCAAATCAGATTCAGAACAGGTACTGATTACTGGTAAGAGGATAAAAAATATTTACATGTTAGATACTAATTCTGCGAAAAACTGTTGCTTAATTTCTAAAGAAAATGATTCTTGGTTGTGGCATAGGAGGTTAGCTCATATTCATATGAATCATCTAAACAAACTGATTTCTAGAGATCTTGTAGTTGGCTTACCTAATGTAGACCCCTAATTTTGCCCGGTCTCTCAATAAAGGCTAAAGAGACTTCCTACAACAAGATAAAGCTCGCTTGACATCTCAATAAAGCCCAAGAAGACTTCCTATATGAATATAAAGCTTTAACGGGCGTTCATCGGCACCAACCGACGTCCGAATAAAGAAAGGAAAGCTTCCCAGGGGTCCCAGAACACAAAAACTGGCCAAAACAGGTCAAGACCACCGTCCCAGAGTCGAGACGGCCGTCCCAACCTTCCCTGGCCAAGTGGGACGGCCGTCCCAAGTGAGACTGCCAGTCCCAGCTTTCAGGGGGTCCCAGCCTGTGTAAAAGATGCAGTTGGGATGGTCGTCCCAACCCAGAGGGGCGTCTCAAATGGTCAGGCAGCGAAAAACTATAAATAGGAGGCTCATTTGCCACTGTTTCACACACCAGACAACTCCCAGTACTTGTCTTCTCTCCCTACTTCGAATGAACTCTCTGATTGCCTTGATAAGGTAACAATCAGTTAAGGAATTACATTCCAGCATTCGATTCTTCTGTAAAATTTAGTAGAGTCTGTGTTGTATTCGGAGAGGAGGGTCTTTGTAGAGCGAAGGATTGCCAAAACGCTTCCTTACGATTAAAGATTTGCAATACAAAGCTTGCTACGGAGGTTCTGTTCAATTCTCTTCTCTTTTACTGCTTTATTTATTACTGTCTGTATGCAATGTAAACTAAAATCATGTAGATAGCCATTTTTAATATTATGCAATAAAATAGGGTAATCGCGTAATTTCTCGTAATCTTTACTTAAATGAATTAATCCGTCATAGGGAACCCGAAAGGGGCGTTGTGGGGTGCTAACACCTTCCCCACACGTAACTAACTCCCTTACCTAACTCTGGTTATAATGGCCAAGTTTGGTTTTTATTAAAATCAACGCCTTTTTATCCTTTTCCAATGTTTACGGTCAAAACATTGGTGGCGACTCCAAAAGAACCCTTTTTCGAAAACCTTGCTTTTATTAGAGGATAGTTCAGTTGTTGAGCACCTCGGAAGCAATGAACATATTTTAACAAAACGCGATTCTAAACCATCTTTTCGCGACCACTCGCATAAACGTTCGAGATGTCCCTGGACATCAGAACGGACGGCGGCGACAGATGGCGACTCTGCTGGGAAAGCTAGAGAGTTGATCCCATTTAGTGATGGATAAAACTCAAACTAAGTAAAGATTTGAAATTACGCCTTTACCCTTTTTCGTATGTTTATTGTATGGCTTTAATAATTGCTGTATGATTATTTTTCTGCAAATTGTCTGAAATATAAATTGCACACAAAAACCCTTGCACACAACAGTCCCTCTATACCCGGGGGCAAGAGTGAATACCTATAGGGAGTGGGTGGCAGATACGACCGGCTTGTTGGCACACGGGGCTACAACCATTGTCGGAAACCACTAACTCAAGGTGATAACTCTTTTCTTTTGGTCTAAGGATGTCGCCACGGAGTTTCGTGCATGACCCGAGGACTGAGAGATTGAGAGGTCCCTATAATGGGGGCACCTTGGGGACCTTTGGCCTTGGTGAGAACAGTTTAGAACCACCTAAACCAAGCACGTTTCTGCAGGAAAGCCCTACCTCGTGATTAAATAAGCGTGGCTCTGCTCGTGGATGTATGAATTGTGTGTGCATTCGTTTGCTGCATTTGTATTGATGCATTAGCATAGGGTAATCATACAACAAATAAAATAGTGAAAAACCCTAAAAATCATAAAAAGCGATAAGATAAACCAACTTTATCTCGGACAGTCTTCAGTTAAGCTAGCCTGATTTTAGGTTCTTTGTAAGCTAAGTAGCCACGTTGACCGACAGATGAGATAAAGGGTCATAAATATATAAAAACAAATTAAAGCCATAAAAATATCTTTTACAATAAAAAGATTTCTGACAAAGTCATATCATTCATACCACATCATCCAATAAGTGGTAAAACAAAGAGAGAAAATAAATACACTAAGAAAAGTATGCATAAACATCATCATAATAAATCTATCATACATAAACACATTCATTCTAGGATTTATTAGATATCCTTAGACAATAGCGAAAGAGACCCAAGTGCGTTTATCACCTTCCTAGAAGAGATAAGTGCGCTAAGGTATGTTGGCAACCTTTGAAAAAAGGGAGTTAACACATTAAGGTGGGTATGGTATCCTTAAAACATAGGCTTTTGAGAAGGTACCAAAGCTATTGTCTAGGGCATATCTATTTCACACTAATCATTTGAAATAAAAAGCTATAATAAAAATCGTTAAAATCATTTAGAAAGTGGCTGGTCTTCCGCCCGTCCTCACTCGTGCTCGAAAAGCTAAAAAGATGGAACAGCTAGAGGAGCAAAACCGAAAGCTCACCACCGAGCTCAATACGCCGAAAGAGCAAATGGCTCGAGATGTTAGAAATGATGCGCCAACGAACCTCCATAAAGAGGGTCCTCAAAGTGGACAAGCCTCTCACCAAGAAGAAGAAGAGGAACCTCAGGATGAGCATGACCAATCTGATACAAGAGCAGTACATATTCATGCTCCAGAAGTATCAAAGCAACAAATTACTGCTCTTGAAGAGAGGCTGAGAGCCATGGAGGGGCATAACTTTGATGTAAAAGAGGCGGATGATATCTGCCTCGTTTAAAACATCCAATTCCCTAACAAATTCAAAACTCCAGACTTCCCAAAATATATGGGACTAACTTGCCCCAAAAGCCATCTTACGATGTACTGCCGTAAGATGGCTGCATATGCTGACAATGAAAAACTCCTGATCCATTGCTTTCAGGAGAGCTTAGCTGAATCAGCCCTAAAATGGTATATGCAAATGCAAGGAGGGCAAGTCCAAACATGGAGACATCTGGCAAATGCTTTTCTTCGTCGCTATAAATACAATATTGATCTGACCCCTGAAAGAGCAGATCTACAATTGCTAAGCAAGAAAAATGATGAATCCTTTAAGGCATACACCCAGAGATGGAGGGAATTGGCAGCACAAGTAGAACCTCCTCTGTCCGACAAGGAAACCACATCCATGTTCATCAATTCTCTGACTGGTCCCTATTATGACAAAATGATAGGGAACACATCAACACTCTTTGCGGATGTGGTAATTATAGGAGAACGAGTAGAGCAAGGTCTGAAAAGCGGAAGAATCACACAACATACTTCCTCTAATTCCTCTACTCCAAATGTTAAAAAGAGCTTTGGAAAGAAGAAGGAAGGAACTGTGAATGCAATCAATATTGCCACTCCATCTTCTTCCTTACAACAAACCAAGCCACGCAGACAAGAGAGGAAATTCACTCCAATCCCAACATCCTACGAAAGTCTGCTTTTGAAATTGTTGGACGCCAAACTCCTTGTGCGCATCCCTCCCAAGAAAATGGAGCCACCTTACTCGGAATGGTATAAATCTAATGAAAACTGTGATTACCATTCAGGCTCTCCGGGACACTCCGTTGAAAACTGTGTGGCCTTAAAGCACAAGGTCCAAAATCTGATAGAGGCAGGATGGATTACCTTTGACGCATCTACTCCAAAAGTATATGATCAACCCCTTTCCAAACCCGAATGAAGGATGGGCTAAGGAAGATAAGCAAAATAGGGCTCATCATTTTTTGTCATCTCTAAAAAAAAAAAAATAATAAAATAAATACAAAAAAATATATAATATAAAAATATATCAAAAAGCTTTTGATGTATCTCTCGTGATCTCCGCCCATGATCACGAGATTTTTGGCTAAAGTGGGCTTTGTAAATATTTTCTTTTGTCAATACAATGAGGCATTTTTTTTCATAATATTCATATTCTCTTTCATTCTTTTCTCTCTCACACACTTAATAAAGAAATCTAAAACAAAGCATAACCATACAGTCATGTCTGTGATTGAAAACTCTCTGGAAGATCCGAAAGCTGAAGGCGAATGGATTGAGTAAGACAGTGAGGAGGGGACCATTTCCGGACATGCAAAGACCGTTGGAAAAAGAATCTCAATCAATACAGCCCCATCGGGAGAAAACCGAGGCCATCAATTTGGGACAAGAAGATAACAAGAAAGAAGTAAATATTGGTACCCAAATTGATGATGATGTCAGGGAAAGACTGATACAACTATTAAGAGAATATGTGGACGTATTCGCATGGTCCTACCATGATATGCCTGGAATTGATGAAAGAATAGTGGAGCATAGATTACCACTAAAAGAGGGATTTTGGCCTGTTAAGCAGAAGCTCAGAAGAGTAAAGCTAGAATGGTCCTTGAAAATTAAGGAAGAAGTAGAAAAACAGTTGGATGCCAATTTTCTAATCGTGTCAAAATACCCTGAATGGTTGGCAAACATCGTGCCAGTTATAAAGAAAAATGGAAAAATCAGAGTATGTGTAGATTACAGGGACTTAAATCGTGCAAGTTCAAAAGATGACTTTCCCTTACCACATATTGATATGCTGGTAGATCATACCGCTACAAATACTCTCTATTCTTTCATGGATGGATATGCAGGGTATAACCAAATTAAATTGGCTGTTGAAGATAGAGAAAAAACTTCCTTTATTACGTCGTGGGGTACATTCTGTTATAGAGTAATGCCTTTTGGACTTAAGAATGCAGGGGCTACTTATCAAAGGGCCATGGTGACACTATTTCATGATATGATCCACAAAGAAATCGAAGTATATGTGGATGATATGATCGCCAAGTCCAAAAACGAAATAGATAACCTCCAATACTTAAAGAAGTTATTCAATCGGCTTCGGAAATACCAGATCAAGCTTAATCCGGCTAAATGCACATTCGGTGTACGATCAGGAAAACTCCTTGGGTTTATTGTCAGTAAAAAAGGAATTGAGGTAGACCCTGATAAAAAAAAGGCAATCGTAGAAATGCCCCCACCAAGAACAGAAAAAGAAGTCAGAGGGTTCTTGGGCTGAATAAACTACATCGCACGGTTCATCGCGCAATTAACAGATAAGTGCACGCCCATATTCAAGTTATTGCGTAAAAACCAACCGAATGGAATGATGAATGTCAACAAGCTTTCAAAAAAATCAAAACGTGCCTAACCAATCCACCAGTATTGGTACCACCTGTGGAAGGAAAGCCCTTGATTCTTTACCTTTCAGTACTCGACGAGTCCATGGGATGTGTGCTCGGTCAACAAGACGATACGGGTAAAAAAGAACAAGCCATATATTACCTCAGTAAGAAATTTCTAAACTATGAGACCCGCTATACACCACTCGAGAAAACATGTTGTGCATTGGTGTGGGCAACTCAGCGCCTTCGACAATATATGGTCAGACACACAACGTGGTTGATTTCTAAAATGGACCCAATCAAATACCTGTTTGAAAAACCCGTCTTGACTGGAAGGATAGCCAGGTGGCAGGTACTCCTCTCAGAATTCGACATTGTTCATGTCACTCAGAAAGCTATCAAAGGTAGTCCTTTAGCAAAATATTTGGCACACGGGCCAACTAATGAATATCAATCCCTCCAAGATGATTTTCCAGATGAGCACATAATGCATATCCAACATGAAGAACTTGAAAATAACAAGTGGATCATGTTTTTCGATGGAGCTTCAAACCTATTGGGACATGGGATCGGAGCTATTTTAATATCTCCTGAAAAGAAGTATATCCCAGTAACAGCCAGATTAAACTTCGATTGCACAAACAATATGGCGGAATATGAAGCCTGTGCTCTAGGTATTCAAGCAGCTCTAGATCATGGGGTGACTAGACTTAAAGTATTCGGTGACTCATCCCTTGTCATTTACCAGCTCAAGGGTGAATGGGAAACTAGAAATTCCAAATTAATCCCTTATCTGGAGCACATCCGTAATATGACTGCAAAAATGGAAAACATCAGTTTCGAATACATCCCTTGGGAAGATAACCAGATTGCAGATGCACTGGCAACATTATCATCCATGTTCGCATTAGGACAAGAACATGAGATGCCCATCATCCAAGTCAAAAGACACAATAAACAAGCCTTTTGTATGATGATGGACAATGAAAAAGATAAAACCCATTGGTATCATGACATAAGGTGATACTTGATAAAGGGTGAATACCCTGAGGGAATCAGTGACAATGACAAAAGGATCATTCGGAAAAGGGCCATAGGGTTTATGTTGATAGGAGAAACCCTTTATAAAAAGAATTTTGATTCCACTTTGTTAAGATGCGTAAATCTTGAAGAAGCACAGAAATTGATTAAAGAAATACATGAAGGAACCTTCAGGACTCATGCACTAGGGCATATCATGGCTAGGAAAATCCTCAGAGCAGGATACTTTTGGTCCACAATGGAAAATGACTGTCATCAGTATGCTAGAAAATGTCACAAATGTCAGGTACATGCGGACAATGTACATGTTCCACCGGTACCACTCAATGTTATGGCTATCCCTTGGCCATTTGCTATGTGGGGCATGGATGTTATCGGACCTATTGAGCCTAAGGCATCCAATGGCCATCAATTCATTCTGGTGGCTATTGACTACTTCACTAAGTAGGTAGAAGCTGCATCTTATGCACATGTGACTAAAAAGGTGGTGGTCACCTTCGTTAAGAAAAATATCATATGTCGATATGGCATCCCACATCGTCTTATTACTGATAATGGAACCAACTTAAATAACAAGATGATGGAGGAATTATGTAAAGATTTCAAAATTCAACACCATAATTCCTCTCCCTACCGGCCCAAAATGAATGGCGCAGTGGAAGTAGCCAATAAAAACATCAAGAAAATTGTTCAAAAGATGGTTAAAACCTATAGGGATTGGCATGAAATGTTGCCTTTTGCTCTTCACGGTTATCGAACGTCTGTACGAACCTCAACAGGAGCCACTCCATTCTCCCTTGTATATGGAATGGAGGCCGTTTTGCCAATAGAGGTCGAAATACCTTCCCTGCGAATTATAATGGAAGCAAAATTAACAGAAGCTGAATGAGTTCAAAGTCGATATGATCAATTAAACCTTATCGATGAAAAGCGGCTGAACGCTATATGTCATGGACAAGCCTATCAAAAGAAGATCAAAAAGGCTTATGATAAAAAGGTCAATCCTCATACTTATCAAGAAGGGGATCTAGTAGTAAAGAAACTGCTTCCAGCCCAGAAGGATAAAATTAAAAAATGGGCAGCAAATTATGAAGGACCCTTTGTGGTCAAACAAGCTTTCTCAGGAGGAGCACTTATCCTCACTAATATGGATGGAGAGGAACTTCGACACCCGATCAATTCTGATGCGGTGAAGAAGTATTATGCTTGAAGACATTGCTCATGACCCGTCAGGAATGAAAACCCGCAAAGGGCATCCCTGGGCAAAAGATAGGGTCTATATCCCTCGCTAGGATACGTCCTAGGCAAAAAGTAGAGGTAAAAAAAATAATAATAATAAAAAAAAACTAAGAGCAATGGTTACTTTAGTCAAAAACCGAAAAGGCGGCTAAAGTAACATTCTTCCAAAAGCAAACAGTCTGCATAGTCTTCACTCTGAGCTCAGGCATCTCAACTGAAGCAATTAGGAGAACCAGGGGGCAGATATCATAGACATGACTGTATAAGCCTAAACAGTACAGCCAACCCTGACCACCCATTCTTCTAAATACCTTTTGAAATCCTTCTATAAAAGAAATAAAACTTTTGCTCATTTATCAATAAAATTCCTTTTCATTTCCTTTCTCTTGACCAAATATTATGGAAATTCCTCTTTATTGATAAATCATAAACATGCGCAAAGACTTTTAATCAAAGATCAAGCATGCATCTAAAAAGAGGAAGCATAAAAATAATAAAAGAATAAGTGCCTGCTAGGATATTCTTAGGTAAAAATTAGGGTAGCCTGCTAGATCGGAAACCCCAAAAGAACGGTCTAGGCAAAAGATAAGGCAAAATCCCCCTAAGATATTCTAGGCAAAAATTAAGGCAGCCCGCTAGATCGAAAACCCGTAAAGGGCGGTCTAGGCAAAAGATAGGGCCAAAACCAAGAGATAAATAAAAGAGGAGCCCATTATCATGGTCATAAAGGAGGAGCCCATCGGCGTATTCATAAGAAGCCAACGGGAGAAGGCCAGTTACTTTCTAAATGCATCAAAAATAAATAAACAATAGATTGCATTTAGGACATCCACACACAAAGTAGTTGCACAAAATGACTTTGTCAAAATCAAGAAAAAATAATTTTCTTCAAATAAGAATATTAAACATGCATATAAGGAGGCTAGTCTCCATACTTGTGATTGAAAACAGGAGGCGCCAAAATCCAGCCTCTAAATGAAAATCAAAATCGCGAAAGGCGAAATCAAAACTATTCCAGCAGAATAAAGAGCTTCAGGAAAACCAACTCTAACCTTCCAATCCAAAAAAGAAGGAAGCCATCAATATGAAAAAACCAACGAAAAGGCTTGATCATCCCCAAGCGGATCCTTGCCTACTCCAGAGGCAAAACAAAAAGATTACCTCACGACTCAGGTTCATCGCCACATGAGTCATCAAGCAAACTCATCCAGAATCTCCGCCACTTCCCCAAAGGAGAATAAGGACTTCACCAAGAATCCATCAAAGAAAATACGGAGACAAATCCTCCATATCACCAGGGGGCAACAAAAAGAAAGAAAAGAAAAACTTTCATTCCCCAATAGAGGCCACAACGAAAAAGGCCAAATAAAAAATCTCCAAGAAGAGTATATCAAGAAAAGTCTACAAAAAGACAAAAAGAAGAAAAATCTCTTCATCCAGCTCAAATAAGAGCTTCACAAGACCAGGAGCCATGACTCCATCATCAAAATTAGATCCCCAGGAAGTTGACAAACTCCTTGGTGAATCTCCAAAAAAGAAAAGAAGAAAATTTCTTCATTCCGCCCAATAAGGAGCTTCACTAAAGTCAGGAGCCAAGACTCCATCATCATAAAAAAAAATCAAATCAAGGATTAGATCCCCCAAGAAAAGAAAAATTCCCCAGGGATCGCTAAAAAGAAAAGAGAAAAAAGATATCTTTTCATCCAAAGAAAAAGCCAATGTGCATAAAAGGCGCACATATAAACCCATTCCCCAGCAGGAATAAGAGCATAGGCAAAGCCAGCTCAAAACAGCAGCATCCAATAAGGAGTCAAAAACTCCATTCCTCCCTAGGGGGCAATTCAAAATAGATCTCCAGAAAATGATCAAATCCCTGGTGGATCACCAAAAAGAAAATATCCCCAGCAAGCCTACCAGCAAAGGCAAACTACAAATTCATATCCTCAGGGAGTTAATCGCCTATAACACCCAATATGAATATCCCCAATGAAAGGCAAAACCTTTACTCCCAAGAATGCCTATGCCTACTCAGAGGCAAGCAAAGAGCCGATATCCCCAAGAAATGGGAAATCAACCTATGCAAGAGGCAATACAAGCACAAAGCTTTCAAAAAATCATCTGCCTACTCAGAGGTATTATCAAGAACAAATATCCTCAAATAGAATATCAGCTTATTCAGAGACGAAAAATAAAAAGCCTTCACCATTATTGAAGCATCTGCCTAATCAAGAGGCACAACCAACAAAAATCAACAAATCCCCAGTGGATTCCCGCCTAAATAAGAGGCAACCAACAAAGAATCCTCGGCAAGACCGGATGGCTAAACAGAAAAGCCAAAAACATAGAATCCTCGGCAAAGCCGGATGGCTAAACAAAAAAGCCAAAACTAAAGAATCCCCGGTAAAACTGGATGACTAACAGAAAATTTAAAAAGTCAAATCAAATATTCCCCACGGAATGAGCGCATGAACAAAAACAATAAGTCACCAACACATCTCCAAAAACCTGATGAGGGTTTGTACTCATCAGAATCTAGCAAAACGCAGATTCGTACCAGGTGGGGGTAGGTACCCACCAGAGCCTTATAAAATAAGGTTTATACCGGATGAGGTAGGTACTCATCAGAATCTAGAAAAAAATGCAGATTCGTACCAGGTGGGGGTAGGTACCCACCAAAGCCTTATAAAATACCAAAGCCTTATAAAATAAGGTTTATACCGGATGAGGGTAGGTACTCATCAGAATCTAGAAAAATGCAGATTCATACCAGGTGGGGGTAGGTACTCACCAAAGCCTTATAAAATAAGGTTTATACCTGATGAGGGTAGGTACTCATCAGAATCTAGCAAAACACAGATTCGTACCAGGTGGGGGTAGGTACCCACCAGAGCCTTATAAAATAAGGTTTGTACCGAATGAGGGTAGGTACTCATCAAAACTTAACAGAATGCATCAGGTGGAGTAAAATACTTGCCTGAGCATTACAAAAATGGGTTACAAATACCTTGCTTCTATTAGAGGATAGTTCAAGTGTTGAACACCTCGAAAGTAAGTACCCACAAGAGTTTAGCAAAATGCGAACTCATACCGGGTGAGGGTAGGTACTCATCAAAGCATTGCAAAACAAGGTTTATACCTAGTGGGGGTAGGTACTCACAAGAGTCTAGCAAAACACAGACTCGTACCGGGTGAGGGTAAGTACTCACCAGAGCCTTATAAAGTAAGGCTCAAACCAGATAGGGGTTGGTACCTATCAAAAATATTTATCATCCGGAAGATCAGCAAAGAAGCATCCGAAGGATAACCGGGCAAAAGGGTTAACTCCTTCCCCTACCATGCTAATCTTGTCGGTATGTTAGGTCAACAAATTAGCTAGGCAGGTGAAGGGGGGGCAGCTGTAGACCCCTAATTTTGCCCGGTCTCTCAATAAAGGCTAAAGAGACTTCCTACAACAAGATAAAGCTCGCCTGACATCTCAATAAAGCCCAAGAAGACTTCCTATATGAAGATAAAGCTTTAACGGGCGTTCATCGGCACCAACCGACGTCCGAATAAAGAAAGGAAAGCTTCCTAGGGGTCCCAGAACACAAAAACTAGCCAAAACAGGTCAAGACCACCGTCCCAGAGTCGAGATGGCCGTCCCAACCTTCCCTAGCCAAGTGGGTCGGCCGTCCCAAGTGAGACTGCCAGCCCCAGCTTTCAGGGGGTCCCATCCTGTGTAAAAGATGCAGTTGGGACGACCATCCCAACCCAGACGGCCGTCCCAACCCAGAGGGGCGTCTTAAATGGTCAGGCAGCGAAAAACTATAAATAGGAGGCTCATTTGCCACTGTTTCATACACCAGACAACTCCCAGTACTTGTCTTCTCTCCCTACTTCGAATGAACTCTCTGATTGCCTTGATAAGGTAACAATCAGTTAAGGAATTACATTCCAGCATTCGATTCTTCTGTAAAATTTAGTAGAGTCTGTGTTGTATTCGGAGAGGAGGGTCTTTGTAGAGCGAAGGATTGCCAAAACGCATCCTTACGATTAAAGATTCGCAATACAAAGCTTGCTAAGGAGGTTCTGTTCAATTCTCTTCTCTTTTACTGCTTTATTTATTGTTGTCTCTATGCAATGTAAACTAAAATCATGTAGATAGCCATTTTTAATATTATGCAATAAAATAGGGTAATCGCGTAATTTCTCGTAATCTTTACTTAAATGAATTAATCCGTCATAGGGAACCCCAAAGGGGCGTTGTGGGGTGCTAACACCTTCCCCACACGTAACTAACTCCCTTACCTAACTCTGGTTATAATGACCAAGTTTGGTTTTTATTAAAATCAACGCCTTTTTATCCTTTTCCAATGTTTACGGTCAAAACATTGGTGGCGACTCCAAAAGAACCCTTTTTCGAAAACCTTGCTTTTATTAGAGGATAGTTCAGTTGTTGAGCACCTCGGAAGCAATGAACATATTTTAACAAAAACGCGAGTCTATACCATCTTTTCACGACCGCTCGCATAAACGTTCGAGATGTCCCTGGACGTCGGAACGGACGACGGCGACACCTAAACTTAAGTTTGTGAAAGACAAAGTATGTGATGCATGTCAAAAGGGGAAACAAGTAAAGAATTCTTTTTCACAGAAAAATATTGTTTCAACATCTAGACCTCTTGTCGCCGCCGTCAAAACGAGGCGGTCGGAGCGACGCGATGGTTTTGTCGACCCTCTTGCTTTCGCGTTTTTTATGGGTGGTTACAACGTCCTTAGGTTGTCCGATAACCAGGCTAACCTAGAGACGAGGTTTTTGAAAAATGTTCTTGGGTTGTCCGATAACCGGGCTAACCCAAGAACGGGTTTTGAAGGGTTCGTGGAGTCGCCACCGATGTTTTTACTGGAAACATCGGAAAAGGAGTTTAAAAAGGCGTTGGTTTTCGAAAACCAACTTTGTTCATTAGAACCAGAGTTGGGTAAGGGAGTTAGTTACGTGTAAAGGAAGTGTTAGTTCCTTTACGACGCCCCTTTCGGGTTCCCTATGATAGGCCGGCTATTTTGGATAAATAATTAAACTGGAAAATCGCACTTTTACCCTTTTATTATGCGGTATTTAAAGATTATGACTACATGGCCCTAGCGTCTATTGCATAATTGAAAGCGGTAAAATTAGAAAGAGAGACAGTGCACCTCCAAAGCAAGCTTTTTGTATTTCTCTTTAAAGAGTGGGTGCTTTTTGGCAACCCTTCACTCTACAAACTCTCAGAAACTCCGGAAATGCCTCGGAGGGATTCTAAAGAAGATTTAGAACGCTCAAAATTCTCCTAAAGACACTCAGAAACTCCGGAAATGCTTCGGAGGGATTCTAGAGAGAGAAAATCTAGAGAGAAGGAGGAGGAACTGTGTGTTTTCTGTGTGGAAATGAGGGGGGGAGGACCCCTATTTATAGTTTTTTGCGCCTGACAGGTCGAAACCGCTGTTTCCTCTGACAGGGTCGAGACCGCCGTCTGGAAAGTCCAGACCGCCGTCTGGACTAGGCAGGAATCGAGACTGCCGTCTGGAAAATCCAGACCGCCGTCTCGACCTTTGCAGGAGATGAGACCGCCATATGGACAATCGAGACGGCAGTCTCGTCCTGGCGTTGAGACGAGACGGCGGTCTGGTCCTTCCAAACGGCGGTCTCATCCCTTCAGGGCGAGAAACTTTATTTTCGGGCCAAAAAACCTTCCTATCTTGGTACGGGAGCCTAATAGTCTCTCCTAATGACTTGTTAAGCTTCAGTCGTCTTCAAATAGGACGCTTTCTGACTTTATTCTGAGGCCGGGCAAGATTAGGGGTCTACAGCTGCCCCCCCTTTACCCGATCAGTCGACTGCTGGCCTTTTGTGCCAAGGTGATCGACTGGAGGGTAAAGGAGTTTACCCTCTTGCCCGGTTTCCCTTCAGATATTCCGTCTTTGCGGCGGATGATCTTCTGGGGAGATGTTGTGTTGTGCGCTTCTGGGATGCTCCTTCGACGCGGTAGCTGACCCCTTCGGCTGATGAGTACGAACCCCCATCTGGTTTGACGAGTACTAACCCCCGCCCGGTAAGCCCCCTTTTGTAAGGCCTGATGAGTTTACACCCCCATCTGGTGTTTGACGAGTATGAACCCCCGTCTGGTAAGCCCTCTTCTGTAAGGCTTGATGAGTTTACACCCCCATCTGGTGTTTGACCTCTGGATGCTCCATCTTGCGGTAGCTGATCCTTTGGTTGACGAGTACGAACCCTCGTCTGGTTTTGGTGCCTCTGGATGCCCCTTCTTGCGGTGGCTGATCCTTTGGCAATGGTGGCGGCTTACTGATTCTGACCATGCGCCGGCTCCCTGGGGAGTGATTTCTGTGTTCGTGCACTTCCAGGATACTACTTCTGACGTAGCCGATCCCTTCGGTGGACACGTGGTAAAACCTCGGGATACTCCTTCTGACGGTAGCCGATCCTTCGGTTGATGGGTATAAACCCCCCATCAGGCTGGTAGTTGCAGTCCTTTGTTAAGATGTGTTCTGTCTTTGTTTTTTGTCTTTTCTGGGAATTGTGTTGGTGTTCATCCAGCTTGTTGGTTGCTGGGGATTCTTGATGAGTGCCTCTTAGGTAGGCACAAATCCTCTAGGGATTTGTTGATCTTGGTGACACCTCTTGAGTAGGCGAATATCCATTGAGTTTCTGGTAATGCCTCTGAGTAGGCAGATGCTTCATCGGAAGTGAAGACTTTTGGTTGCATTCTATTTTGCCTCTGACTAGGCTGATATTCCCTTATAGGGATGCTGGCTCTTGCTTGCCAGGTCTTGCCTATGCGTAGGCAAATGACATTCTGAGGATGAATATGAAGTTTTGCCTTTGCAGTAGGCTCACTGGGGAGGATCTTTCTTTTTGATCGATCCACCGGGGAATTGGTTGTCTTCCCAGGGATCTAATTTTTTTCTTTTCTAGGAATGGAGTCTTGGCTCCTTGATTGATGTTGATGCGAGCTATAATTGTGAAGCTCTTATTCCACTGGTGGATGGGAATTTCTGATTCCTTTTTGTAGAATTTTTTTGAGATCCACTTAAGGATTTTTATTCGGCCTACTCTGTTGTTGCCTTTTTGGACATCCGCTGGGGATGCAAGGGTTTTCTTTTCTCTTCTTTTCTCTTCTTTCTTTTTGTTGAGCCCTTGATGGTTTGGACTCTTTTGACTGTTGATGATGATGGGCTTTTGAAGCCTTTATTCTCCATTGGGGAGTGTGGAGGAGAATTTGGGTGAGTGTGCTTGATGACTCATGTAGTGGTAATGCTGAGCCGTGAGAAGTGTTTTTGTGCTGCCTTTAGAGTAGGCAAGGATCCTCTTGGGGGTAACTAAGTCTTTCCGTCGACTTTTCTTTTATGATGTCTGATGATTGTGCCCTCTTTTATTGGGTGATGATTGGAGCTTTGACTTCTGGAAGCTTCTTATGACAACTCACTCTTCTTTCTTGAGGGAGAGCAATGTTTGGAGACTTATTACTTTCTTGTGCCTTCTTTTCTGGGTAGAAGGATGGTAGTTGGAGCTCTTGATTTTTGGAAGCTCTTATTTTGATGAGTCGCTTGATTGACAACTTGCTCCATTTTCTTGAAGGCTTTATTTGGAGACTCAGTCTCAGTGATCCTGTTTTCAATCACAAACATGGAGCTATTCTCCTTATATGCATGAATGCTTTTCATTTTTGTTTTTTTTTTTGAAGTGATTTTTTATTATTTTTTTTTACTTTGACAAAGTCGTTTTGTGCGACTACTTGTGTGTGGATGCTTTAAATGCAATCTTTTCTTTTTGATTGATGCATCTGGAAAAGTGACTGGCATTCTCCTGCTGGACTCTCATGATTATGATGAAGGACCCCTCTCTTTTATTCATTTTTTGGTTTAGCCCTATCTTTTGCCTAGACCGCCCTTTTGGGGTTTTCTGGTCTAGCGGCTGCCTTAATTTTTGCCTAGGATATCTTAGCGGGCTTTTTCCTTTTTTATGAACGCCCTAACTTTTGCCTAGACCGCCCTTTGCGGGTTTTCGATCTAGCAGGCTACCCTAACTTTTGCCTAAGAATCTCCTAGCAGGCATTATTCTTTTTATTCTCATTTTTTCTTTATCTTCTTTTTTTTGAGAGATAGGAGCCTATCATATGCATGCAATGTTGGCGATATGCATCCTATAATACTATTAATTTTTCAAAAGGATTAACCAATGTGCTTTTACTTCTGATGAGCTTTTGACGTTATGTGCTTTCGTTGACAGGGATAGGCTGTACCCATTTTTCCGTCTCGATTTTTTTCATGACCGAAGAATGATTGTGTTGATTGTAGAGCGACTTGTCATGTCAGTGCGCCCATCCCTTTCCTTGGGGATGTCAATCCTCCTATTGATTACTATCTCCACATTTCCCTACTAATTACTAGAATGATGTAGTAGTAAGGGTCAAGAGAAGAGAAAGAAGAGGATATTTACTTCAAAGGCTTGTGTTTTAGAATTGTTTTATTTTGACAAAAATGGTTTTTGTAAGCACGGCTAGCCAAGGTTGGTTAGAGTGTTTAGGCTAGTTTAGACAAACGTTTTGTTCATGGAGTGGCGTCTTATTTTATGGCGCTTGTTATGACTGATTGACTTCCCTAGTCTGCCCTTTGGGTTTTCAGCTTAGGATGTTGTGTTTTGTTTTGTCCTAACTTTTGTCTAGGTTTCTGTTTTCTTGTTTTGGAAACCTAGCGGACTTTATTTTGTAACCCTAATTTTTGCCTAGGCTACCCTTTATGGTTGTTCAGGTTTCCTAGCGGGTTTACCCTAGCTTTTGCGTAGCCCCCTTTTATGGGTTTCCTACCGGGTATCTTGCCCTCTCTTTTTGGCTTTTAGCTTTTATGGGCTTCTTTTGATTTTTGTTTTCTTTTTGCACAACATTGGCGAAACATGGCTTTATTTATGACGAGGTAAAACCTTATTTTGTGTTTCTAGTCAATCAATGGTGATGGATTTGACTTTTACTTTGGTCAATGGCGCAATTTGATTACTTTGACGCACTTTTGAAAACGTTTGCTTAAACATGGTTATTAATGAGGTTTAGCTATGAATAGCAAGAAGAGAAACAGATAGTAAGAATGACATTCTTTGTAATTAATAGGGAAATATGTGCCCTACAATGCTCGGGGGTCGGGCTGGCCCCGAGGAGTAATCTCTAATAGTCATTGGATTTACAAACCCTAAGAATCAGAAGGAGAACACCTAATGACTAAGGTCGCCTTTGACGCTTGAACCCCTCTATATGGGAAAAATCTGATTCAAGGTGCAGAGGGGAGACTTCCCTTTTCTCCATGTAGCTTGATCCTTTGTAGGGACATGCCCTAGGCCATGCTTTAAAGGATTGTCTTTAAAATCTGGTGCTCCCTTATTCCTTGAGAGTTTCTAATGAGCCCTTGGTTTGGGCGGCATCCATATTTCCTCCTCATGTGGGTTATCTTCATTTTGTTGGGAAAGTCTTTTCATATTGGCAAAAGACATTTCAAAGATCCTCTTCCGCCGCATCCATTCATGTTGGGAAAGTCTTTTTTTGAAAGCGGAGAAGCCTAAATGAACCCATAGGCGGGTAAATATTTCTATTTATTTTCTTTTTGACTTCCCGTGCATGGCATGCGAATGCCCTAATCCTCTTCTCATGGTATTGAGGAATATCCACTTCTTCGACTGTCTATTATTAGATGCATGAGGATGAAGCTTGGTGGAGGCATGTATGCAAGTGTTTGTTTTTTCCTAAACATTATCATGTTTTATTTTCTAACATGACGTATGATAGTGTTTGGGATTTTGTGTTTTTTTTTTTTTTTTTTTGGTATGCGGATGAGGGCATGAAGAATACCAGCCGCTTTCTAGAATGTAAAAAGATTTTATTGAATGATATATGAGATGGATATTCCTTAAGACAATGGATATTCCTACCCACCTTGGTGTAATGGTTCCTTTCCCATCACAGACTTGACAAGTATAATGGGGGTCACCATCGCACCTTAGTACATTCATTCCTTCCTTGTCGCGAAGGTCATAAATGTGCTCAGGGCCTCTTTCGCCATTGTCTTAGGGATATCTAGTGCTCCCTAGAATGAATGTATTTATGTATGCACTAATTTTTTTTTTTTATGATAGCAGATATTGAAAGTGGAATAACTTTTGACTGGGACGTCCGATTTGGACGCACAGCATATCAAAACGAAGAGAAAAAGGTGAAGAATCAAGCTGCATATTCCCGTAGGGGATTTGACCGAGTAATTTTCTCAAAAAATGCCTCTAAGCCCCATTTTTTTAGGGGTTTATTAAAATGATGCGTATGCATACTTTCCTTATGCACTTATTTTCTCTCTTGGTTTTCCCACTTATGATGCAATATGGATGATACGACTTTGTCAACATTATTGTTATAAATGTTTTGATTTTGTTATTTTGGATTTATTATTTTTATTTTATAGCTTTTTATCTCTTCTGTCGGACTGCGTGACTACTTAGCTTACAAAGAACCTCAAACCAGGCTAGCTAAAAGGTAGACTGTCCGAGATAAAATGCGGTTTTATGAAAAATATTTAGCATCCCTTATCTCTTCTGTCGGAATTACGTGGCTACTTAGCTTACAAAGAACGTGAAACCAGGCTAGCTAAAAGGCAGACTGTCCGAGATAAGGGTGTTTATTTGGGAAAATATATTTTTTTTGTGATTTTTTGTTCTGTTGTTTGTTTATGCTATGCAACAAACAAATGCAACAAACATATGCACACACAATTCAGTCATTCGCGAACAGGCGAGAATTCGTTTTTTATCATGAGGTAGGGTTTTCCTGCAGAAAAGTGCATTGGCGAGGGTTGGTTCTAACTGTTCTCACCAGGCAAAGGCCCCCCAAGGTGCCCCCATTATAGGGTCCCCACTCTCCAGCCGTCCGACCATGCTCAACACTAAGGCCAGAGTCGGTCTTGTTGCCAAAAGAGGAAGGTTATCACCTTGAGTGGTGGTTTCCGATCACACTGGTGGGCACAAGGCCCTAACTACAGCAAACCGTACCTGCCACCCACTCCCTATGGTTATCTCACTTGCCCCCGGGTATAGAGGGAACTGTAGTGTGCAAGGGTTTTGTGTGCAGTTTATATCTCAATCAATTGCGTAAGTATAAACAAGCAATAGTTATTTGAAAGGCAAACAATAAAGCATGTTATAATACAAGACAGGGTAAAAGCGCTATTTTCTTGGTTTAATTATTTTTAAGCCAGCCCATCACTAAATGGGATCAACTCTCTAGGCTTCCCCAGTGGAGTCGCCATCTGTCGGCGCCGTCAAAACGAGGCGGTCGGAGCGACGTGATGGTTTTGTCGACCCTCTTGCTTTCGCGTTTTTTATGGGTGGTTACAACGTCCTTAGGTTGTCAGATAACCGGGCTAACCTAGAGACGAGGTTTTTGAAAAATGTTCTTGGGTTGTCCGATAACCGGGCTAACCCAAGAACGGGTTTTGAAGGGTTCGTGGAGTCGCCACCGATGGTTTTACCGGAAACATCAGAAAAGGAGTTTAAAAAGGCGTTGGTTTTCGAAAACCAACTTTGGTCATTAGAACCAGAGTTGGGTAAGGGAGTTAGTTACGTGTAAAGGAAGTGTTAGTTCCTTTACGACGCCCCTTTCGGGTTCCCTATGATAGGCCGGCTATTTTGGATAAATAATTAAACTGGAAAATCGCGCTTTTACCCTTTTATTATGCGGTATTTAAAGATTATGACTACATGGCCCTAGCATCTATTGCATAATTGAAAGCGGTAAAATTAGAAAGAGAGAGAGAGTGCACCTCCAAAGCAAGCTTTTTGTATTTCTCTTTAAAGAGTGGGTGCTTTTTGGCAACCCTTCACTCTACAAACTCTCAGAAACTCCGGAAATGCCTCGGAGGGATTCTAGAGAGAGAAAATCTAGAGAGAAGGAGGAGGAACTGTGTGTTTTCTGTGTGGAAATGAGGGGGGGAGGACCCCTATTTATAGTTTTTCGCGCCTGACAGGTCGAGACCGTCGTTTCCTCTGACAGGGTCGAGACCGCCGTCTGGAAAGTCCAGACCGCCGTCTCGTTCATAGCAGAGGGTCGAGACCGCCGTCTGGATAATCGAGACCGCCGTCTCGACTAGGCAGGAATCGAGACCGCCGTCTGGAAAATCCAGACCGCCGTCTCGACCTTTGCAGGAGACGAGACCGCCGTATGGACAATCGAGACGAGACGACGGTCTCGTCCTGGCGTTGAGACGAGACGGCGGTCTGGTCCTTCCAGACGGCGGTCTCGTCCCTTCAGGGCGAGAAACTTTATTTTCGGGCCAAAAAACCTTCCTATCTTGGTACGGGAGCCTAATAGTCTCTCCTAATGACTTGTTAAGCTTCAACCGTCTTTAAATAGGACGCTTTCTGACTTTATTCTGAGGCCGGGCAAGATTAGGGGTCTACACCTCTTGAACTTTTGCACATGGATCTCTTTGGTCCTTCTGGAACTATGAGTTTAGGAGGAAATCTATATGCACTGGTTATAGTAGATGATTACTCAAGATTTACCTGGACATTATTTTTAAAATTAAAATCTGATACTTTCCATTTGTTTAAGAAATTTGCGAAACAAATTCAAAATGAAAAAGGCTATTTTATCTCTTGTATTCAAAGTGATCATGGAGGAGAATTTTCAAACGAAAATTTCAATAAATTTTGTGATAAACATGGTATCAAGCATAATTTTTCTGCTCCTAGAACTCCTCAACAGAATGGTGTAGTTGAAAGGAAAAATCGTTCTCTTGAAGAGCTAGCTAGGACAATGCTTAATGAGAAAGCATTACCAAAATATTTTTGGGCTGATGTCGTTAGCACTGCTTGCCATGTATTAAACCGTGTTTTAATCAGACCTTTTCTTAAGAAAACCCCCTATGAATTATTCAAAGGTAAAAAACCTAACATAAACTATTTCAGAGTATTTGGAAGTAAGGTTTTTGTTTTAAACAATGGAAAGGAAAGTCTTGGAAAGTTTGATTCCAAATCAGATGAAGGTATCTTCTTGGGATATTCGTTGAATAGCCATGCCTATAGAATCTTTAACAAAAGGCTTAATACTGTAGAAGAATCTGTTCATGTTGTATTTGATGAGACTAACCCAAGTGTGCAGAATATTTCTGAATATAGTACAGAAGATGATTTTTTAATTGATAAAATATATCAGTTAAAACTGCCAGAATCACCAACTTCTCAAAAGCAGGTTAAAGAAGTTGAAGAAACTGAAGAACAACTGCCTAAAGATTGGAAAACTCCAAGAAATCTTTCAATGGACAACATCATTGGTGAAATAAATCAGGGAGTTTCCACTAGAAGATCTTTAAATAAATTTTGCAATCATATGGCATTTGTATCTCAAATTGAACCTAAAACTGTATCTGATGCATTAAAGGATAATAACTGGATTAATGCTACGCATGATGAATTAAATCAATTCACTAGAAATGAAGTATGGGAATTAATTCCAAAACCAGATAATGCAAATATTGTAGGTACAAAATGGGTGTTTAGGAATAAAATGGATGAAAATGGTATAATCACTAGAAATAAGGCCAGATTAGTTGCTAAAGGGTATAATCAGCAAGAAGGAATTGATTTTGATGAGACATATGCTCCTGTTGCTAGATTAGAGGCTGTTAGACTTTTGCTTGCCTATGCTTCAATAAAAAATTTCAGGTTATTTCAAATGGATGTCAAAAGTGCTTTCTTAAATGGCTACTTGAATGAAGAAGTTTTTGTTACACAACCACCTGGTTTTGAAGATCATATTCATCCAGAATATGTTTATAGACTAAAGAAAGCTTTTTATAGTCTCAAACAAGCCCCAAGACAATGGTATGAAAGGTTAAGTAATTTTCTCATTTCTAAGGGCTATCAAAGAGGTTTGGTTGATAAAACTTTATTCCTGAAAAAATTAAATAATGAAGTAATTCTAGTTCAAGTATATGTTGATGACATCATATTTGGAGCCACTAATGTCTCTTTATGTAAAGATTTTATCAAAGATATGCAGGGAGAATTTGAGATGTCTATGATGGGAGAACTTAACTACTTTCTTGGATTACAAGTTAAACAACTTAAAGAAGGAAGTTTTCTCGCATCAATCTAAATACTGCATGTAACTTTTGAAGAAATTTGAGATGGAACATTGCAAAGAAGCATCAACACCTATGTCCACAAATTGCTATCTTGATTCTGATGAAAAAGGAAAAGCTGTTGATGAAACCAAATATAGAGGACTTATTGGTTCTTTGCTATATCTAACAGCAAGTAGACCTGACATTATGTTCAGTGTTTGTATGTGTGCCAGGTTTCAATCTGCACCAAAAGAATCACATCTTACAGCTGCAAAAAGAATCCTCAAATATCTCAAAGGAACTTTAAATGTTAGGTTATGGTATCCTGGTGAGTCCAAATTAAATTTAATTGGATACTCTGACTCAGATTTTGCAGGTTGTAAGCTTGACAGGAAAAGTACCAGTGGCACCTGTCATCTTCTTGGAAGCAGTCTAATCTCTTGGCACAGTAAAAAGCAATCATGTGTTGCTCTTTCTGCAACTGAAGTGGAGTACATTGCAGCTGGAAGTTGTTGTGCTCAATCTCTTTGGAACAAACAACAGGTTGAGGATTATGGTTTAATTCTCAGAAAGATTCCTCTGTTATGTGATAATACTAGTGCCATTATGTTAACTAAAAACCCAATTCAACATTCTAGGACAAAACATATAGAAATTAGACATCATTTCATTAGAGATCATGTTCTGAAAGGTGATTGTGAAATTTTCTTCATAGAAACTGAAAAACAACTAGCAGATATTTTTACAAAACCTCTTGCTCGTGATCGGTTTTACAAAATTCGTACTGAACTAGGCATTTTAGATGCATCAAACATCTCTTAGTTTTCAAAACTGGTTGTTTTAATCAAATAAAAAATCTTTTAAATCGATTAAAAGAATTTATACATAATTTTTCTCACTATTTTAATCGATTAAATGTCGAATTAATCGATTAAACGAACTTATGTTTCAAACTTTTAAATTCCTTCACTATTTTAATCGATTAAACCTTTATTTCAATCGATTAAAACCATCAACAAGAACTTTTTAATCGATTTTGTCCTGTTTTTAATCGATTTTTATTCTGGAAAGAAAAATTAAAGGCTTTAGTTAATGGTTGTTCTTGTAACATGCTACTAAAGCGTGGTTCCCTTATCTTTACACGTGTTAATTGTATTCATTACAAACGTGTTAATGAGATAAGCTTGAATCAACTTTGATTTGTCTTTACATGAGTAAAGTATCGTATCCATTTTCTTTCTATTTTCGAAATCTAAGACATGATACATACCATGCATTGTTTTTCTTCTGTTCCCTATTTTTGATGAAGTCAAAAGGGGGAGAAAGAGTTGCTTTACTTTTTAATTTTTAATTTAGGGGGAGCAACAATTTAGGGGGAGAAATAGGAAATAGGAAAATAATTCATTTTTGGTTACTCACTAATCTATATTATCAAGTGACTTCTTTTGCAGAGTTTTTATTCAAACAGGTGTTTGTCTTCATCAAATAGGGGGAGACTGAAAGTAATGAAGATCTTATTGAAATACTCTGGCAAAGATCTTGTTGATTTGATGAAGTCAAGAATGAAGTCAAAGGCAACCTTGTGGAAGTCAAAAGTCACTTAGATAAAAGAGTAGAGGGATTAGTGTGTCTGCAGCTCTGCTTAGGTATAATCATTTTTATCTTTTCTGCTGCATGAGGTTTCTTCACTTAAAAGATTTTGCAAAATGCCTCTAAAAATGTTTAAACGGTCAAAACCAAAGTATTTTGATAAAAGCTTTCTTAATCAACTATTTTAACTAATAACATATAAGCTTTATCAACTAAAATGTTCTTCACACTTTTATAACAAGTTTTTAACTGATATAACTTCAAAATAATCGATTGATTTCATTAAAAGAAGTTTTGAAAACCTTCTGCCAGTATTTTAACTGATACAGCTTCGAAATAACCGATTAAAATCACTTAAAATGTTCAGAGAAGTGTTTTGGCAGTATTTTAATCGATACAACTTTATTTTAATCGATTAATCTCATTTGGTATATTGTATGACCGATCAGAATGTGATTATGACCGATCAGAATCGGATATGATCGATCAGAACTTAGTTATGACCGATCAGAAATATTTCAATCGATTAAATTACGTTTTAATTGATTAAATCAACTTAAGAAAATTCATACTACGTGTTTTAATCGATTAATACGAGTTTTTATCAGTTAAAATCACTTGGAAAAGTTTACAAGAAAGTTTTGCAGTATTTTAATCGATTGAAACACGAAACAATCGATTAAAACAAATTAGAAGATTTTTTACAAAGAGTTTTAATTGATATAAACGTTGTCGTATCAGTTAAAACAAATCTGGAAAATAATCAAGAACGTTTTAATGGATTAAAAGAAGTTTTAACAGATTAAAACAAGGCTTTTAACAGATTAAAAGATTATTTTAACAGATTAATTAAACCAGAAGTTTTGAAAATCTTCTATATAAACAGAGTTGCTTGATCATTTTAAACAACATCTGAAATACATCTTTTAGAAATCTTTCAAGCAATCAAAAGTACTACTTTCAAGAAAGAATCACGTTAGTTTTTGTGAAGTTCATCGAAGTTCTTTCTTGAGGCAAAACTGCATTCTTTTGAAGGAGAAACAACATATTGCAGAACTGCATAAAACTGGTTTGAACATTTTAGTTTCTTCTGTTTGTTTCTTTACATTCTGTTCTGTCTTGTTGGTACCTGGAATTGTGGGCAGTGGTTTCTCTGCAGCTGGAATTTGGTTGTAGAGGTTGTCAAGAACTGGAATTTGGTTCTTGGTGAAAGGTTAGGAGCAAGAACTGGAATTGTGGTTCTTGTGGTAGATTGAGTGTGTGATTAAGGTTGTAATCTGTAAAACATTCAATCTAGTGGAACCCAGCTGGAATTTGGCTGGAGACTGGACGTAGCCCTGGGATTGGGTGAACCAGTATAAACCTTGGTGATATCTTTCTAAACCTTTCTCTTCTTTAATTCTGTTGCTGCATTTATTTTTTGATTGCTTGCTGTGTGATTCAAAAACAAATCTAAAATCTTAACTTTTGAAATAGATAATCTGTTAATTGCAAAAATCTTTCAAAGATCAATTCACCCCCCCTCTTGATCTCAACCTCTTTTTCTAACAGAGGTGACTAGAGAGAGAATGGAAGAACTGTGTGAAATGAGGGGAATGGCGCGGCTATTTATAGGGATTCGCGCCTGTCAGGTCGAGACAGCTGTCTCGTCTGACAAGGTCGAGACAGACGTCTCGCCATTCGAGACGGCCGTCTCGCCTTGCAGAAATGGCGAGACGATGGTCTCGCTACTTTCGCAAGGCGAGACGGCGGTCTCGACCCTAAAAGGCGAAAATCCTTATTTTCATGCAGAAAATCCCTCCTATTCTAATATGGGGCCTAATAGTCTCTCCTAATGGATTCTTAGGCTTCATCCATCTTCAAATAAGAGGTCTTCTGGTCTTTATTATGAGGCCGAGCAAGATTTGGGGTCTTCAGTTGCCCCCCCTTTACTCGACTAGTCGACTACTGGCTTGTTGTGCCAAGGAAATCGACTGGAGGGTAAAGAGTTTACCCTCTTGCCCGGTTGTCCTTCAGATGTTTCATCTTTGTGGTGGTTGATCTTCCGGGAAAAAGTGTGCTTCCAGGATGCTTCTTCTAGCGGTAGTTGTTCCTTGCGACTGATGAGTATGAACCCCCATCTGGTTTGACGAGTATGAACCCTCGCCCGGTAAGCCCCCTTTTGTAAGGCCTGATGAGTATAGACCCTCATCTGGTGTTTGATGAGTATGAACCCCCGTCCGGTAAGCCCCCTTTTGTAAGGCCTGATGAGTATACACCCCCATCTGGTGTTATGCCTCCGGATGCTCCTTCTTGCGGTAGCCGATCCTTTAGCTGTGGTGGTGGCTTACTGCTCTAGGTCATGCGCCTGTGTTGAGATGTGTTCTCTTATCTTTGATTTGGTCGTCCGGATTGTGCCGGGGATTCTTGTGGTGTTCATCCAGCCTTGTTGGTTGCTGAGGATTCTTTGTTTTTGATCTTTTGATGGTGATCACCCGACTCTTGCTGGTTGGTCGGGTAGTCTCTGTTTGTTGTTCGACTTTTGCTTGGTTGTCGAAGAAACCTTTGGTTAATGCATTTTTTGTGAAGTCTTACTGGGATACTTCTGGGTGCTTCATATTTTAGCATGCAAGCACGAAGCTGATCTTTTTATATGAATGAAGTATATTTGTTTGCTTTGATTCTAACAAAGTCCTTTTCGTGCAACTACTTGTGCGTGGATGCTTTTGATGCAATCTATTTTAGTTGGGGGCATCTAGAAAGTGACCGGTACTTTCTTTTTTTGTTCTCCCGTGACTATTCTTTCGAAATTTTGTTTTAGCCCTATCTTTTGCCTAGACCGCCCTTTGCAGGTTTTCGATCTAGCGGGCTTAATTCTTTCCTAAGATATTTCGGTGAGCTTTTTCTTTTTATGAAGGCCTTAACTTTTGCCTAGACTGCCCTTTGCGGGTTTTCAATCTAGCAGGCTACCCTATATTTTATGCTCGGGACTGTCCTGGTTGGCGCTGTTTGTCTTGTTTTTCTTATGCTTTCTCGTATTGCTTGTTTTATGCATGCTCATATTTCGTTAATGCAGAGACATTCTCATAAGCGGGTAAAGAGAAGAAAAGATAATTTTTATTGATATAACCAAATGGTCTATTTTTCATGAGGATTTACAAAGGAATTTGTAAGCAAGGCTGGCCAAGGTTGGCTAAGCTGTATAGGATACATCCATCGTGCCCGTGATTTCTGTTTCTCTGTTTTTCCTGGTCACTTCAATTGAGATGCTCGAACTCGGAGTGAAGACTATGCGAAGTGTGCTTGCTTCTATGAAGGTATTACCTTAGTCGCCTTTGCGGTTTTCGGCTAAGGTAATCATTGCTTTTTTCTTTTTTTTTTTTTTTTTTTTTTTTTTGAAATCTCTAATTTTTGCCTAGGACGTGTCCTAGCGAGGAATGCGGACCCTATCTTTTGCCCAGGACACTCTTTGCGAGTTTTCATCCTGACAGGTCATGAGCAATGTCTTCAGGCGTAGTATCTCTTTACCACATCTGAGTTGACAGGACGTCGAAGCTCTTCTCCGTCCATGTTGGTGAGGATGAGGGCTCCTCCTGAGAAGGCTCGCTTGACCACAAAGGGTCCTTCGTAGTTCGCTGTCCATTTTCCGATTTTGTCTTTCTGGGCTGGAAATAGTTTCTTTACTACTAAATCCCGTTCTCGAAAGATGCGGGGATCGATTTTCTTGTCATAGGCTTTCTTTATCTTCTTTTGATAAACTTGCCCCCGACATATGGCATCTAGCTGTTTTTCTTCGATTAGGTTCAGCTGATCGTACCGACTTTGGACCCATTCGGCTTCTATCAACTTTGCTTCCATAACAACTCGTAGGGAGGGTATTTCAACCTCTACTGGTAGTACGGCCTCCATTTCGTATACGAGGGAAAATGGGGTAGCCCCTGTGGAGGTTCGTACTGACGTTCGGTAGCCGTGTAGGGCGAAGGGCAACATTTCGTGCCAATCTTTGTAGGTTACTACCATCTTCTGGATGATTTTCTTAATATTTTTATTGGCTGCCTCTACTGCACCGTTCATCTTTGGTCGATACGGAGATGAATTGTGGTGTTGAATTTTGAAATCTTGACATAGTTCCTCCATCATTTTATTATTGAGATTGGTCCCATTATCAGTAATGAGCTTATGGGGAATGCCGTACCGACATTCGATATTTTTCTTGATGAAGGTGGTCACCACTTTCGGAGTCACATGTGCATATGACACTGCCTCAACTCATTTGGTGAAATAGTCAATGGCCACCAAGATAAAGCGATGACCATTGGATGCTTTAGGCTCAATGGGTCTGATGACGTCCATGCCCCACATAGAGAATGGCCATGGTGTAGCCAGGGTACTGAGAGGTGCGGGCGACACATGGATATTATCGGCGTAGATTTGGCACTTGTGGCACTTTTTACCATACTGGTGACAATCGGCTTCCATTGTGGACCAAAAATATCCTGCCCTTAAGATCTTCTTTGCCATGACATGCCCAGGTGCGTGGGTCCCGAAAGCTCCTTTGTGGATTTCTCTTATCAAGGTCTGAGCTTCTTCGTGGTCTACACACCTTAAGAGAGTGGAATTGAGACTCTTTTTGTAGAGGGTTCCTTCAATCAATGTGAACCCTACTGCCCTCTTACGAATGGTTCGCTTATCATTGTCATTGATTCCCTCAGGATATTCGCCTCTCATGAGATATTATTTAATGTCATGATACCAGGGATTTTGGTCATGCTCGCCATTTACTGCCATGTAGAAAGCTTGTTTGACATGCAGCTTGACTTGGATGATTGACATCTCATGTTCTTGGCCCAAAGAGAACATGGATGATAGAGTGGCGAGGGCGTCAGCAAATTGATTATCTTCCCGAGGAATATACTGGAAGGTGACGCTTTCCATTCTTGAGACTAAATCTCGGATGTGCTCTAGATATGGGATCAATTTGGAGTTTCGGGTTTCCCATTCACCTTTAAGTTGATAGATGACAAGGGATGAATCACCGAAGACCTTGATTTTAGTAACCCCGTGATCTAAAGCTGCTTAGATCCCTAGCACGTACGCTTCGTATTCGGCCATGTTATTGGTACAGTCGAAATTGAGCCTGGCTGTTACGGGGACATATTTCTTTTCAAGGGATATCAAAATAGCTCCTATCCCGTGTCTGATCATGTTTGAGGCCCCGTCGAAGAACATGGTCCATGCCTCTTCTTTGGTCTCTTCGTGTTCGATGTGCATGATATGCTCATCAGGAAAGTCGTCTTGTAGAGACTGATACTCGTTTGTTGACCCATGGGCTAGATAATCTGCTAGGGGGCTACCTTTGATAGCTTTCTGGGTGACATGAATGATGTCAAACTCTGAAAGGAGCACTTGCCACCTAGCTATTCTTCCGGTCAGAATGGGCTTCTCGAAGAGATACTTGATTGGGTCCATTTTGGAGACCAGCCACGTTGTATGCCGAGCCATATATTGACGGAGACGCTGAGTGACCCACACCAATGCGCAACAGGTCTTTTCAAATGGTGTATGACGGGTTTCATAGTCTAAGAACTTTTTGCTGAGATAGTAAATGACTCGCTCCTTCTTCCCAGTTTCATCTTGTTGACCGAGCACGCATCCCATGGACTCTTCAAGTATTGACAAGTATAGGATCAGAGGTCTCCCTTCAACGGGTGGTACCAATACCGACAGATTGGTTAAACATGTTTTGATTTTATCAAATGTTTGTTGGCATTCTTCATTCCACACTGTTGGTTGATTTTTGCGCAACAGTTTAAAGATGGGTATACATTTATCTGTTAACTGTGCGATAAAACGGACGATATAGTTAATCCAGCCTAGAAAACCTCTGACCTCCTTTTTCGTGCTTGGTGGGGGCATTTCCAAGATCGCTTTGGTTTTATCAGGGTCCACTTCTATTCCCCTTTTGCTGACGATGAACCCTAAGAGTTTTCTTGATCGTACTCCGAAAGTACATTTTGCCGGGTTTAGTTTGAGTTGATACTTTCGGAGTCGGTCAAAAAGCTTCTTGAGATATTGAATGTGGTCCATCTCATTCCTAGACTTGGCGATCATATCATCCACATATACCTCTATTTCCTTGTGGATCATGTCATGGAACAATGTGACCATAGCCCTTTGATAGGTAGCCCCTGCATTCTTGAGTCCAAAAGGCATTACGCGGTAGCAAAAGGTGCCCCATGGTGTAATGAAAGAGGTTTTTTCTCTGTCCTCGACGGCTAGTTTAATCTGGTTATACCCCACGTACCCGTCCATGAAGGAGTAAAGTGTGTTGGTAGCGATATGGTCTACTAGTGTGTCTATATGTGGTAGGGGAAAGTCATCTTTTGGACTTGCTCGATTGAGGTCCCTATAATCCACACATACCCTGACCTTCCCGGTCTTTTTGATGACGGGTACTATGTTGGCCAACCACTCTGGGTATTTGGAAACTACTAGGAAATTGGCATCCAATTGTCTTTGTACCTCTTCTTTTATCATTAAGGACCAGTCGGGTTTGATTCTTCTAAGCTTTTGCTTTATAGGTCGGAACCCTTCTTTCAATGGCAATCTATGCTCCACTATACTCGTGTCGAGCCCGGGCATGTCATGATAAGACCAAGCGAATACATCCATATATTCTTTTAGAAGCTGTATCAATCCCTTTTTTATGCTACTTTCTATCTGGGTGCCGATGTTTATCTTTTTCTCGTCGTCCCCTTCTCCCAAATTAACAGTTTCTGTTTCTTCTTGATGTGGTTGTATAGTGTGTGCTTCTTTTTCCAACATTCTTTGCATGTCTGGAGAAATGGTCTCCTGCTCACTGTCGGACTCAACCCATTCGCTTTCGGTTCCTGAGGTCAACAGAGATTCATCAATCACAGACATGATGTGTTTTAGACTCTGTTTTAGTCATAGATTTTATTATTCAATTATCCTTGAAAGAATAATAAATAAAAGGGGGAAAAGAATGAGATGATTATGATAAGAAAATGCCTCATGTATTAAAAAAATGTATGTACAAGCCCTTTTAATCAGAGTTCCTGCGGCCGCGGGCAGGGACCGCAGGAGATACACGAAAAAATCTTAAAAAAAGAACACCCTAGGGGCTGATCCTCCCAGTCCTCCCTCTCTGCTATTCTGGCTTAGCCAAAGGTTTGGCGTCAACATCAGAAGCAGAGGCGTCAAAGGTTATCCAACCGGCATCAATTAGCTCTTGGACCTTATATTTCAAGGTCAAACAGTTGTCCGTTGAATGCCCAGGTGCATCCGAGTGGTAGCTACAATTTTTGTTGGGCTTGTACCACTCGGGGTGGGGAGGCTCCATTTTCTTTGGAGGGACGCGGGCTAGAAGGTTGGCCTGTAACAACTGGGGCAGCAGCTTTGCGTACGAGGTGGGGATAGGGGTGAACTTCCTCTCCTTTCTTCGTGAATGCCTCTCTGTTTGAGGAGTGGAGGAAGGGGTTGCAAAATTGATGGCGTGTACGGCCTCTTCCTTCTTTTTGAAGGGTTTCTTGAATGAAGTACTGGAAGAAGAAGGTCGTGCTATTTTCCCGCTCCTCAACCCCTGCTCCACTCTTTCTCCTACAGTGACTATGTCCAAAAAAAGATTGGAGGTACTAGCTATTGCCTTATCATAGTACGCTCCAATCAGTGAATCTATGAACATAGCTACTGTTTCCTTATCAGTTAGTGGAGGCTCTATTTGGGCGGCCATTTCCCTCCACCTATGGGCGTACGCTTTGAAGGATTCATCGTCCCTTTTGCTTAGGGTCCTGAGATCTGACCTATCAGGGGTCAGATCGATATTGTATCGGTAACGACGAAGGAAAGCGTCGGCCAGTTGTTTCCATTTTTGAACCTGTCCTCTTTCTAACTGCATGTACCAGTTGAGATCCGTGTCGGCTAGACTCTCCTGGAAGCAGTGGATCAAGAGTTTTTCATTTTCAGCATGTGCGGCCATTTTACGACAATACATCGTAAGATGGTTCTTGGGTCCTGTTAGCCTGGCGTACTTGGGGAAGTCTGGGACTTTGAACTTGGGAGGGAAATGGATATTCTTCACCAGACACATATCCGCTACCTCCTTGACGTTGAAATTGTGCCCCTCCATCGCCTTCAGCCTTTCCTCGAGGGCGGATATTTGTTGCTTAGAGACCTCCGAGGTGAGGATGCGTACCGTCTTAGCATCTTTTCCATCGTAGAAGACTTCCTCTTCTTCCTCCTCTTCATGGCGAGAGGTGTTTTCCGCGTGGGTTTCACCCTTATTTTGCCCTTGGCGTATGACCTCCATCAGTTGAGCCATTTGCTCGCGAAGGGTATTGACCTCTGCAGTGAGCTTTCGTTTTTGCTCCTCTAGGTTCTCCATTGCTTTGGCCTTTTGTGCACGAGTTCGGATGGGGAGAGGACCAGCCACTTTCTAGAATGCCCGAAAGAAATTTATTAATGCATGTTGAGTGTTGGACTAACATGGATATGTATGAGAGATTCTGTTTTTAGATAATGCTAAATGTGCTCTCTTTTTATTTTCTCTCTTAGTTTTTCTTTACTCATGATATGATGCAATATGAATGATGTGACTTTGTCAGAAGTTGATTTATTTTCTAGTTTTGACTTGTATTTTGATTGTTATCTTTTTGTTATAGCCTTTTATCTCTTCTGTCGGACTGTGTGGCTACTTAGCTTACAAAGAACCTGAAACCAGGCTAGCTAAAAGGCAGACTGTTCGAGATAAAAATGGCTTTATGTGAAAGGATTATTTAGCATCCCTTATCTCTTCTATCGGACTGCGTGGCTACTTAGCTTACAAAGAACCTGAAACCAGGCTAGCTAAAAGGCAGACTATCCGAGATAGGGGTGTTTATTGCAAAAAAATGTTTTTTGTGATTTTTTTGTTGTTTGGTTATGCTATGCAACAGACAAATGCGACAAACAGATGCACACACAATTCGATCATCCACGAACAGGCGAGAAGTCGTTTTAATCACGAGGTAGGGTTTTCCTAGAGAAAAGTGCATTGGCGAAGGTAGGTTCTAACTGTTCTCACCAAGGCTAAGGCCCCCAAGGTGCCCCCATTATAGGGTCCCCACTCTCCAGCCTTCCGACAATGCTTAGCACTAAGGCCATAGTCAGTCTTTGTACCAAAAGAGGAAGGTTATCACCTTGAGTGGTGATTTCCGATCACACTGGTGGGCACAAGGCCATCACTACAGCGAACCGTACCTACCACCCACTCCCTATGGATTTCTCACTTGGCCCCGGGTATAGAGGTGTAGACCCCTAATTTTGCCCGGGCCTCTCAAAATAAAGGCTAGAGGAACGTCGCCCAAAAAAGGAGTGCATCCGGCTTCCCAAAACTGAGGAAACCTCCCGCAACAAACACAGAGATCACTCATTCACACGATAAAAGCCAAAAGAGACTTCCTACACAAAGACAAAGCTCGCCCGGCATCTTAATGAAGGCCAAGAAGACTTCCTATATGAAGATAAAGCTTCAACGGACACACATCAGCATCAATCTACGCCCGAAAACAGCAAGGAAAGCTTCCCGGGGTCCCAAAAGCGCGAAAACTGGCCAGAACAGGTTGAGACGGCCGTCCCAAAGTGGGACGGCCGTCCCAACCCTCCAGGTTCAAGTGGGACGCGCGTCCCAAAGTTGGGACGGCCGTCCCAACCCCAGGTTTAAGTGGGACGGCCGTCCCGGCCTTCCTGGGGTCCCGCTCTGTGTAAAAATGCCATTTGGGACGGCCGTCCAGGTCCGGACGGCCGTCCCACCCGGATGGCCGTCCCAAAGTGCGCCAGCTGCGAAAAACTATAAATAGGAGACTCATTTGTCACTTTTTTACACACTTCAGACACCCCAGTCACCACAGACACTCCAGAGAGCTCTGAAACACTTTAGAGCACTCGTCTACTTCTCTCCCTCTCTCAAATGATCTTTCCGATTGCCTTAAATAGGTAACAATCGGTTAAGGAATTAGATTCCGGCATTTGATTCTTCTTTAAATTTTTAAGAGAGTCGTTCTTGTATTGGTGAGGAGAGTCTTGTGTAGAAAGAGGGGTTGCCAAAACGCATCCTCACGGTTCGAGATTCTCAATATAAAGCTTGCTACGGAGGTTCTTTTCAATTCCCTTCTCTTTTATTGCTTTATTTATTGTTTTATTTTATTTATTGCGTCATATAGAATAAAATCATGTAGATAGTCATTTTAATATTCCTTCTATTGCTTTATTTAGTTTTATTTAAAATTATGTAAATAGCTATTTCAATATTATGCAATAAAATAGGGTAATCGCGTAATTTCTCAAAGTCTTTTCTTTAAATGAATTAATCTGTCATAGGGAACCCGAAAGGGGCGTTGTGGGGTGCTAATACCTTCCCCACACGTAACTAACTCCCTTACCCAACTCTGGTTATAATGGCCAAGTGCGGTTTTTCTTAAAATCAATATTTTTCCCTTTTCCAATGTTTATGGTTAAAACATTGGTGGCGACTCCATAAGAACCCTTTTTCGAAAACCTTTTAAAACAAATACGCGAGTCTAAACCATCTTTCCGCGACCGCTCGCATTAACGTCTCAAAGACGTTCCCTCCCTGGACGTCGAAAGGGACGGCGGCGGAGATGGCGACTCCACTGGGGAAGCTAGAGAGTTGATCCCATTTAGTGACAGATAAATTCAAACTAAGTGAAGATTTGAAATTACGCCTTTACCCTTCTGTATGTTTTTATTGTATGGCTTTATATAACTGCATGTATGATTATTTCTGCAATTGTTTGAAATATAAATTGCACACAAAAACCCTTGCACACAACGAGTCCCTCTATACCCGGGGGCAAGAGTGAATATCTATAGGGAGTGGGTGGCGGATACGATCGGTTAGTTGGCACACGGGGCTACTACCGTTGTCTGGAAAACCACCAACTCAAGGTGATAACTCTCTTCTTTTGGTCTAAGGATGTCGACACGGAGTTCCGTGCATGACCCGAGGATTGAAAGTTGAGAGGTCCCTATAATGGGGGCACCTTGGGGACCTTTGGCCTGGTGAGAACAGTTAGAACCACCTAAACCAAACACGTTTCTGCAGGAAAATCCTACCTCGTGATTAAATAAGCGTGGCTCTGCTCGCGGATGTATGAATTGTGTGTGCATACGTTTGCTGCATTTGTATTGATGCATTAGCATAGGGTAATCATACAACAAACAAAAAAGTGAAAAACCCTAAAAATCATAAAAAAAATATAAAAACAAATTAAAGCCATAAACATACCTTTTATAATAAAAAAAATTCTTGGCAAAGTCGTATCATTCATCATTCAATAAGTGGTAAAACCAAGAGAGAAAACCAATGCATTAAGAAAAGTATGCACAAACATCATCATAATAAAATCTCTCATACATAAACACATTCATCCTAGGGCATATTTATTCCACGCTAATCATTTAAAATAAAAAGTTATAATAAGAATCATTAAAATCATTTAGAAGGTGGTCTGGTCTTCCGCCCGTCCTCACTTCGTGCTCAAAAGGCTAGAAAGATGGAACAACTAGAAGAACAAAACCGAAAGCTCACCGCTGAGCTTATTACGCTGAAAGAGCAAATGACTCAAATGTTAGAAATGATGCATCAACAGAATCTCCATCAAGAGGGTCCTCAGAATGGACAAGCCTCTCACCACGAAGAAGAAGAGGAACCTCAGAATGAGCATGATCAATCTGGTACAAGAGCAGTACATATTCATGCTCCTGAAGTATCAAAACAACAAATCACTGCTCTTGAAGAAAGGCTGAGAGCCATGGAAGGTCATAACTTTGATATAAAAGAGGCAGCTGATATGTGTCTCGTCAAAAATATCCAATTCCCTAACAAGTTCAAAACTCCGGAGTTCCCAAAATACATGGGAACGACCTGCCCAAGAAGCCATCTTACAATGTACTGCCGTAAGATGGCTGCACATGCTGATAATGAAAAACTCCTGATCCATTGCTTTCAGGAAAGCCTGGCTGAATCAGCTTTAAATTGGTATATGCAACTAGAAGGGGGGCAAATCCAAACCTGGAGACATTTGGCAGATGCATTTCTTCGTCGTTATAAATACAATATTGATCTGACCCCTGAAAGAGCAGATCTACAATTATTAAGCAAGAAAAACGACGAATCCTTCAAAGCATATGCCCAAAGATGGAGAGAATTGGCAGCACAACTGGTCCTTATTACGACAAGATGATAGGAAATACATCAACTCTCTTTGCAGATATAGTCATCATAGGAGAAAGAGTGGAGCAAGGTTTGAAGAGTGGAAGAATTGTACAACAAACTTCCTCCAATTCCTCTACTCAAACTTTTAAAAAGAATTTTGGAAAGAAAAAGGAAGGGGACGTGAATGCAATTAATATTGCCATTCCTTCTGCCTCCTCGCAACAAACCAAGCCACGCAGACAAGAGAGGAAATTCACTTCCATACCTACCTCCTACGGAAGCCTGTTGATAAAATTGTTGGATGCTAAACTCCTTGTGCGAATTCCTCCCAAGAAGATGGAGCCACCCTATCCAGAATGGTATAAGCCAAATGAAAAATGCAATTATCATTCGGACGCTCCAGGACATTCGGTAGATAACTGCATAGCTTTGAAGCATAAGGTCCAAGATTTAATAGATGCGGGATGGATTACCTTTGACGCATCTACTCCAAAGGTGGACGGCCAGCCCTTATCAAAGCCCGAATAAAAGACGGGATAAGGAAGACCAGCAGATTAGGGCTCATCATTTTTACCATCTTTTGCAATAAAAAAAAATATAAAAAAAATATATCAAAAAACTTCCGATGTATTTCCCGTGATCTCTGCCCATGATCACGAGATTTTTGGTTAAAAAGGGCTTTGTAAATATTTTCTTCTATCAATACAATAAGGCATTTTTTTTATATCCATATTCTCTTTCATTCTTTTCTCTCTCATACATCTCATAAAGAAATCTAAAACAAAGCATAACCCATACAGTCATGTCTGTGATTGAAAACTCCTTGGAAGATCTGAAAGCTGAAGACGAATGGATTGAGTCAGACAGTGAGGAGGGGACCATTTCCCCGGACATGCAAAGACTGCTAGAAAAAGAAGCGCAATCAATACAGCCCCATCAGGAGAAAACTGAGGTTATCAATTTGGGACAAGAAGATAATAAGAAAGAAGTAAATATTGGAACCCAAATTGACGATGATGTCAGAGAAAAACTAATACAATTGCTAAGAGAATATATGGACGTGTTTGCGTGGTCCTACCATGATATGCCTAGAATCGATAAAAGTATAGTGGAGCATCGATTACCATTAAAAGAGGGATTTCGGCCCGTTAAACAGAAACTCAGAAGAGTAAAACCAGAATGGTCCTTAAAAATTAAAGAAGAAGTAGAAAAACAGTTGGATGCCAATTTCCTGATCGTTTCAAAATACCCTGAATGGTTGGCAAATATCGTGCCAGTCGTAAAGAAAAATGGAAAAATCAGAGTATGCGTAGATTATCGGGACCTAAACCGTGCAAGTCCAAAAGATGATTTTCCCTTACCACATATTGATATGCTCGTAGATCACACTGCTACAAATACTCTTTATTCTTTCATGGATGGATATGCAGGGTATAATCAAATCAAATTGGCTGTCGAAGACAGAGAAAAAACTTCCTTCATTACACCATGGGGAACATTTTGTTATAGAGTAATGCCTTTTGGACTTAAGAATGCGGGGGCAACCTATCAAAGGGCTATGGTTACACTATTTCACGATATGATCCACAAAGAAATAGAAGTATACGTGGATGATATGATCGTCAAGTCCAAAAATGAAACAGATCACCTCCTACACTTAAAGAAACTATTCAATCGGCTTCGAAAATACCAGATTAAGCTTAATCCGGCTAAATGCACATTCGGAGTACGATCAGGAAAACTCCTTGGGTTTATCGTCAGTAAAAAAGGAATCGAGGTGGACCCTGATAAGACAAAGGCAATCATAGAAATGCCCCCACCAAAAACAGAAAAAGAAGTCAGAGGGTTCTTAGGCCGAATAAACTACATCGCACGGTTCATTGCGCAATTAACAGATAAATGTACGCCCATCTTCAAGTTATTGCGTAAAAACCAATCGACAGTCTGGAACTATGAATGCCAACAAGCCTTCGAAAAGATCAAAATATGCCTAACTAATCCTCCAGTACTGATACCACCTGTGGAAGGGAGACCCCTAATTCTTTACCTATCAGTACTCGATGAATCCATGGGATGTGTACTCGGTCAACAAGATGATACCGGAAAGAAAGAACAAGCCATATATTACCTCAGTAAAAAATTTCTAAATTATGAGACCCGCTATACACCACTCGAAAAGACATGTTGTGCATTGGTATGGGCAACTCAACGCCTCCGACAATATATGGTCAGGCATACAACTTGGTTAATTTCCAAAATGGACCCAATCAAATACTTGTTTGAAAAACCCATCTTGACCGGGAGGATAGCTAGATGGCAAGTACTCCTCTCAGAATTTGATATTATTCATGTCACTCGAGAAAGCCATCAAAGGCAGTCCTTCTGCAGACTACCTGGCACATGGGCCAACGGACGAATATCAATCCCTCCAAGATGATTTTCCAGATGAGCATATAATGCATATCCAACATGAAGAGCTTAAAAATGACGAATGGATCATGTTTTTCGATGGAGCTTCAAATTTACTTGGGACATGGGATCGGAGTCTGTTTTAATATCACCCGAAAAGAAGCATATCCCGATAACAGACTAGATTAACCTTTGACTTGTACAAATAATATGGCGGAATATGAAGCCTGTGCTCTAGGTATTCAAGCGGCCTTGGATCACGGGGTAACCAAACTCAAAGTATTCGGTGACTCATCCCTTGTTATTTACCAGCTCAAGGGTGAATGGGAAACTAGAAACTCCAAATTAATCCCCTATCTGGAGCATATCCGTAAGATGACTTCACAGATGGAAAACATTAGCTTCGAGTATATCCCTCGGGAGGATAACCAGATTGCGGATGCACTGGCAACATTATCATCCATGTTCGCACTAGGGCAAGAACATGAAATGCCCATCATCCAAGTCAAAAGGCACAACAAACAAGCCTTTTGTATGATGGTGGATAATGAAAAAGATAAAGCCCATTGGTATCAGGACATAAAGCGGTACTTGACAAAGGGTGAATACCCAGAGGGAATCAGTGACAATGATAAAAGGACTATTCGGAAAAGGGGCTATAGGATTTATGTTGATAGGAGAAACCCTCTATAAAAAGAATTGTGATTCTACTTTGTTAAGATGCGTCAATCCCGAAGAAGCCCAGATATTGATCAAAGAAATACACGAAGGAACCTTTGGGACTCATGCACCAGGGCATATCATGGCTAGGAAGATTCTCAGAGCGAGGATACTTTTGGTCCACAATGGAAAAAGATTGTTATCAGTATGCTAAAAAATGTCACAAGTGTCAAATACACGCAGATAATGTACATGTTCCACCGATACCTCTCAACGTTATGGCTATCCCTTGGCCGTTCGCTATGTGGGGTATAGATGTCATCGGACCTATTGAGCCTAAGGCGTCCAATGGTCACCGATTCATTTTGGTAGCCATTGATTATTTCACTAAATGGATAGAAGCGGCATCTTATGCACATGTGACTAGAAAAGCAGTGGTCACCTTTATTAAGAAAAATATCATATGCCGATACGGCATTCCACATCGTCTTATTACTGATAACGGGACCAATCTGAATAACAAAATGATGGAAGAACTATGTTATGACTTCAAAATTCAACATCATAATTCTTCTCCTTATAGGCCTAAAATGAATGGCGCAGTGGAAGCAGCCAATAAAAACATCAAGAAGATTGTTCAAAAGATGGTTAAAACCTATAAAGATTGGCATGAAAAGTTACCTTTTGCTCTTCATGGATATCGAACGTCTGTACGAACCTCAACAGGAGCCACTCCATTTTCCCTTGTATATGGAATGGAGGCCGTATTGCCAATAGAGGTCGAAATACCTTCCTTGCGAATTATTATGGAAGCGAAATTAACAGAAGCCGAATGGATTCAAAGTCGATACGATCAGCTAAACCTTATCGATGAAAAACGGCTGGATGCCATATGCCGTGGACAAGCCTATCAAAAGAAAATAAAAAAGGCTTATGACAAAAAGGTCCGCCCTCATACTTATCAAGAAGGAGATTTAGTGATAAAGAAACTGCTCCCAGCCCAGAAGGATAAAATTGGAAAATGGGCGGCAAATTATGAAGGACCCTTTGTAGTCAAACGAGCTTTCTCAGGAGGGGCACTTATCCTCACTAATATGGATGGAGAGGAGTTTCGACACCCAATCAATTCTGACGCGGTAAAGAAATATTATGCTTGAAGACATTGCTCATGACCCGTCAGGAATGAAAACCCGCAAAGGGCATCCCTGGGCAAAAGATAGGGTCCATATCCCTCGCTAGGATACGTCCTAGGCAAAAAGAAGAGGTGTAAAAAAAAAAAAAAAAAAAAAAAAAAAACTAAGAGCAATGGTTACTTTAGCCGAAAACCGAAAAGACGGCTAAAGTAGCGTTCTTCCAAAAGCGAGCAGCCCGCATAGTCTTCACTCTGAGCTCAGGCATCTCAACTGAAGCAATTAGGAGAACCAGGGGGCAGATATCATGGACATGACTGTTTAAGCCTATACAGTATAGCCAACCTTGACTACCCATTCTTCTAAATACCTTTCGTAATCCTTCTGTAAAAGAAATAAACTTTTGCTCATTTATCAATAAAATTCCCTTTTATTTCCTTTCTCTTGACCAAATATTATGGAAATGCCTCTTTATTGATAAATCATAAATATGCGCAAAGACTTTTAATCAAAGATCAAACATGCATCTAAAAAAGGGAAGCATAACAAAAAAAAGAAAATAATAAAGGCCTGCTAGTACATTCTTAGGTAAAAACTAGGGTAGCCTGCTAGATCGGAAACCCCGAAAGAACGATCTAGGCAAAAGATAAGGCAAAAGCCCCCTAAGATATTCTAGGCAAAAATTAAGGCAGCCCGCTAGATCGAAAACCCGTAAAAGGGCGGTCTAGGCAAAAGATAGGGCTAAAACCAAGAGATGGATAAAAAGAGGAGCCCATCCTCATGGTCATAAAGGAGGAGCCCATCAGCGTATTCGTAAGAAGCCAACGGGAGAAGGCCAGTTACTTTCTAAATGCATCAAAAATAAATAAACATTAGATTGCATTTAGGACATTCGCACACAAAGTAGTTGCATAATACGACTTTGTCAAAATCAAGAAAAATAATTTTTCAAATAAATAAAAATGCATATAAGGAGTCTAGCCTCCATACTTATAATTGAAAAACAGGAAACGCCAAAATCCAGTCTCCATATGAAAATAAAAACCGCGATGGAAAAAGGCGAAATCTAAACCACTTTAGCAAAATAAGGAGCTTCGAAGAAACTGGCCCCAATCACCAACCTTCTACACCAACAAGAGGAGGTATCTCAATAGGAAAAAGCCAACGGAAAGGCTTAATTATCCCCGAGAGAATCCTTGCCTACTCCAGAGGCAAAACAAAAAATACTTCCTGACTCAACATCACCGCATGAGTCGTCAACCATTCCAAATAAGGAGCTTCAAAGAAAATAGCTCTAATCAACACCTTCCATCCAAGAAAGAAGGAAAACCATCAAAAAGAAAATGACCAACGGAAAGGCTTAATTATCCCCAAGCGGATCCTCGCCTACTCCAGAGGCAAAACAAAAAGATTACCTCACGACTCGAAGACATCGCCGCAAGAGTCCTTAAGCACACTCATACAAGAGTATCCGCTTCAAAGAAGAACAAGGACTACATAAGAGTCTATCAAAGAAAAAACAGAGTCAAAATCCCCCACATCACTGGGGGGCAACAAAAAGAAAGAAGAGAAGAGCCTTTCACCCTCTAACAAAGGCTACGACATGAAAGAGCCGAAAGAAATTTCCGTCCACAGGAAGCCAATAAAATTCCCCTCAGTGGATCGCCAAAAAGAAAAATTTTTCCCCAGTAAGCCTATCCGCAAAAGCAAATTACAAATCCACAGGGAGTTAAGCACCCAATATGAATATCCCCAGGAAGGTACAAAACCTTCACTCCCAAGAATGCCTATGCTTACTCAGAAACAAGCAAAGAGCCGATATCCCCAAGAAGCGGGAAATCAACCTATAAGAGGTAATACAAGCACAAAGCTTTCAAAAAACATCTACCTACTCAGAGGTATTATCAAGAACAGATATCCTCAAGAAGAACATCAGCCTATCCAGAGGAAAGCCTTCGTCGCTATTGAAGCACTCGCCTAATCAAGAGGCACAACGAATCCCCAGTAAATTCCCGCCTAATCAAGAGGCACAACAAATTCCCCAAATGGATCTCCGCCTAATCAAGAGGCACAATCAAGAAGAAAAACCAAAAACATCAAAAATCCCCGGTAAAACCGGATGACGACTAACAGCAAAGTCAAAAACAAATATTCCCTACGGAATGGGCGCATGAACAGAAAAAATAAGCCGCCAACACATCTCCAAAAACAGATAATCACAGGATTAACTACCAAAAAGTGCATTCTAAGAACCTTGCAGAACAGGGTTCGGACCAGGTGGGGGTAGGTACCCATCAGAACCTTGCAGAACGGGGTTCGGACCAGGTGGGGGTAAGTACCCATCAGAATCTTGCAGAACGGGATTCGGACCAGGTGGGGGTAGGTACCCATCAGAACCTTGCAGAACGGGGTTCGGACCAGGTGGGGGTAGGTACCCATCAGAACCTTGCAGAACAGTGGTTCGGACCAGGTGGGGTAAGTACCCATCAGAATCTTGCAGAACTGGATTCTGACCAGGTGGGGGTAGGTACCCATCAGAACCTTGCAGAACGATGGTTCTGAACCAGGTGGGGTAAGTACCCATCAGAATCTTGCAGAACGTGGATTCCGACCAGGTGGGGTAGGTACCCATCAGAATCTTGCAGAATCGAGATTCTGACCAGGTGGGGTAGGTACCCATCAGAACCTTGCGAATCGGGTTCGGACCAGGTGGGGTAAGTACCCATCAGAATCTTGCAGAAACGGGATTCTGAACCAGGTGGGGGTAAGTACCCATCAGAATCTTGCAGAACGGGATTCTGACCAGGTGGGGGTAGGTACCCATCAGAACCTTGCAGAACGGGGTTCTGAACCAGGTGGGGGTAAGTACCCATCGAATCTTGCAGAATCGGGATTCGGACCAGGTGGGGGTAGGTACCCATCAGAACCTTGCAGAATCTGGGTTCGGACCAGGTGGGGGTAAGTACCCATCAGAATCTTGTAGAACTGGATTCTGACCAGGTGGGGTAGGTACCCATCAGAACCTTGCAGTAAGCGGGATTCGGACCAGGTGGGGTAGGTACCCATCAGAATCTTGCAGAACCAGATTCGAACCAGGTGGGGTAGGTACCCATCAGAACCTTGCAGAACTGGGTTCTGACCAGGTGGGGTAAGTACCCATCAGAATCTTGCAGAATCGGATTCGGACCAGGTGGGGTAAGTACCCATCAGAATCTTGCAGAACTGGATTCGACCAGTGTGGGCAGGTACCCATCGGAACCTTGCGAACGTGGTTCTGACCAGGTGGGCAGGTACCCATCAGAACCTTGCAGAACGGGTTCTGACCAGGTGGGGTAGGTACCCATCAGAACCTTGCAGAACAGGGTTCTGACCAGGTGGGGGTAAGTACCCATCAGAATCTTGCAGAAACGGGATTCTGAACCAGGTGGGGTAGGTACCCATCAGAATCTTGCAGAACGAGATTCGACCAGGTGGGCAGGTACCCATCAGAACCTTGCGGAACGGGGTTCTGACCAGGTGGGGTAAGTACCCATCAGAATCTTGCAGAACGGGATTCTGACCAGGTGGGGTAAGTACCCATCAGAACCTTGCAGAACGAGGTTCTGACCAGGTGGGGTAGGTACCCATCAGAACCTTGCGAGAACGGGGTTCGGACCAGGTGGGCAGGTACCCATCAGAACCTTGCAGAACAGGGTTCGGACCAGGTGGGGGCAAGTACCCATCAGAATCTTGCAGAACGGGATTCGGACCAGGTGGGGGTAAGTACCCATCAGAATCTTGCAGAACGGGATTCTGAACCAGGTGGGGTAGGTACCCATCAGAACCTTGCAGAACAGGGTTCTGACCAGGTGGGGTAAGTACCCATCAGAATCTTGCAGAACGGGATTCTGAACCAGGTGGGGTAGGTACCCATCAGAATCTTGCAGAACGAGATTCTGACCAGGTGGGGCAGGTACCCATCGGAACCTTGCAGAACGGGTTCTGAACTAGGTGGGTAAGTACCCATCAGAATCTTGCAGAACGGGATTCTGACCAGGTGGGGTAAGTACCCATCAGAACCTTGCAGAACGGGTTCTGACCAGGTGGGGTAGGTACCCATCAGAACCTTGCAGAACGGGGTTCTGACCAGGTGGGCAGGTACCCATCAGAACCTTGCAGAACAGTGGTTCTGACCAGGTGGGGCAAGTACCCATCAGAATCTTGCAGAACGGGATTCGGACCAGGTGGGGTAAGTACCCATCAGAATCTTGCAGAACGGGATTCTGACCAGGTGGGGGCAGGTACCCATCAGAACCTTGCAGAACAGGGTTCTGAACCAGGTGGGGTAAGTACCCATCAGAATCTTGCAGAACCGGGATTCTGAACCAGGTGGGGTAGGTACCCATCAGAATCTTGCAGAATCGAGATTCTGAACCAGGTGGGGTAGGTACCCATCAGAACCTTGCAGAACGGGGTTCGGACCAGGTGGGGGTAGGTACCCATCAGAATCTTGCAGAACGAGATTCAGACCAGGTGGGGGTAGGTACCCATCAGAATCTTGCAGAACGGGATTCTGAACCAGGTGGGGTAAGTACCCATCAGAATCTTGCAGAATCGGGATTCGGACCAGGTGGGGTAAGTACCCATCAGAATCTTGCAGAACGGGATTCGGACCAGGTGGGTAAGTACCCATCAGAATCTTGCAGAACTGGATTCTGGACCAGGTGGGGTAAGTACTCATCAAAAACTTTGCAGAAGGCATTAGGTGGAGTAAAAATACTCACCTAGAGCATTTCAAAGATGGGTTGCAAAGACCTTACTTCTATTAGGGGTTAGTTCAATGTTGAGCACCTCTGAAGTAAGTACCCACAAGAGTCTAACAAAATGTAAATTCATACCCGGTGAGGGTAGGTACTCACCAAAACCTTGCGAGAACAAGGTTCATACCTAGTGGGGTAGGTACCCACAAAAGTCTAATAAAATACAGACTCATACCGGTGAGGGTAAGTACTCACGTAGAGCTTTATAAAAGGAGGCTCAAACCAGATAGGGGTTGGTACCTATCAAAATATTTATCATCCAGAGGACCGGCAAAGGAGCAGCATCCGAAGGATAACCGGCAAAGGGTTAACTCCTTCCCCTACCAACTAATTTTGTCTGCATATTAAAACCGACGAATTAGTTAGGCAGGCGAAGGGGGCAGTCTGTAGACCCCTAATTTTGCCCTGGCCTCTCAAAATAAAGGCTAGAGGAACGTCGCCCAAAAAGGAGTGCATCCGGCTTCCCAAAACCGAGGAAACCTCCCGCAACAAACACAGAGATCACTCATTCACACGATAAAAGCCAAAAGAGACTTCCTACACAAAGACAAAGCTCGCCCGCATCTTAATGAAGGCCAAGAAGACTTCCTATATGAAGATAAAGCTTCAACGGACACACATCAGCATCAATCTACGCCCGAAAACAGCAAGGAAAGCTTCCCGGGTCCCAAAAGCGCGAAAATCGGCTAGAACAGGTTGAGACGGCCGTCCCAAAGTGGGACGGCCGTCCCAACCCTCCAGGTTCAAGTGGGACGCGCGTCCCAAAGTTGGGACGGCCGTCCCAACCCCCAGTTTAAGTGGGACGGCCGTCCCGGCCTTCCTGGGGGTCCCGCTCTGTGTAAAAATGCCATTTGGGACGGCCGTCCCAGCCCGGACGGCCGTCCCACCCGGATGGCCGTCCCAAAGTGCGCCAGCTGCGAAAAACTATAAATAGGAGGCTCATTTGTCACTTTTTGACACACTTCAGACATCTCAGCTCACTACGTACACTCCAGAGAGCTCTGAAACACTTTAGAGCACTCGTCTACTTCTCTCCCTCTCTCAAATGATCTTTCCGATTGCCTTAAATAGGTAACAATCGGTTAAGGAATTAGATTCCGGCATTTGATTCTTCTTTAAATTTTTAAGAGAGTCGTTCTTGTATTGGGGAGGAGAGTCTTGTGTAGAAAGAGGGGTTGCCAAAACGCATCCTCACGGTTCGAGATTCTCAATATAAAGCTTGCTACTGGAGGTTCTTTTCAATTCCCTTCTCTTTTATTGCTTTATTTATTGTTTTATTTTATTTATTGCGTCATATAGAATAAAATCATGTAGATAGTCATTTTAATATTCCTTCTATTGCTTTATTTAGTTTTATTTAAAATTATGTAAATAGCTATTTCAATATTATGCAATAAAATAGGGTAATCGCGTAATTTCTCAAAGTCTTTTCTTTAAATGAATTAATCTGTCATAGGGAACCCGAAAGGGGCGTTGTGGGGTGCTAATACCTTCCCCACACGTAACTAACTCCCTTACCCAACTCTGGTTATAATGGCCAAGTGCGGTTTTTCTTAAAATCAATATTTTTCCCTTTTCCAATGTTTATGGTTAAAACATTGGTGGCGACTCCATAAGAACCCTTTTTCGAAAACCTTTTAAAACAAATACGCGAGTCTAAACCATCTTTCCGCGACCGCTCGCATTAACGTCTCAAAGACGTTCCCTCCCCGGGACGTCGGAAAGGGACGGCGGCGACAAGAGGGAACTGTAGTGTGTGAGGGTTTGTGTACAATTTGTATTTCAAACAATTGCGTAAGTATAAACAGACAACAGTTATTAAAGCCAAGCATTAAAACATGTTATAATACAAGGTAGGGTAAAAGCGTAATTTTCTTGGTTTATTTACTTTAGGCTAGCCCATCACTAAATGGGATCAACTCTCTAGGCTTCCTGAGTGAAGTCGCCATCTGTCGCCGCCGTCAAAACGAGGCGGTCGAAGCGACGCGATGGTTCTGACTTTCCAATTTTCGCATTTTTTTATTGGTGTGGTTACAACGCCTTTAGGTTGTCCGATAACCGGGCTGAACCTAGGGGCGAGGTTTTCGAAAAGGCACTCTTGGATTGTCCGATAACCGGGCTAACCCAAGAACTAATTTTGAAGGGTTCTTCTGGAGTCGCCACTGATGTTTTTACTGGAAACATCGGAAAAGGAGTGAAAAGGCGTTGGTTTTCGAAAAACCAATTTTGGTCATTAGAACCAGAGTTGGGTAAGGGAGTTAGTTACGTGTAAGGGAAGTGTTAGTTCCCTTACGACGCACCTTTTAGGTTCCCTATGATAGGCCAACTACTTTGAATAAATAAACTGGTGAAAAATACGCTTTTACCCTTTATTTGCGGAATTTAAAATTACGACTACATGGCCCTAATATCTATGGCATAATTAAAGTGTAGAAACCTTTGAGGCAAGCTTTCTATTAATTTCTTGAAGACTAGGGTGCTTTTTGGCAGCCCTTCACTCTTTACATTGTTGGAATCTCTCGAAAACGCTATAAAAAACTCTAAAAAGCTCTCAGAAACTCCAGAAATGCTTCGGAGGGATTCTAGAAAGAGAATTTGAGGAGGTGACTAGAGAGAGAATGGAAGAACTGTGTGAAATGAGGGGAATGGCATGGCTATTTATAGGGATTTGTGCTTGTCAGGTCGAGACGGCCGTCTCGCCTTGCAGAAATGGCGATACGGTGGTCTCGCTACTTTCGCAAGGCGAGACGGCGGTCCCGAATCCGAGACGGCGGTCTTGACCCTAAAAGGCGAAAATCCTTATTTTCATGCAGAAAATCCCTCCTATTCTAATATGGGGCCTAATAGTCTCTCCTAATGGCTTCTTAGACTTCATCCATCTTCAAAAAAGAGGTCTTCTGGTCTTTATTATGAGGCCGGGCAAGATTTGGGGTCTACAGTGGTAAGCAAGGACATATAAGAAGTGAATGTCCAGAAAAATCCAAGAATCAAAACAAGAAAGATGTGAAGTACAAAGGGAAAAAGGCCTACATAGCTTGGCAAGACAATGATTCATCCTCAAGCTCTGAATCCGAAGGTGAAGAAGTAAATCTATGCTTAATGGCTCGCTGTGAATCCTCTTCATCCATTGTAAGTTCAACCCCCATAGAGAATGAAATGAATTACAACACATTATTAACTGCTTTCAATGAAATGCATGATGAAGCTAAGAATTTATCCTATACAAATAATCAGTTAAAAGGACTAAATAACTGGTTAGAGAATAGGGTTAAAGTTCTGGAAGAAGAATTATTAGAAAGCAAAACAGATATGGAACACCTTGAAATAATCTACAATAATTCATCTTCTAATAATGCTGGTGCTAACAAAAATTGTGAAAAGTGTATCTCTTTGCAGAAAAAGGTTGAGTATTTGATTAAAACCTTATCTAAGTTTACTCAAGGTAAAGAAAATTTAGATACACTTCTTGGATCTCAAAACTGTGTTTTTGATCATACTGGAATTGGTTACAAACCTAAGTTTGGGGTTAAAAATAAAAGGTATTTGAACTTCTTTTCTTTCAGAAAATCAACAGCATCTCCCTTCTCATCTTGTCATTATTGTATGAAAAAAGGGCATACTATAAAATTTTGTCATATTAGAAAACATATTGTGCCACAGGGTAAAATGAGATGGGTTCCAAAATATGTTAAATAGAAACTTTGACCACTAAGGACCCAAAGTATTTAAGGGTACCAAATACTTGATGCTTGATTTTTCAAGAACAGCAGCAAGAATCACTTTGGTACTTGGACAGCGGATGCTCACGGCATATGACAGGTGATATTTCCAAATTTCAGAACCGAGATTGAAGACTCGGAGGTCACGTGACATATGGAGATAACAACAAGGGAAGAATCTTAGGTTCTGGAGACATAGGAGATGGTGAAACCGTGACCATTCACAATGTTCTTCTTGTTAAAGGTCTTAAGCACAACTTAATCAGTATAAGTCAATTATGTGATCTTGGTCACAAGGTTATCTTCAAACTAGAAATCTGTCTAATCTATGAGCCAAAATCTGACACGGTAATGTTGGTTGGTAAGAGATTAAACAACATTTACATGCTAGATATCAAGCATTCTATCTCATCTCAAAGTTGTCTTCTTACTAAAGAAGAAGAATCTTGGTTATGGCATAGGAGGGTTTCACATATTCATCTTAATCATCTTGACAAACTAATTTCTAAAGATTTAGTTTCTGGACTACCTAAGCTTCAAATTCTGAAAGACAAAATCTGTGAAGCTTGTTTAAAAGGTAAACAAACTAGAAAATCCTTTTCAAATAAAAACATTGTTTCTACTTGTAGACCTTTGGAACTGCTCCACATAGATTTGGTTGGCCCTTCAAGAAATAAAAGCCTAGGTGGTAATCTTTATATCATGGTAATTGTTGATGATTTTTCCAGATTTACATGGACTATTTTTCTAAAAGCCAAATCAGATTCTTTCAAATCTTTTAAAAAGCTTGCCAAGGTTTTACATAATGAGAAAGGTTATTTCATTACTTCTATTCAGAGTGACAATGGTGGAGAATTTGTAAATGAAAGGTTTGAATTATTCTGTGAAAAGTATGGCATAAAACACAACTTTTCTGCTCCAAGAACTCCTCAACAGAATGGTGTTGTGGAAAGGAAGAACAGATCCATTGTGGAACTTGCTAGAATAATGCTTTGTGAAAACTCTTTACTTAAATACTTTTGGGCAGATGCTGTAAACACTGCTTGTCATGTTTTGAATAGAGTTTTGATTAGACCCATTCTTAAGAAAACCCCATATGAACTATATAAAGGAAGAAAACCCAACATAAACTATTTCAGGGTTTTTGGATGTACATGTTTTGTTTTAAACAATGGGAAAGCAAATATTGGCAAGTTTGATGAAAAATCTGATAAAGGGATCTTTCTTGGCTATTCTTCTAACAGTCATGCATATAGAGTCTATAATTTAAGACTAAAATCTGTTAAAGAATCAGTACATGTTTTTAATGAGTCTCCTCGAGTGTTGCAGAGTAAAACAACAGGTACTGCACATGATGACGAATTAGCTGATAATTCTTATTAGTTAAAATATCCTAGAGATACAAAACAATGTACAGTTGAAGAGGGTAATCAATCGACTGATCCTACAAAAGCTGATCCACCAGAAAGAATTGTTGAAGAACAGGAAGAAGATTGCTTGGATGAGCTTCCTAAAGAATGGATTGTCCCAAGAGATCTTTCACTAGACAATGTTATTGGGCAAATCAATAAGGGAGTATCCACTAGAAATTCTCTTAATCAATTCTACAATCATATGGCATTCATTTCACAAATTGAACCTAAATTTGTTAAGGATGCATTAAATTATGAATATTGGGTTAGTGCCATGCATGATGAACTTAATCAGTTTGAAAGAAATAATGTGTGGGAATTAGTTCCTAAAACCAAAGATATCAATATAATTGGTACTAAGTGGGTATTCAAAAACAAATTAGATGAACACGATATTATTACTAGAAATAAAGCTAGGTTGGTAGCCAAAGGATATAATCAATAGGAAGGAATTGATTTTGAGGAAACCTTTGCACCCGTAGCTAGACTTGAAGCTGTTAGACTGTTATTAGCTTATGCTTGTATTAGTGGTTTCAGATTACTTTAGATGGATGTCAAGAGTGCCTTTCTAAATGGACTCATCAATGAAGAAGTCTATGTTTCTCAGCCTCCTGGTTTCGAAGATCATAGATATCCTAACCATGTCTACAAGCTGAAAAAGGCCCTTTATGGATTAAAGCAAGCCCCTAGACAATGGTATGAGAGGCTAAGTAATTTCTTAATTGATCAAGGATACAAACGAGGTGAAGTTGATAAAACTTTATTCATTAAGAAATCTGGATCTGACATTATTCTGGTGCAGGTTTATGTTGATGATATCATTTTTGGTTCTACTAATAATGCCTTGTGTAATAAATTTGTTAAGGAAATGCAAAGTGAATTTGAGATGTCTATGATGGGAGAACTGAATTTCTTCCTTGGTCTTCAGGTTAAGCAATTAAGGAATGGTATTTTCCTAAATCAATCTAAATACTGTAATGAGTTGTTGAAGAAATTTGATATGCATAATTGCAAAGAATCCTCAACACCCATGTCTACTAACTGCTGTCTAGATTTAGATGAAAAGGGAAAATCTGTTGATCACACTAAATATAGAGGTTTGATTGGATCTCTTCTATATCTTACGTGTTTGCCTTTGTGCTAGATTCCAGGCAAATCCAAAGGAATCTCACCTCACTGCTGCTAAAAGGATTCTCAAGTATCTTAAAGGAACCATTAATGTTGGACTATGGTATCCTGAAGGTGCCTCTCTTAAACTTGTTGAATTTTCTAATTCTGACTTTGCAGGTTGTAGATTGGATAGGAAAAGTACCTCTAGTACATGCCATTTACTGGGAAGCAGTCTCATATCATGGCGCAGCAAAAAACAAGCATGCGTGGCTCTTTCAACTGCAGAAGCTGAATATATTGCAGCTGGGAGTTGTTGTGCTCAAAATATCTACCTCAAATAACAATTGAAAGATTATGGGGTGTTTCTCAACACGGTACCTCTAGTTTGTGATAATACTAGTGCAATCAATATAACTAAAAATCCTATTCAACACTCTAGAGCTAAGCATATTGAAATTAGACATCACTTTATTAGAGAACATGTCTCTAGGGGTGATTATGAAATTTTATTCATTGATACTGAGAAACAATTAGCTGACCTATTCACCAAACCACTGCCTAGAGATAGACTTAATATGCTTAGAACTGAATTAGGAATTTTGGATCTATCTAGTATTGTATAATTGATTCTCTATTATGGTTTTGTGCTTTTTAACAAGTTGATAATATGTTTTTAATCGATTAGTTGTCTGGAAATTTTGGAATATTTTTCAAACTATGTGTTTTTAATCGATTGAAATTGTGAAATAATCTGTTAATTTCCTGATTCTCAATCTCTGTTCATGATCTATTGCCAAATTAATCGATTAAATATGTTTTTAATCGATTTATTTCAATAAATCTTTAGCTCTGCATGTTTTCTTTTTTGAATTAATCGATTAAATCTTCGATTCAACCGATTCATTTTACTTTTGATAATTTGCTTCTATATCATTATTTGAAAATTAATTGATTTTATGGTAAATCAATTGGTTAATTTTTCTAGGGCTAGTATTGTATGCTTTGCTTCTGATTATTTACTGCAGGATGAGTTAAGTGCACTTGCAACTACAAACAACTTCATCTACTCTCTTAAATGTAATGGTTATCCAAATTCACGCTGGAAGACTGTGATTGGAAATCAGAGATGAAGAAATCTTGAGTGATGCAGGTAATCGAGTAAATTGCAGTACCCATTGTTCTCTCTCTGTCTTTTCCATCTCTGACAGTGAACAAAACTGAGGAAATTTACTAAAAGACAAATTGGACTATTCAAAGTAGATGAAGAGTCAGGATTCTCACATTCCCTTTAGTATGCATTAGTTGTTCGAAAACCTTGCTTTCTCTCTTGGAAAATATTCTCTCTTTTATGTATTTGGTTCATCTCTCAAACATCATGTTCAAACGCACCAAATCTGGAAGAAGGAAGTTCAGCAGAGGAGAATCCTCAGCTGCTGATCAAGAAACATCAGGAGGAGGGCGCATTGAAACCTGGTTCAATGGGAACCAAGAGAAGATGGGGTTATTCATTCATGCTGAAGGGTTCAAAGGAGTTCGAAAGCTGCTGCAACACCAGAAACTTCAGAAGTTCCTAGAGCTCAATGGTAGAATCTATCCTGACCTTATCAAAGTTTTCTTTACTAACTTGTCATTTGAAGGTTCTACACTTAAAACTCAAGTTAAAGGAGTGGATATTGAGATTACTCCCACAGTCTGGAAAAATGTTGTTGGACTCAAGGATGAAGGGGTAAAAGTCACTAAAGGGTATACCTCTGATGTAGAAGAATTCAACAAAGTTCAATATTTTTGTTCTTGTTTGAGAAATAAGTGTGACTCTATGAGTTCCTTCAACACTGGGAAGCTTAACCTTGAAGAAAGAGTACTTGCATTCATAGTGGCATGGCAACTTACTCCTAGGGGGAGCAATCATGCAGTACTGAATGAAGGTGACTTGGTACTGATGTATTGTATCCACCACAGAATCAGAGTAAACTGGGTATTTGTTATCAAGGACCATATGATCAAAGCAAAAAGGCTAAGTGATTTTAGGTATCCATATGCTATCTTAATTTATAAATTTCTAACTCATTTTGGTGTTGACTTAGAAGGAGAACTGTCTGAAATTGTTCGGCCCACAAATGAGAATAACAATTCCATCCTTCATAAAATGGGATTCATTAAGATTGATGGTGATTGGATTTCAAATGAAGAAGCTGGGAGAGATGAAGAAGAAGAAAAAGAGGAAGACGATGAGAATACTGGTGCTCCAAGTGCTACTGAAGCAAGACAAACAGATCCCATGGAAGATGTTATGGCTCAGCAGTCTCCATTGGAAATGATTCCTTTTGTGGGACCACCTGACCGTGGCACACCTCTTTCTCAGTTTGAAAGGACTATGCTGCACCAAATGAATGAAATTCAAACTAATCAAAGGAGGCACATGGAGATGACATATGCTTTGCAAGCTCGCCAGCATCGGCTTTATGAAGACTCCATTGCCAGATTTCAGCACATTGATAATCAACTGGAGGATATCTTCAATAGAATTGGAGATCTCCAATTCAATCAGGGTCCCTGAGATGGTGATGAGTGAAATTTCTTTTTCGAATCTTTCTTTCACTTATGTTTTGTTTGCTTTATTTGTTTTAATTTTGGGTACCTAAATGGTACTTATGGCATGTATATGAACACTTTTTGATGAAGTCAAATAGGGGGAGAAGTATTCGCTTTATGCTATCACTACACACACACATCACAAAATCATATGTCTCTGTTATTTTTCTTTTATGCAGGTGTGGTGGTTATTTGTCTCCATCAAATAGGGGGAGATTGAAGCACTTGTTGGATTTGATGAAGACATATAGAGTTTATAAAGTTTATTTTGTGGGTGTGTAGGTAGATAGGTTATAGGTTTTGAATTTAATCTCTTGATAATTTCAGTATATCTTGTGATAAGCGCCTATAAATGTTGCATTTCATAGAATTTATCTTACTGCATGAAAAACAAATCTTTAAGCCTTGAAAGAACAAGTTGAGTTTTTCAATATGTTAAAAAGTAGTTTTAATCTATTAAAATCACTTAAAATAGGAAATATATATATATATATATATATATATATATATATATAAAACCAATATTTTAATTGATTGAATCATAGAATCAACATATTAAAATGTTCTTGATGGTTTTTCCATATTAAGGGTTTCGTAGTATTAATCTGTTGAATTGATAAATCAATAGATTAAAATGTTCTAAGCCATTTTTCATTTCAAAAGTATCTCAGAATTTTAATCTGTTGAAATCAAGTTTAATCTGTTGAAACAGAGAGATGTCATTTTTCATCTTAAAGTATCTCAGATTTTTAACCTGTTGAAATCAATTTTAATATGTTGAAACAGAGAGATATCATTTTTCATCTTAAAGTATCTCATATTTTTAATCTATTGAAATCAATTTTAATCATGTTGAAACAGAGAGATATCATTTTTCATTTTTAAGTATCTCAGATTTTTAATATGTTGAAATGAATTTTAATCTATTGAAACAGAGAGCTACCATTTTTCTTCTAACTGTTTCAATTCATTAAAAGCTCGAATTAACCGATTGAAAGAGTTTTAAATAAAATCAATTGATTGAAACATCATTTTAAATCAATTGAAACTGTCAGTTTCTCTCTTTTACTCTATAAATACAGTTTTGATTTCTCTTTCATGTCGCCGCCGTCTGTTTCGATATCTAGGGACATCTTGAATGTTTATGCGAGCGGTCGCGAAAAGATGGTTTAGACTCGCGTTTTATTTTAAAATATGTTCATTGCTTCCGAGGTGCTCAACAACTGAAGTATCCTCTAATAAAAGCAAGGTTTTCGCAAAAGGGTTCTTATGGAGTCGCTACCAATGTTTTGACCATAAACATTGGAAAAGGATAAAAAAACGTTGATTTTAATAAAAACCAAACTTGGTCATTATAACCAACGTTGGGTAAGGGAGTTAGTTACGTGTGGGGAAGGTGTTAGCACCCCACAACGCCCCTTTCGGTTTCCCTATGATGGATTAATTCATTAAGTAAAGATTATGAGAAATTACGCTATTACCCTATTTTATTTATACAATATTTAAAAATGGCTATCTACATGATTTTATTTTATATTGCATACATAAAGCAATAAAAGAGAAGAGAGTTGAAAAGAACCTCCGTAGCAAGCTTTGTATTGCAAATCTTTAACTGTGAGGATGTGTTTTGGCAATCCCCCGCTCTACAAAGACTCTCCTCCCCGAATACAAGATCGACTCTACTAAATTTTAAAGAAGAACCGAATGCTGGAATACAATTCCTTAACTGATTGTTACCTTTTTAAGGCAATCGGAGAGTTCATTCGAAGTAGGGAGAGAAGACAAGTGTCTAGAGTGTGAAAAAGTGGCAAATGAGCCTCCTATTTATAGTTTTCGCAGCCTGGCACTTTTGGACGGTCGTTTGGGGGCTGAAAAACTAAGATGGGCATTTGGGGAAGCTGGGACGGCCGTCTGGGATTTGGGACGGCCGTCCCAACCATCAAAACAGGCTGAGACGGCCGTCTGGCACTTGGGACCGCCGTCTGGGCCTGCTGGGACGGCCATCCTGACTTCTGGGACAGTCATTTCGACTGTTCTTGCCAGATTTTGTGTTCTGGGACTTCCGGGAAGCTTTCCTTTCTTTATTCGGAAGTCCATTGATGCCATTAGACATCCACCGAAGCTTTATCTTCAAATAAGAAGCCTTCTTAGCCTTTATTGAGAGGCTGGACAAAATTAGGGGTCTACAGCTGCCCCCCTTTCACCTGCATGACTAATTGTTGGCCTAATGTGCCGGCAAAATTAGTTGGTAAGGGAAGGAGTTAACCCTTTTTGCCCGATTTTCCTTCAGATGCTCCTTCGCTTGAAGTTTGCTGATACTCTGGATGATAAATATTTTTTGATAGGTACCAACCCCTATCTGGTTTGAGCCTTCTTTTATAAGGCTCTGGTGAGTACTTACCCTCACCAGGTATGAGTCTGCATTTCACTAGACTCTTGTGGGTACCTACCCCCAATAAGTATTAATCTGCTCTTCGTTAGATTCTGATGAGTACCTACCCTCATCTGGTACAAACCCCGTTTTTGCAAGGCTCTGGTGAGTACCTACCCTCACCTGGTACGAGTTCGCATTTTGCTAAACTCCTGTGGGTACTTACTTTCGAGGTGCTCAACACTGAACTATCCTCTAATAGAAGCAAGGTCTTTGCAACCCGTTTTGTAAGGCTCTGGTGAGTATCTACCCCCACCTGGTACGAATCTGCATTTTTGCTAGATTCTGATGAGTACCTACCCTCATCCGGTACACACCTTATTTTATAAGGCTCTAGTGGGTTCTTATCCCCACCTGGTACGAATCTGCATTTTTGCTAGATTCTGATGAGTACCTACCCTCATCCGGTACAAACTTTATTTTATAAGGCTCTGGTGGGTACCTACCCCCACCTGCTACGAATCTACATTTTTGCTAGATTCTGATGAGTACCTACCCTCATCCGGTACAAACCTTATTTTATAAGGCCCTGGTGGGTACCTACCCCCACCTGGTACGAATCTGCATTTTTGCTAGATTCCGATGAGTACCTACCCTCATCTAGTACAAACCTTATTTTATAAAGGCTTTTGCCGGTACGAATCCTATTCTATAAGGCTCTGGTGGGTACCTACCCCCACCTGGTATGAACCCTATTCTATAAGGCTCTGGTGAGTACCTACCCTCAACCGGTACGAACCCTATTCTATAAGGCTCTGGTGGGTACCTACCCCTACCTGGTATGAACCCTATTCTATAAGGCTCTGGTGGGTGCCTAACCCCACCTGGTACGAACCCTATTCTATAAGGCTCTGGTGAGTACCTACCCTCACCTGGTACGAATCTGCATTTGTGCTAGATTCTGATGAGTACCTACCCTCATCCGGTACAAACTTTATTTTATAAGGCTCTGGTGGGTACCTACACCCACCTAGTACGAATCTACATTTTTGCTAGATTCTGATGAGTACCTACCCTCATCCGGTACAAACCTTATTTTATAAGGCCCTGGTGGGTACCTACCCCCACCTGGTACGAATCTGCATTTTTGCTAGATTCCGATGAGTACCTACCCTCATCTAGTACAAACCTTATTTTATAAGGCTTTTGCCGGTACGAACCCTATTCTATAAGGCTCTGGTGGGTACCTACCCCCACCTGGTATGAACCCTATTCTATAAGGCTCTGGTGAGTACCTACCCTCAACCGGTACGAACCCTATTCTATAAGGCTCTGGTGGGTACCTACCCCTACCTGGTATGAACCCTATTCTATAAGGCTCTGGTGGGTGCCTACCCCCACCTGGTACGAACCCTATTCTATAAGGCTCTGGTGAGTACCTACCCTCACCCGGTACGAACCCGATTCTATAAGGCTCTGGTGGGTACCTACCCCCACCTGGTACGAACCCTATTCTATAAGGCTCTGGTGGGTACCTACCCCCACCTGGTACGAACCCTATTCTATAAGGCTCTCCCACCTGGTACGAACCCTATTCTATAAGGCTCTTGTGGGCACCTACCCCCACCTGGTACGAACCCTATTCTATAAGGCTCTTGTGGGTACCTACCCCCACCTAGTACGAACCCTATTCTATAAGGCTCTGGTGGGTACCTACCCCCACCTGGTATGAATCTGCATCTTGCTAGATTCGGATGAGTATGTTATCCTCATCTGGTACGAACCCTATTCTATAAGGCTCTTGGGATGCTCCTTTTGGCATACAATCTTTTGATTGATGAGTACAAACCCTCATCCGGTTTTTGGAGATGTGTTGGCGACTTAATATCTCTGATCATGCGCCTATTCCATGGGGAGTGATTGATTTTCTTTCTTTTTGACTTTTCTGTTTTAGTCATCCGGTTTTACCGGGGATTTTGTTTTTGGCCTTTCTTTTTAGCCATCCGGTCTTGTTGGGGATTCTTTATTTTTTTGGCTTTTCTTTTTAGCCATCCGGTCTTGTTGGGGATTCTTTATTTTTTTGGCTTTTCTTTTTAGCCATCTGGTCTTGCTGAGGATTCTTTGTTTTTGGCTTTTCTTTTTAGCCATCCGGTCTTGCTGGGGATTCTTTGTTTTTGGCCTTTCTTTTTAGCCATCCAGTCCTGCCAGGGATTCTTTTTTTTGAATTTTCTTTTTAGCCATCCAGTCTTGCCGGGGATTCTTGTTTTTTTCTTTTTAGCCATCCGGTCCTGCCAGGGATTCTTGTTTTTGGATTTTTTGTTTAGCCATCCGGTTTTACCGGTGATTTTTTGTTGGTTGCCTCTTGTTTTAGGCAGGAATCTCCTAGGGATTTGTGGTTTTGGGCATTCTATTTAGCCGTCCGGTCTTTGTCGGGGTTTATTGATGATTGCCTCTTAATTTAGGCAGGAATCCATTGAGGATTTGTTGATTTCTGTTGATTGTGCCTCTTGATTTAGGCAAATGCTTCAGCAGTGGTGAAGACTTTTATGCTTTGGGCTTATATTGCCTCTTGCATAGGTTGATTTCCCGTTCCTTGGGGATATTAGCTTTTTGCTCATCTCTGAGTAGGTAGAGGTTTTATTGGAAGTGAATGCTTTCAATTTCACTATGGATATCCATATTAGGCGTTTATAGGCGATTAATTCCCTGAGGATATGAATTTGTAGTTTGCCTTTGTCGTAGGCTCACTGGGGTAGTTTTTGATAATCCATCGGGGATTTGATTGCTCTCCCGGAGATCTATTTTGACTTGCCCCTGTAGACCCCAAATCTTGTCCGGCCTCCAAATAAAGTCAGAAGACCCCCTATTTGAAGACGGCCGAAGCCTAACAAGCCACTAGGAGAGACTATTAGGCCCCCGTACTAAGATAGGAGGTTTTTTTGGCCCGAAAAATAAAGTTTCTCGCCCTGAAGGGACGAGACCGCCGTCTGGAAGGACCAGACCGCCGTCTCGCCTCGTGCCAGGGACGAGACCGCCGTCTGGATAATCTAGACGGCGGTCTCGACTTTTGCCTAGTCGAGACGGCGGTCTGGATTATCCAGACGGCGGTCTCGACCCCTGCCATGATCGAGACGACAGTCTGGATTATCCAGACGGCGGTCTCGACCCTGTCAGACGAAACAGCGGTCTCGACCTGTCAGGCGCGAAAAACTATAAATAGGGGCTCTCCCCCCCTCATTTCCACACAGAAACACACAGTTCCTCCTCCTTCTCTCTAGATTTTCTCTCTCTAGAACCCCTCCAAAGCATTTTCGGAGTTTCTGAGTGTGTTTAGGAGAATTTTGAGTGTTCTAAATCTTCTTTAGAATCCCTCCGAGGCATTTCCGGAGTTTCTGAGCGTTGTAGAGTGAAGGGTTGCCACAAAGCACCCTCTTTCAAAGAATATAAGAAAGCTTGCTTCGAAGGTTCATAAACCTCTTTATTTATTTTACTGCCTTCATTTAAAATTATGCAATAGACGCTAGGGCCATGTAGTCATAATCTTTAAATACCGCAAAATAAAAGGGTAAAAGCGCAATTTTCCAGTTTAATTATTTATCCAAAGTAGCCGGCCTATCATAGGGAACCCGAAAGGGGCGTCGTAAAGGAACTAACACTTCCTTTGCACGTAACTAACTCCCTTACCCAACTCTGGTTCTAATGACCAAAGTTGATTTTTGAAAACCAACGCCTTTTTAAACTCCTTTTCCGATGTTTCTGGTAAAAACATCGGTGGCGACTCCACGAACCCTTCAAAACCCGTTCTTGGGTTAGCCCGGTTATCGGACAACCCAAGAACACTTTTCGAAAACTTCGTCTCTAGGTTAGCCCGGTTATCGGACAACCTAAGGATGTTGTAACCACCTATAAAAAATGCGAAAGCAAGAGGGTCGACAAAACCATCGCGTCGCTCCGACTGCCTCTTTTTGACGGCGGCGACAGATGGCGACTTCACTGGGGAAGCCTCGAGAGTTGATCCCATTTAGTGATGGGCCGGCTTAAAAATAAATAAACCAAGAAAATAACGCTTTTGCCCTTAACTTGTATTATAACATGTTTTACGGTTTGACTTTAATAACTGTTGCTTGTTTATATTTACGCAATTGTGTGAAATACAAACTGTACACAAACCCTTGCACACTACAGTTCCCTCTATACCCGGGGGCAAGTGAGAAATCCATAGGGAGTGGGTGGCAGGTACGGTTCGCTGTAGTTAGGGCCTTGTGCCCACCAGTGTGATCGGAAACCACCACTCAAGGTGATAACCTTCCTCTTTTGGCAACAAGACTGACTCTGGCCTTAGTGTTGAGCATGGTTGGACGGCTGGAGAGTGGGGACCCTATAATGGGGGCACCTTGGGGGCCTTAGCCTGGTGAGAACAGTTAGAACCTACCCTGACCAATGCACTTTTCTACAGGAAAACCCTACCTCGTGATAAAAATGAAATCTCGCCTGTTCGGGGATGATCGAATTGTGTGTGCATATGATTGTTGCATTTGTATGTTGCATAGCATAAACAAACAAACAAAAAAAAATCACAAAAAATACTTTTGCAAATAAACGCCCTTATCTCGGACAGTCTGCCTTTTAGCTAGCCTGGTTTCGGGTTCTTTGTAAGCTAAGTAGCCACGCAGTTCCGACAGAAGAGATAAGGGACGCTAAAATATTCTTTCACATAAAGCCATATTTTATCTCGGACAGTCTGCCTTTTAGCTAGCCTGGTTTCAGGTTCTTTGCAAGCTAAGTAGTCACGCAGTTCCGACAGAAGAGGTAAAAGGCTATAAAATAAACAAATAAACATCAAATAAAAAAAATCAAAATACAAAAATAAATAAATCAAAACATTGTCAAAGTCGTATCATTCATATTGCATCATAAGTGGAAAAACCAAGAGAGAAAATAAGTGCATAAAGAGAGTATGCATACGCATCATTTTAATAAATCCCTAAAAAATGGGTCTTAGAGGCGTTTTTTGAGAAAATTACTGGGCCAAATCCCCTACGGGTATTTGCGACTTGATTCTTAACCTTGTTCTCTTCGTTTTGATATGTTGTGCGTCCAAATCGGACATCCCAGTCAAAAGTTATCGCACTTTGAACATCTACTGCCCATTTGTACTAGTGTATGCATAAATACATTCATTATAGGGAGCACTAGATATCCCTAAGACAATGACGAAAGAGGCCCCGAGCACATTTGTGACCTTCGCGACAAGGAAGGGACAAGTGTACTAAGGTGAGACGGTGATTGCCATTATACTTGTGATGGGGAAGGAACCATTACACCAAGGTGGGTAGGATACCCCACAAAGCGTAAGCTTTAAGGAGGATACCGAAGCCATTGTCTTAAGGAATATCCATCTCATAAATCATTCAATAAAAATCTTTTTGCATTCTAAAAAGCGGCTGGTATTCTTCATGCCCTCATCCGCATACAAAAAAAAAACACAAAATCCCAAACACTATCATACATCATGTTAGAAAATAAAACATGATAATGTTTAGGAAAAAAATAAACACTCGCATACATGCATTCACCAAACTTCATCCTCATAACATGCATCTAATAATAGACAATCGAAGAAGTGGACATTCCTCAATACCACGTGAAGAGGATAGGGCATTCACATGCCATACACGGGAAGTCAAAAAAGGAAACACATACAAATTTTAACCAACCTATGTGCTTTGAAACATTACATTGAGGAATGTACATTTCATCATCCCCTCAAACGTCTATCGCATTCATTGCATTCACAAATTGCATTCATTCTCACTTTAATAATAATAAGATAATAAAAAGAAAGGATTAGTCGATGTGCTTTCTACGAATCGAAGTAAGATGAAGAGCAAACTTTTCGTCGTCAAGTTCCACCTAAGGAGGATAATAAGCCTCAACCGTTGGTCATCTGAGTAAATAAGGGAGAGGGGGCAATGAAGCCACTACATTTGTTCACGCCTCGGATAAGGCCACATCATGGAGATACGCAGAAACATCTTCCATCAATGAAGATATCTCCAGCATAGCCAACATTCGGGGGCAAAATTAGAAGTGAAAGAATCTACACCCCAAGGAGCTACCAGACAATGCTCCCAAGAATAAGGAAAAATAATAAGACCGAAGAAAAACATAATCCAAAAAGGAAATTGAAGAGACTTTGGATTCACGACGCTGAGGCAATTCACGATGCTCCGCCAAAGAGACAAACTCAGGGTAGGCGACAAGCTAATCACAGTTTAAGCTAGATACAACATTCAGATCAGCAAGACGTTTGCCCTACCTTGAATGGATGCGGCTGAAGAAGACCATTGAAATATCTTTTGCCAATACGAAAAGACTTCCCCAACAATATGAAGGTGACCCACATGATGAGAAAATATGAATATCGCCCAAACCAAGGGCTCATTAGAAACCCTCAAGGAATAAGGGAGCCACCAGATTTTAAAGACAATCCTTTGAAGCTTTACCCAACAAAGGATCAAGCTGCACGGAGAAAAGGGAAGTCTCCCCTCCACACCTTGAATCAAATTTTCCCATATAGAGGAGTTCAAGCGTCAAAGGCGACCTTAGTCATTAGGTGTTCTCCTTCTGATTCTTAGGGTTTGTAAATCCAATGACTATAAGAGATTACTCCTCGGGGCCAGCCCGACCCCCGAGCATTGTAGGGCACATATTTCCCTATTAATTACAAAGAATGTCATTCTTACTATCTGCTTCTCTTCTTGCTATTAATGTCCAAACCTCATTAATAACCATGTTTAAGCAAACGTTTTCAAAAGTGCGTCAAAGTAATCAAATTGCGCCATTGACCAAAATAAAAGTCAAATCCATCATCACTGATTGACTAGAAGCACAAAATAAAGTTTTACCTCGTCATAAATAAAGCCGTGTTTCGCCAATATTGTACAAAAAGAAAACAAAAATCAAAAGAAGCCCATAAAAGCCAAAGGCCAAAAAGAGAGGGCAAGATACCCGGTAGGAAACCCACCTAAGGGGGCTACGCAAAAGTTAGGGTAAACCCGCTAGGAAACCCGAACAACCATAAAGGGTAGCCTAGGCAAAAATTAGGGTTACAAAATAAAGACCGCTAGGTTTCCAAAGCAAGAAAGAAAAGAAACCTAGACAAAAGTTAGGACAAAACAAAACACAACATCCTAGACTGAAAACCCAAAGGGCAGACTAGGGAAGTCAACCAGTCATAACAAGCGCCATAGAATAAGACGCCACTCCATAAACAAAACGTTGTTTAAACTAGCCTAAACACTCTAACCAACCTTGGCTAGCCGTGCTTACAAAAACCATTTTTTGTCAAAATAAAACAATTCTAAAACACAAGCCTTTGAATTAAATATCCTCTTCTTTCTCTTCTCTTGACCCTTACTACTACAGCATTCTAGTAATTAGTAGGGAAATGTGGAGATAGTAATCAATAGGAGGATTGACATCCCCAAGGAAAGGGAGGGGCGCACTGACATGGCAAGGCGCTCTGAAATCAACACAATCATTCTTCGGTCACGACAAAGTCAAGACGGCGAAATCGATATAGCCTATCATGTTGACGAAAGCACATAACGTCAGAAGCTCATCAGAAGTAAAAGCACATTGAGTAATCCTTTTGAAAAATTAATTGAAATAGTATTATAGGATGCATATCGCAAACATTGCACGCATATGATAGGCTCCTATCTCTCAAAAAAGAAGAGAAAGAAAAAATGACAATAAAAAGAATAATGCCTGCTAGGAGATTCTTAGGCAAAAGTTAGGGTAGCCTGCTAGATCGAAAACCCGCAAAGGGCGGTCTAGGAAAAAGTTAGGGCATTCATAAAAAAGGAAAAAGCCCGCTAAGATATCCTAGGCAAAAATTAAGACAGCCCGCTAGACCGAAAACCCCAAAAAGGGCGGTCTAGGCAAAAGATAGAGCTAAACCAAAAAATGAATAAAAGAGAGGGGTCCTTCATCATAATCATAAAAAGTCCAGCAGGAGAATGTCAGTCACTTTTCAGATGCATCAATCAAAAAGAATAGATTGCATTTAGGGCATCCACACACAAGTAGTCGCACAAAACGACTTTGTCAAGACAAAAAATGAAAGAAATAAAAATTACTTCAGATAAAAAAAAAAACAAAAAACAAAAAACGAAAAACATTCATGCATATAAGGAGACTAGCTCCATGTTTGTGATTGAAAACAGGATCACTAGACTGAGTCTCCAAATAATGCCCTCAAGAAAACGAAGCAAGTCGTCAATCAAACGGCTCATCGAAATAAGAGCTTCTGAAAATCAAGAGCTTCAGCTACCATCCTTCTAACCAGAAAAGAAGGCACAAGAAAGTAATAAGAAGAGCGAGTTGTCATAAGAAGCTTCCAGAAGCCAAAGCTCCAATCATCACAATAAAAGAGGGCACAACCATCAGACATCATAAAAGAAAAGCCGACGGAAAGGCTTAGTTATCCCCAAGAGGATTCTTGCCTACTCCAGAGGCAACACAAAAACACTCCTCACGGCTCAGCATTACCACTACATGAGTCATCGAGCACACTCACCCAAAGTCTCCTCCACACTCCCCAACGGAGAATAAAGGCTCCAAGAGCCCATCACCATCATCATTAACAGTCAAAAGAGTCCAATCTCCATACCATCAAGGGCTCAACAAAAAGAGAAAAAAGAAGAAAACCCTTGCATCCTCAGCAGATATCCAAAAGAAAGGGTCGCAACAGAGAAGGTCAAATAAAAATCCCCAAGTGGATCTCCCTACAAAAAGGATGAATAAGGAAATCTCCATCCTCAGTAGAATAAGAACTTCATAAAGTCAACTCGCATCAACATTAATCAAGGAGTCAGGACTCCATCCGAGAAAAATCGGATCCCCATGGAAGTTAATAATCCCTTGATGGATCACCTAAGAAAATTTTATCCCCTACGGATCCCCAAAGAGAAGAAAAAGCTTGCGTGCATAAAAAGAAACTAAAAAGTAACAAGGCGCATGAATTATCCCAATAAAAAAGCCAGATTTCAAAATCGCGATAAAAAAGAGATAAATCATGGAAAAAGGCAAAATCAAATAAAAATCCTAACTTCCAGGAAATCAAATCCCTAAAGTGGGTCATCGCAGAAAAAGGGAAATCAACAAAAAAGAGGAATCATAAATTCCACTCCCCCCAACAGAATAAGAGCATCAGAAACACCAGCTCACACCCACATCAATTGAGGAGTCAAAACTCCATTCCCTCAGGGGGCAAATCAAAATTAGATCCCCAGGAAGGCAATCAATTCCCCGGTGGATCACCAAAAAGAGAAAAATCATCCTCAGTGAGCCTACGACAAAGGCAAATTCAGACTCACATCCTTAGAAGAGTCATTTGCCTAGATGTAGGCAAGATCTGGCGAGCGAGAGCCAATTTCCCCAGAAAGGAACATCAACCTATTCGGAGGCAAGCAAGTATAAAGTCTTCACCACTAATGAAGCATTCGCCTACTCAGAGGCACAATAAACAAAAAAATAAAAAATTCCATTTCCCCAGAGAAATAAGAGCTTGAAGAAACCAGCTCTCATCAACACTAAACAAGGAGTCACAACTCCATTCCCCAAAAGGCGACCAAAATTAGATCCCCAAGGAGTCAACCAACTCCCTAGTAGATCACCAAAAAAACTTACCCAGAGAGCCTACTGCAAAGGCAAAACTTCAAACGCATAGCCTCATAAAGCTACTTGCCTAACATGGATATCCCTAGTGGAACGCATAGGCAAAACCTTGCAAGCAAAAAAGCAACATTAGCCTATTCAGAGGCAAAGAAAAAAGCAAAACCAAAAGTCTTCACCTCTAAACGGAACATCGGCCTACTCAGAGGCATTACCAAAAACTCAGTGAATATCCGCCTACTCAAGAGGCGTCACCAAGATCAACAAATCCCCAGAGGATTCCTGCCTACCTAAGAGGCACTTATCAAAAAATTCCCGACAACCAGCAAAGTCTGATGACCACCACAAAAGATAAAAAACAAAGAATCCCCAGCAATCAACAAGTTGGACGAACACCAACAAAATCCCCGGTGCAGCCCGGACGACCATCCAAGAAGTCCAAGAACAACTACCAACGCAGAAATCACTCCCCAGTGAAATGGCGCATGAGCTACCCGAGCAGTAAGCCGCCACTACCACCCTGATGGGGGGTTCATACCCATCCGGTCCCACACAATAGACCGTACCAGCCTGATGGGGGGTTCATACCCATCCAGTCCCACACAACAGACTGTAACTACCAGCCTGATGGGGGGTTTATACCCATCAACCGAAGGATCGGCTACGTCAGGAGTAGTATCCGGAGGTTCCACCACGTGTCAACCAAAGGGATCGGCTACGTCAGGAGTAGTATCCCGGAGGTGCATAAATACAACATCTCCCCAGAGGATCATCCGCCACAAGACGGGACGTCCGAAGGGTAGCCGGGCGAGAGGGTCAACTCCTTTACCTTCCTGTCTACCTGTCTGGCACAACAAAGCCAACAGCCGACTAGTCAGGTAAAGGGGGGGAAGCTGTAGACCCCAAATCTTGCCCCGCCTCCAAATAAAGTCAGAAGACCCCCTATTTGAAGACGGTTGAAGCCTAACAAGCCACTAGGAGAGACTATTAGGCCCCCGTACTAAGATAGGAGGTTTTTTTGGCTCGAAAAATAAAGTTTCTCGCCCTGAAGGGACGAGACCGCCGTCTGGAAGGACCAGACCACCGTCTCGCCTCGTGCCAGGGACGAGACCGCCGTCTGGATAATCCAGACGGCGGTCTCGACTTTTTCCTAGTCGAGATGGCGGTCTGGATTATCCAGACGGCGGTCTCGACCCCTGCCATGATCGAGACGGCGGTCTGGATTGTCCAGACGGCGGTCTCGACCCTGTCAGACGAAACGGTGGTCTCGACCCTGTCAGGCGCGAAAAACTATAAATAGGGGCTCTCCCCCCCTCATTTCCACACAGAAACACACAGTTCCTCCTCCTTCTCTCTAGATTTTCTCTCTCTATAACCCCTCCGAAGCATTTCCGGAGTTTCTGAGTGTCTTTAGGAGAATTTTGAGCGTTCTAAATCTTCTTTAGAATCCCTCCGAGGCATTTCCGGAGTTTCTGAGCGTTGTAGAGTGAAGGGCTGCCACAAAGCACCCTCTTTCAAAGAATATAAGAAAGCTTGCTTCGAAGGTTCATAAACCTCTTTATTTATTTTACTGCCTTCATTTAAAATTATACAATAGACGCTAGGGCCATGTAGTCATAATCTTTAAATACCGCATAATAAAAGGGTAAAAGTGCAATTTTCCAGTTTAATTATTTATCCAAAGTAGTCGGCCTATCATAGGGAACTCGAAAGGGGCGTCGTAAAGGAACTAACACTTCCTTTGCACGTAACTAACTCCCTTACCCAACTCTGGTTCTAATGACCAAAGTTGGTTTTCGAAAACCAACGCCTTTTTAAACTCCTTTTCCGATGTTTCCGGTAAAAACATCGGTGGCGACTCCACGAACCCTTCAAAACCCGTTCTTGGGTTACCCCGGTTATCGGACAACCCAAGAACACTTTTCGAAAACTTCGTCTCTAGGTTAGCCCGGTTATCGGACAACCTAAGGACGTTGTAACCACCTATAAAAAACGCGAAAGCAAGAGGGTCGACAAAACCATCGCGTCGCTCCGACCGCCTCTTTTTTACGGCGGCGACAGCCCCCAAGGGAGGAATGGAGTTTTTGACTCCTTGTTGGATGTTTGTTGTTTTGAGCTGGCTTTGCCTATGCTCTTATTCCGCTGGGGAATGGGTTTTTATCTTTTCCTTGCGATTTTGGAAATTTGGCTTTTAAATGTGTGCGCCTTTTATGCACACTGGCTTTTTTGTTATCTACTGGATGAAGAGATTTATTTTTTCTCTTTTCTTTTTGGCGATCCCGGGGAGTTTATTGGCTTCCTGGGGATCCAATCTTTGATTTGATTTTTTATGATGGAGTCTTCGCTCCTAGCTTTGTGAAGCTCTTATTTGAGCTGGAAGATGGAAATTTTCTTGTTTTCCTCTTTTTGTAGACTTTTCTGATATGCTCTACTTGGAGATTTTTTATTTGGCCTTTTTCGTGCCTCTATTGGGGAATGAAAGTTTTTTTTTTGTTGAACCCCTGGAGATACGGAGATTTTGACTCTATATCTTCTTTGGTTGATCTTTGTGTAGTCCTTATTCTTCTTTGGGGAATGAGGCGGATATTTTGGATGAGTGTGCTCGATGACTCATGTGATGCAGCTGAGTCGTGAGGTAATCTTTTTGTCTTGCCTCTGGAGTAGGCAAGGATCCGCTTGGGGATGATCAAGCCTTTCCGTTGGCTTTTTCTTGTGCACCTTCGTTTATTGGGATAGAAGGTTAGAGCTAGTTTCCTTGAAACTCTTTATTTTGCTGAAATGGTTTTGATTTCGCCTTTTTCTTTCGCGATTTTGATCTTTATTGCGAGTTATTTGAAATCTGGCTTTTTAATATATCACGTGTGCCTTTTTATTTTATAACTTTTTGTACACGTGGGCTTTTTTGAAACGTAAACAGAAATAACAACTTTTATTTATTACTTCCTTTTTCTCTCTTTTTTTTTCTTGGTGATACATTCAAGCATTTTTAAACTACTAGAAAATATCTAAAGACCTCCTAATCATCTGCTTCTGGGCTAGAATGGGAGGACGGTGCTGGCAAAGGGATGCGGCGGAGTATGCGGCGCTGGAACCTTGCCTGAGTTTGGACCAAATTCTCTATTTGACGGTCCGTCCTATCTTGCCTCATGGTCAGCTGACTGAACTGCTGTCTCATGAACTGGAACTGCCCTTCCATGTAGGCATGCTCATCATCCATACGTCGGTATAAGCCGGCAAAGTCTGGATCGTATGATTGCTGCTGGGATTCCGAAGTCGTAGGGATGTCCTGTGGTGTGTCGAAATCACGCATATCCAGCGAAATCGAAATTATGGGGTTTAAAATAAACCCTGATCCTTGTCTACTAAGGATATTCATGTGAACCAGTGTTCCTCCGTTAATAGGCTCTGGTTGGAGGCTAGCTGGGAGATCTTCTCCGTCATTGCATCCCCAATATTCAGCTAAAGGAGTGAGAAAGGGAGCCACCATGATAGCTCCTGCTGGGTCGCGAGTTCTGTAATCCTTTACGGCTTTCAAGAAGGCATATCCTGGGTTGCATCGATGCCCTTGATGCATACAATAGACAATAAAAAGGTAAGCTAGTGTTACCTTTCCTTGGCTCTCCTTCCGGCTATGTATGGTCCCAGCTAGCAATTTATGGCATATGCGGAGCGGAGGAGGAAAAGATGCCCCTTTCAGATGTGATGGCAAGGTATGAGTTCCAGTAACTTCTTTCCACATGCTGGTGGTAGTGAGAGCAGCGGGTTTCTCGAGATACGCAGACCTATATTTCGGTGTTCTCGTGTCTGCTCATTGGCAGAAGCCCATTATGACATTAAAGTCATCTAGAAAAGTGGTCCGGTATGCCCCGTCCATCCAATAGGAGACGGCTTGAGTAGGCGGCACTCCGAGAGTCGTGGAAGGCATCTCCACCAGATTGACACAGGCAAGGAATTCCAGCGTAGCAGTACGGTGGATCCGAGCAGGTGGCTCACGAAACAGAAAGTCCCATCCTATGTTATGGATGAATCTTCTAACATCTTTATCCCAGCCGAATGTAGTCAGGATTTCAAAATCCAAACATAGCATGGGATGCCAGGAGAATTGTTGGATATTTGCCAACCTTTATTGATGTGGCTCTGCCAGCAGAGTGTTGGTGACAGGAGTTCCTCTAGCGGAGGTCCTAGTGCATTTTCTCCTGGATGAAGCCTCTCCACATTCCATTGTATATCTTACTCACCTAAGGATGCTAGAAGTGTGTAGAAAGGGAGGAGAAGCAAGATAGAATGCTTGGAATGGGGTACCAAGGCAAAGATCCGCGCCTAACATATATAGGAGGAGCCAGGAGGGTTGGGACGGCCGTCTGGGGTTGGGACGACCGTCTCACTTGAATTTTAACCCTTGGGACGACCGTCTCACTTGAATTTTAACCCTTGGGACGGCCGTCTGGGGAGTGGGATGGCCGTCTCACTCAAAAATTGGCCTTGAAATGAGTGTCTCAAACTTGGGACGGGCGTCCCACTTGGATTTGGCTGTTTGGGACGGTCATCTCAATCCTTGGGACGGCTGTCCCGAGCTTTTCAAGTTGGTTTTCATGTTTTTTTGATGAGAATGAAGATAGGACTCCATTCATTGATGTTTTAATGCATGTAATGTTTCATGATATGCATCCTATGGTCTATTTCAGTTAATATTTCGAAAGTTTAAATTGATGTGCTTTGACTTTGGGCGCATTCTTGGTGATGTACCTTTCTATCATCATGTTTCTTGATCAATAAGCTTAGTTGTACCGATTTGCCGTCTTGGACTTTTCTTGCTATAGCCGAAGATCAATCTTTTGTTCGTAGGGCAACTGCCATAACAACACCTCCCTTCCTTTCCTTAGGGATTTCAACCTTCCTATTGATCACTATATTTCCACATTCCCCTTATTACTTGAATGCTTTATAGTGAAATGGTCAAGAGAAGAGAAAGAAAAGGATTTATAACAAAGGCTTGTGTTTTAGAGGGATATTTTTTTTTTATAATAGAGGTTTCTGTAAGAATGGCTAGCCAAGGTTGGTCGGTGTTTAGGCTAGTTTAGACAAACATTTTGTTCTTATAATGTGGCGTCTTTGTTTTACTGATTTGTGGCGCCTTTTTGTGATTGATTAACTTTCCTAGCCCGCCCTTTCAGGTTTTCAGCCTAGGATGTTGTGCTTATGTCCTAACTTTTGTCTAGGTTTCCCTTTTTGTATTTATTTTTTAGGAATACCTAGCGGACTTTTCGTAACCCTAACTTTTGCCCAGGCTACCCTTTATTATTGTTCGGGTCTCCTGCCGGGTTTACCCTAACTTTTGTGCAGCCCCCTTTTGTGGGTTTCATGCCGGGTATTTTGCCCTTTTATTTTCTTGTCTTGGCCTTTGGCCTTGACGGGCTCTCCTTTTTTGTATATATATATGTTTTTTGCACAACATTGTCGAAACTTGATTCTATCAAGATAAATTTTATCCATGTTTCTAGTTAATCAATCATATTTGACTTTGCTTTGTGACACTTTGATTGTTCTGACGCATTCGGAACAAAATGTCTATCTAAACCTTGTTTATTAAAAATGGGGTATAGATATATTTAGCAAGAAAAGAAGCAGATAGTAAGAATAACATTCTTTTGTAATTTCGGGGAAATGTGTGCCCTAAAGATGCTCGGGGGCCGGGTATACCCCGAGGAGTGATCTCTAATAGTCACTAGGTTTACATCCCTTAGAATTAGAAGAAGGACACCTAACGACTAACGCTACCCTTTGCGCTAATACCCCTCTGTCGCCGTCGTCCGTTCCGACGTCTAGGGACATCTCGAACGTTTATGCGAGCGGTCACGAAAAGATGGTTAAGACTCGCGTTTTATGTTAAAATTATGTTCATTGCTTCCGAGGTGCTCAACAACTGAACTATCCTCTAATAAAAGCAAAGTTTTCGAAAAGGGGTTCTTATGGAGTCGCCACCAATGTTTTGACCATAAACATTGGAAAAGGATAAAAAGGCGTTGATTTTAATTAAAACCAAACTTGGCCATTATAACCAGAGTTAGGTAAGGGAGTTAGTTACGTGTGGGGAAGGTGTTAGCACCCCACAATGCCCCTTTCGGGTTCCCTATGACGGATTCATTCATTAAGTGAAGATTACGAGAAATTACGCTATTACCCTATTTTATTTATACAGTATTTAAAAATGGCTATCTACATGATTTTAGTTTACATTGCATACAGAAAGCAATAAATAAAACAATAAAAGAGAAGAGAATTGATAAGAACCTCCGTAGCAAGCTTTGTATTGCGAATCTTTAATCGTAAGGATGCGTTTTGGAAATCTCTCGCTCTACAAAGACTCTCCTCTCCGAATACAAGATCGACTCGACTAAATTTTTACAGAAGAATCGAATGCTGGAATATAATTCCTTAACTGATTGTTACCTTATTAAGGCAATCAGAGAGTTCATTCGAAGTAGGAAGAGAAGACAAGTATTGGGAGTTGTCTGGTGTGTGAAAAAGTGGCAAATGAGCCTTCTATTTATAGTTTTCGCAGCCTGGTAATTTGGGACAGCCATCTGGGTTGGGACGGTCGTCTGGGTTGGGACAACCATCTGAATTGAATATTTACCATTGGGATAACCATTTGAAGAGTGGGACGACCTGTCTCACTTGGGACGGGCGTCCCACATGGCCAGGGCAGATTGGGACGGCCGTCTAACATTTGGGATGACTGTCTCAACTTGTTTTGGCCAGCTTTTGTGTTCTGGAACCCCCAGGAAGCTTTCCTTTCTTTATTCGGACGTCGGTTGATGTCGATAAACGCCCGTTGAAGCTTTATCTTCATATAGGAAGTCTTCTTTGGCTTTTATTGAGATGCCAGACGAGCTTTATCTTGTTATAGGAAGTCTCTTTAGCCTTTATTGAGAGGTCGGGCAAAATTAGGGGTCTACAGCTGCCCCCCCTTCACCTACCTGGCTAATTTGTTGGCTTAATGTGCCGACAAAATTAGTTGGTAGGGGAAGGAGTTAACCCTTTTGCCCGGTTATCCTTCAGATGCTCTTTTGCTGATCCTCCGGATGATAAATATTTTTGATAGGTACCAACCCCTATCTGGTTTGAGCCTTACTTTATAAGGCTCTGGTGAGTACTTACCCTCACAAGGTATGAGTCTTTATTTCACTAGACTCTTGTGGGTACCTACCCCCACTAGGTATGAATCTACTCTTTGCTAGATTCTGAACCATATTCCATAAGGTTCTTGTGGGTACCTACCCCCACTTGGTCTGAACCTTGTTCTACAAGGCTTTGATGAGTACCTACCCTCACCCGGTGTTAGAAAAGTAGTTTTAGATCAAGAGGGGGGGTGAATTGATCTTTTGAAAGTTTTTCGCAAATCTCAGATTATCTAATTCGAAAATTAAGTTTCTAAAAATCTTTTTGAATTACCAAGCAATCAAACAATATAAGCGCAGCAACTGAAATTAAAGAGAGAAAGGTTAGGAAAGATTTCACCGGTAATTTTATACTGGTTCACCCAATACCGGGGCTACGTCCAGTCTCCAGCCAAATTCCAATTGGGTTCCACTAGAATAGATGTTTTACGGACTCACACTCTTACACCTATTCTAACTCTCCACCAAGAACCAAATTCCAGCTCTTGGAAACCTCTCGCAACCAAATTCCAGCTAGCAGAGAAACCAAGTGCCCAAATTCCAGGCACCACACACAAGAACCAAATTCCAGCTCTTGCTTTAACCTTTCCACCAAGAACCAAATTCCAGTTCTTGGAAACCTCTGCAACCAAATTCCAGCCAGCAGAGAAACCAAGTGCCCAAATTCCGGGCACCACACACAAGAACCAAATTCCAGCTCTTGCTTTAACCTTTCCACCAAGAACCAAATTCCAGTTCTTGGAAACCTCTCGCAACCAAATTCCAGTCAGCAGAGAAACCAGAGTGCCCAAATTCCGGGCACCACACACAAGAACCAAATTCCAGCTCTTGCTTTAACCTTTCCACCAAGAACCAAATTCCAGTTCTTGGCAACTTTCTACAACAATTGCAGAAAACTTGTACCCAAATTCCGGGTACAACACAATACAAAGTAATGAAAAAGAATTTACAAAGAAGAGACTTAGAAAGCTCAAACCAGATTACACCAATCCATAGTAAGTTTCTTCTTCAAGGATGCAAAGTGCCTCAAGAAAGATTTCAAAAGAAGTTCACAAAAACAGTTGTGTATCTTTCTTGAAAAATGCTAATAGTTGTTTGTATTGATTGCTTGAATTGTGTAAAAACTGATATTCTAAAAGTTCAAAACAATTTCGTTTATAAAAGAGTATTTTCAAATCTATCGCATTAATTAATCTGTTGAAAGTTTGTTTGAATCTGTTGAAATAGCCGTTACAATTTGTTACAAGTCCTTTCAACCCATTAATGCATTCTTGATCTTTAACGAGAAAATGTTTTAGTTGATACTGACCACGCTTTTATCAGTTAAAACGCTTTACAAACATTTTCTAAGTATAAAACAATCGATTGAATCGCGTATTAATTGATTGATTTGTTTAAAAACCTTCTTATAAAACTTTCCAAGTTATTTTAGCTGATATAAAGTCGTTTTAATCGATTGAAAATCTGCACATATATTTTCAAGTCATTTTAATCGATTGAAAGTTCGTTTTAATCGATTGAAAAGATTTTCTAAGTTATTTTAATCGATTGAAATACGTTTTAATCGATTGAAATAAGTCTGATCGGTCATAATTCAATTCTGATCGATCATAACCAACTCTGATCGGTCATAATCTCATTCTGATCGATCATCCTGACATCCAAAGTGATTTTAATCGATTGAAACGTGTTTTAATCGATTAAAATAATTCTGATCGCTCATATTTAAGATCTGATCGATTATATTGCATTCTGACCTATTATATTCGAATTCTAATCGGTCATAAAGAGTTTTAATCGATTAAAAGGTTTTTGTATCAATTAAAATGCTGTGAAAACACTTCTATAAACATTCTAAGTGTTTTAAACGTTTCTTTAAAAACCTATATCAGTTAAAACCATTGTTAAGAAGGTTCTTTGTCAAAATGCTTTTGTTTGATTTGTTTAAAACTATTTTTGAGGCATTTTGCAAATTGAGTGAAGAAGCTTTATGCAGTGGAAAAGGTAAAGTGGTTTTACCTAAGCTTTCTGTTAAGACACACTAAGTCTTCAGCTCCATTCTTCTGAGTGACTTGTTTGACTGCTGCAGAGTTGACCTTTGACTTTATCTTTGACTTCATCAAATCACTGAGTTCTTTGCTAGGATCACTTTCACCCGGTACGAGTTTGCATTTTGCTAAACTCTTGTGGGTACTTACTTCCGAGGTGCTTAACACTTGAACTATCCTCTAATAGAAGCAAGGTATTTGCAACCCGTTTTTGTAATGCTCTGGTGAGTATTTTACTCTACCTAATGCATTTTGCTAGGTTTTGATGAGTACCTACCCTCATCCGGTACAAACCTTATTTTATAAGGCTTTGGTGGGTACCTATCCCCACCTGGTACGAATCTGCATTTTTGCTAGATTCTGATGAGTACCTACCCTCATTCGGTATAAACCTTATTTTATAAGGCTTTGGTAGGTACCTACCCCCACCTGGTACGAATCTGCATTTTTGCTAGATTCTGATGAGTACCTACCCTCATCCGGTATAAACCTTATTTTATAAGGCCTTTGCTAGTACGAACCTTATTCTATAGGGCTCTGGTGAGTACCTACCCTCACCCAGTACGAACCCTATTCAATAATGCTCTTGTGGGTACCTACCCCCACCTGGTACGAACCCTATTCTATAAGGCTCTTGTGGGTACCTACCCCCACCCGGTACGAACCCTATTCTATAAGGCTCTGGTGGGTACCTGCCCCCACCCGGTACGAACCCTATTCTATAAGGCTCTTGTAGGTACCTACCCCCACCTGGTACGAACCCTATTCTATAAGGCTCTTGTCGGTACCTACCCCCACCTGGTACGAACCCTATTGTATAAGGCTCTTGTGGGTACCTAGCCCCACCTGGTACGAACCCTATTCTATAAGGCTCTTGTGGGTACCTACCCCCACCCGGTACGAACCCTATTCTATAAGGCTCTTGTGGGTACCTACGCCCACTTGGTACGAACCCTATTCTATAAGGCTCTTGTGGGTACCTACCCCCACCTAGTACAAACCCTATTATATAAGGCTCTTGTGGGTACCTACCCCCACCCGGTACGAACGCTATTCTATAAGGCTCTTGTGGGTACCTACCCACACTTGGTACGATCCCTATTCTATAGGGCTCTGGTGAGTACCTACCCTCACCCTGTACGAACCCTATTCTATAAGGCTCTTGTGGGTACCTACCCCCACCTGGTACGAACCCTATTCTATAAGGCTCTAGTGGGTACCTACCCCCACCCGGTACGAACCCTATTCTATAAGGCTCTTGTGGGTACCTACCCCCACCTGGTACGAACCCTATTCTATAAGGCTCTTGTGGGTACCTACCCCCACCTGGTACAAACCCTATTCTATAAGGCTCTTGTGGGTACCTACCCCCACCCGGTACGAACCCTATTCTATAAGGCTCTGGTGAGTACCTACCCTCACCCAGTACGAACCCTATTCTATAAGGCTCTTGGTGAGTACCTACCCTCACCCAGTACGAACCCTATTTTATAAGGCTCTTGGGATGCTCTTTTTCGACATTTAGTCTTTTGATTGATGAGTACAAACCCTCATCCGGTTTTTGGAGATGTGTTGGTGGCTTATTGTCTTTAATCATGCGCCTATTCCATGGGGAATGATTGATTTTTCTTTTTGATTTTTCTTTTCTAGTCATCCGGTTTTACCAGGGATTTCTTTGTTTTTGGCTTTTCTTTTTAGCGATCCGGTTTTGTTGGGGATTCTTTGTTGGTTGCCTCTTATTTTAGGCAGTAATCTCCTGGGGATTTGTGGTTTTTTTATTGTGCCTCTTGTTTTTAGGCATGTGCTTCAACGATAGTGAAGACTTTACCGTTTTTTGCCTCTGAATAGGCTGATGTTCTGCTTGAGGATATTCGCTCTTGATAATACCTCTAAGTAGGCAGATGCTTTATTGGAAGCTTTGTGCTTTGGACTTGTATTACCTCTTATAGGTTGATTTCCCATTTCTTGGGGATATCAGATTTTTGCTTGCCTTAGGCAGAGGCTTTCTCGGGAGTGAAGACTTTGCATTTCACTGGGGATATCCATATTGGGTGTTTATAGGCGATTAACTCCTTGAGGATATGAATTTGTAGTTTTGCCTTTGCTGGTAGGCTTGCTGGGGATTTTTCTTTTTGGTGATCCACCAGGGATTTGATCGTTTTTCCGGAGATCTATTTTGAATTGCCCCCTAGGGAGGGATGGAGTTTTTGACTCCTTGTTGGATGCTTTTGTTTTGAGTTGGCTTTGCCTATGCTCTTATTCCGCTAGGGAATGGATTTTTACCTTTTTTCTCGGGATTTTATCTCTTTTTCGCGATTTTGAAAGCGTGCGCCTTTTATGCATATTGGCTTTTTCTTTGGATGAAAAGATATCTTTTTTCTCTTTTCTTTTTGGTGATCCCTGGGGAATTTTTTTCTTTACTTCTTTAGTCTTGAGCTCTTGACTTTGTGAGGCTCTTTATTGAGCAGAATGAAGAAATTTTCTTCTTTTTTTCTTTTTGTATACTTTTCTTGATATGCTTCTACTTGGAGATTTTTATTTGGCCCTTTCTCATTGTGGCCTCTATTGGGGAATGAAAGTTTTTCTTTTCTTTCTTTTTGTTGCCCCCTGGTGATATGGAGGATTTGACTCCGTATTTTCTTTGATGGACTCTTGTGTAGTCCTTATTCTCCTTTGGGGAATGAAGCAGAGATTTTTGCATGAGTGTGCTCGATGACTCATGTGGTGATGCCGCTGAGTCGCGAAGTAGTCTTTTTGTTTTGCCTCTGGAATAGGCAAGGATCCTCTTGGGGATAATCAGGCCTTTCCGTTGACCTTTTCTGGTGTACCCTCTTTTATTGGGATTAGAAGGTTAGAGCTAGTTTCCTTGAAGCTCTTTATTCTGCTGAAATGGTTTTGATTTCGCCTTTCGCGATTTTGATTTTCATATGGAGACTAGATTCTGGCGCCTCCTGTTTTTAATCACAAGTATGGAGACTAACCTCCTTATATGCATGTTTAATATTCTTATTTTAGGAAAATTATTTTTTCTTGATTTTGACAAAGTCGTTTTGTGCAACTACTTTGTGTGTGGATGTTCTAGATGCAATCTATTTGTTTATTTATTTTTGATGCATTTAGAAAGTAACTGGCCTTCTCCCGTTGGCTTCTTATGAATACACCGATGGGCTCCTTCTTTATGACCATGATAATGGGCTCCTCTTTTATGACCATGATAATGGGCTCTTCTTTTATTCATCTCTTGGTTTTGGCCCTATCTTTTGCCTAGACCGCCCTTTACGGGTTTTCGATCTAGCGGACTGCCTTAATTTTTGCCTAGAATATCTTAGGGGGCTTTTGCCTTATCTTTTGCCTAGACCGTTCTTTTGGGGTTTCCGATCTAGCAGGCTACCCTAATTTTTACCTAAGAATATCCTAGCAGGCACTTATTCTTTTATTATTTTTATGCTTCCTCTTTTTAGATGCATGCTTGATCTTTGATTAAAAGTCTTTGTGCATATTTATGATTTATCAATAAAGAGGCATTTCCATAATATTTGGTCAAGAGAAAGGAAATGAACAGGAATTTTATTGATAAATGAGCAAAAGTTTTATTTCTTTTATAGAAGGATTTCAAAAAGTATTTAGAAGAATGGGTGGTCAAGGTTGGCTATACTGTATAGGCTTAAACAGTCATGTTCATGATATCTGCCCCCTGGTTCTCCTAATTGCTTCAGTTGAGATACCTGAGCTCAGAGTGAAGACTATGCAGACTGCTTGCTTCTGGAAGAATGTTACCTTAGCCGCCTTTTGGTTTTCGACTGAGGTAACCATTGCTCTTAGTTAGTTTTTTTTTCTTCTTTTTTTTTTTTTACCTCTACTTTTTGCCTAGGACGTATCCTAGCGAGGGATATAGACCCTATCTTTTGCCCAGGGATGCCCTTTGCAGGTTTTCATTCCTGACGGGTCTTGAGCAATGTGTTCAAGCATAGTATTTCTTCACCGCGTCAGAATTGATTGGGTGTCGAAGCTCCTCTCCATCCATATTAGTGAGGATAAGAGCCCCTCCCGAGAAAGCTCATTTGACCACAAAGGGTCCTTCACAATTTTTCACCCATTTTTCAATTTTATTCTTTTGGGCTAGAAGCAAATTATTTACCATTAAATCCTTCTTATGGTAAATATGAGGGTTGACTTTTTTCGTAAGCCTTTTTGATCTTCCTTTGATAGGCTTGCTCACGACATATAACATTCAGCCGTTTTTCTTCAATAAGGTTTAGCTGGTCATATCGGCTTTGAACCCGTTCAGCTTCTATTAATTTAGCTTCCATCATTATGTGCTTTTGTCAACATGATTAGCTGTATCGATTAGCCGTCTCGGATCTTTGCTATAACCGAAGAGTAATCATTTTGAATGTAGAGCAATTGTCATGTCAATGCCCCTCTTCCTTTCCTTAGGGATTTCAATCCTCCTATTGATCACTATATTTTCACATTCCCCAGTTAATTACTTGAATGCTTTATTGTGAAGGGTCAAGAGAAGAGAAAGAAAGGGATTTATTGCAAAGGCTTGTGTTTTAGTGGGATTTTTTTGAAATAATAGTTTCTGTAAGAATAGCTAGCCAAGGATGCTTTTTGGCAATCCCTCGCTCTACAAAGACTCTCCTCTCCGAATACAAGATCGACTTGACAAAATTTTTACAGAAGAATCAAATGCTGGAATATAATTCCTTAACTGATTGTTACCTTATTAAGGCAATCAGAGAGTTCATTCGAAGTAGGAAGAGAATACAAGTACTGGGAGTTGTCTGGTGTGTGAAAAAGTGGCAAATGAGCCTCCTATTTATAGTTTTCGCAGCCTGGTAATTTGGGACGGTCATCTGGGTTGGGACGGCCATCTCAATTGAATATTTACCATTGGGATAACCATTTGAAGAGTGGGACGGCCTGTCTCACTTGGGACGGGCGTCCCACATGGCCAAGGCAGCTTGGGACGGCCGTCTCACATTTGGGACGACTGTCTCAACTTGTTTTGGCCAGCTTTTGTGTTATGGGACCCCCGGGAAGCTTTCCTTTCTTTATTCAGACGTCGGTTGATGCCGATAAACGCCCGTTGAAGCTTTATCTTCATATAGAAAGTCTTCTTTAGCTTTTATTGAGATGCCAGGCGAGCTTTATCTTGTTATAGGAAGTCTCTTTAGCCTTTATTGAGAGGCCGGGCAAAATTAGGGGTCTACACCCTCCTTTTCAGAATATCGTCTTTGAGGGGTAAGACTTCCCTGTTTTCCTATGGTTTGACCTTTTGTAGGGTTGTACCCTAAGGCTTGATCCGTCAAAGGCTCGAGCGCATGTGGGTTCCTTGCACTATTATCTTGTCAAGTGTGCCTTTAGGCATGACGTTTAAGGATGACCCATTATCCACAAGAACTTTGGAAATGAGATATTCCTTGCATTTGACAGAAATACGCAAGGGCTTATTGTGATTTGACCCTTCTAAAGGGAGTTCTTCATTTGTGAAGGTAAGATGATTATTGGCTGTAATATTACCAATGATCCCTTCAAACTTGTCTTGTGATATTGCATGCGGAGCGAATGCTTCATTCAAAACCTTTAATAGTGCGTTTCGATGCAGTTCCGAACTCATTATAAGTGATAACAAGGTTATCTTTGCAGGAGTGCGATTGAGTTGATCGATGATGGAGTACTCACTTTCTCTTATGTACTGGAGTAACTCATTTGTCTCCTCCTTGGATGCTTTTTCCTCTTCGGCCTTATTTTTTGCCTTATCTTTAGGAATATTATCTTGTAATTCCTTGGGGGAGTATATTCTTCCACTTCTAGTCATGCCCCCAATACCGGCTATGTTGGAGATATCTTGATTAATTGGTGATTCTTTTGAGTATCTCCAAGGTACAACTTTATTTGATGAATAAGGGAAAGGACGAGGTATGAATAAACGTAAAGGCGTTATTGCCTCTTCCCTTTTATCGATTGGAATGATCAACGGTGCTTGTTTGTTATCATCTTTGGGTCTATCGACCGTTGTAGAGATTTTGATGACGAAATACTTCTTTTCCATTTACTCTGATTTGTGGAAAGCACATCAATTAATCCTTTCTTTTTATTATCTTTATTATTAAAATGAGGAGGGATGTATGAATGTATGCAACTTATGAATGCAATAGGCAGTTTAAGGAAAATCCTTTTTATTTTATCTAGAGTGTGTTTATCCTTCTATACAATGCTTTGAAGCAAGTGTTGACAAAAATGGAGAAGCTTGAAGAATCCTATAGGTAAATTAGGCTTTCTTCGTAATTCATCTTCAGCTATTCTCACATGATTTCTGAGCGTCTTGATTTGCTCATGTACCGCCTGGCTCATATCTTCACTATATCGACGAGCCTCTTTTATCTTTTCTTCCTGATGAACGATCAAGGCTTGTTGTTGGTCAGACCTCTCTATTACTTGGTCTCTTTCACGAAGTAATTGACCATACTGAGCTAATCCATCTCTTTCTTTATCATGTAGCTCATCCAGGCTTTCTCTGTATCTTTCAGTGGTTTCCCACCACTTTTGTGCTTCTAACCGAGTTTCTGCTAGGTCATCTTGTATTAACTTGATCGTTTTTGCCTGTTCTGCAAGCGCACTCTCAAGATGTGCTATTTCGTCATTCATGTCCCGGAATAGACTATCTTGTTCAAGCCTCGGAATTTTCAGTGCTTGTTTAGTCTCTTCTTGATAGTCAGCACAATCATTCTTAAGGCGCTCTATTTCATGGTCCTTCTTTTTACATTGCTTTTTTAGACCATCTATTATAAGGGTTGCTTCTTGCTCTTTTTCTTCGAAAGCCCTTAACTGAGCTTCCATTACTTCTACCCTTTCATTTAAGGCATTGACCTGCAATTGTAACTCTTCATTGACTAATGTTGTAGTGAATGTAGCGGATGGTTGGGGTATCCTTCTACTTTTCCTCCATTCCTCATATTCATGGGATGTAGACACCTGAACCTTTCCGAGTTCTTTATCTCCTATATAGACTAGTCTTTCCCATGCTTTCCGGACAGCGGATACTTCTTCAAAGATATGGGAGTAATGGCATAGACTCAGCCCTCTGAGCTCTTCTTGAGTTGGCATAGTCTGGGTTCTCATGAGTTGTCTCATAGCTATCTTGGGAGAGTAAGCTATACAACCCCTGAGGCCTAGTAGTGGTATGCTCAAGTAATCTCCGCATCGTACAAGAATATAATCGGGTCGGAACCAAGGGCAAACCCATGATACATGCTCTATGTTCCAATTTTCTAACTCGGTTTTCCATTCTAAAGCTTGGTGATGTTGAAGAGGGATTTTTGCAAAACTTCTTAAAGGATCAAGGAATATGCCCATGTAGCTTGAAGCGTAGAAGTGAGTAATGCCCCATACATATAGTAATGAAGTGCAACATCTAAGTGTTTTTCCCTGTTTCTGTCGGCAAAAATCTACTGAAAGCAGGGTATTAGTAAGAATTGCAGGTATAGGACTCTTAGAGTATACATCCCAGGAAAAGAATGCATCTATTGCAACATGATCCACAATGTTCACATGAAATGGGAATAATATGATTCCGAACATTGCTAATGCTAGAGTTTTGTTGAAGGTAGACCAATCTTTCTTTTCAGCCAAAGAGATTAAGTGGTCTTCTATTATTGACATTTTCCAACCTCGGATGTTCCCTTTTCCCTCTAGGATGGATTGATGAGGAGGAAATCGTATGATAATAGCAACCTTACTCACGGCCACATACACTCCTGAGCAGACGTAGACCCCGACTGACTGAGGCCATCTAACCATGAGTTCATATTCTTCTATGGTTGGTACTAAATCGAACTGCGAAAACTCAAAGCAGTGTAGATTGGGATTCCAGAAGTGGACCAATGCTCTAACAAAGATAGGATCGATGCTGACTTCCAGGAGGTCAAGAATCCTTCCATAAGATTTCTCAAAATTAGCACTGACCTCTGACGGCATATATGTACACAACTGCCTTAACTTCTCTACACGGCATAGAAGGATTTCCACTTTCTTTAACTGTCTATTACTGGATCCCTCCATTATCTAAAAGAAATGAAAATGCATGATATGAGGATGAGCCCTTGTAAATGCATTCATGTAAGTGTTTGTTTTTCTAAATATTATCATGTTTTATTCCTAATATGATAGATGATAGTGCTTGGTTTTTTCTTGAAAAGAAAACTATCTATATGAATGTTTATGGATTTTGATGAAGAGAGTCATATTTTCTTCTCTTATTATTTTTATGAACATATGTTGTATGAATCATAAGACTTTTGTCAAGAATCTTTTTATTTTGTAAGAGGTATTTTTATGGCTTGAATTATTTTTATATTTTTTATGACCCTTTATCTCTTTTGTCGGTCATCGTGGCTACTTAGCTTACAAAGAACCTGAAACCAGGCTAGCTTAACTGAAGACTGTCCGAGATAAAGTTGGTTTATTCTTATCACTTTTATGGTTTTTTAGGGTTTTTCACTATTTTTGTTGTATGATTACCCTATGCTAATGCATCAATACAAATGCAGCAAACGAATGCACACACAATTCATTCATCCACGAGAAGAGCCACACTATTTACGAGGTGGGGTTTTCCTGTAGAAACGTGCTTGGTTTAGGTGGTTCTTAACTGTTCTCACCAAGGCCAAAGGTCCCCAAGGTACCCCCATTATAGGGACCTCTCAATCTCTCAGTCCTCGGGTCATGCACGGAACTCCGTGTCGACATCCTTGGACCAAAAGAAGAGAGTTATCACCTTGAGTTGGTGGTTTTCCGACAACGGTTGTAGCCCCGTGTGCCAACAAGCCGGTCGTATCTGCCACCCACTCCCTATAGGTATTCACTCTTGCCCCTGGGTATAGAGGGACTGTAGTGTGCAAGGGTTTTTGTTTGCAATTTATATCTCAGACAATTTGCAGAAAATAATCATACAGCAGTTATTAAAGCCATACAATAAAACATAGAACGGAGGGTAAAGGCGTAATTTCAAATCTTTAGTTAGATTGAATTTATCCGTCACTAAATTGAATGCTGGAATACAATTCCTTAACCGATTGTTACCTTTTTAAGGCAATCGGAGAGTTCATTCGAAGTAGGGAGAGAAGACAAGTGTCTGGAGTGTGAAAAAGTGGCAAATGAGCCTCCTATTTATAGTTTTCGCAGCCTGGCACTTTGGGACGGCCGTGTGGGGGCTGGAAAACCAAGATGGGCGTCTGGGGAAGCTAGGACGACCATCCCAACCATCAAAACAGGCTGAGACGGCCGTCTGGGCCTGCTGGGACGGCCATCCCGACTTTTGGGACGACCATCTCAACTGTTTTGGGACTTCCAGGAAGCTTTCCTTTCTTTATTCGGAAGTCGATTGATGCCATTAGACGTCCACCAAAGCTTTATCTTCAAATAGGAAGCCTTCTTAGCCTTTATTGAGAGGTCGGGCAAAATTAGGGGTCTACATTTCAAATATACATTTTGGAAATCAATTGAAAGCAATCTTGGAGCTCTCATATTCGTATGGTTTTCTGAGCATTCATACACATTTCATATCATAAGGCGTTTTGATCAAGATTGTTGAAAGATCTTCAAGAGAGAAAGTTCTGAGTTAGAAAAATTGCTTCTGGACTTCTATATTGTAAAAGCTGCAGTCCAGGTTTATTCTTTTCATATACTTGTATGAACTCTAATCGTGTAGATTGGGTTTGAATCTGCACTAGTTACAGTAACTGGGTTTGGTTGTTGGGTGGTTTTTCAAGAGTCTATCTTGTGGTGCTGTAAGGTAGATCTTAGGGTAGATTGGTGTGTATCTACTGGTTTGTATTTTCACTTGGTATTAGTGGAACTTGGCAGATTTGTCAAGAACTGGATGTAGCTCTTGGGAAGAGTGAACCAATATAAACTCTTGTGTTGTATTTCTGCTTTTATCTCTTTTCATTTTTGGTTTACATTCTTGCTTTGTTTAAAACCAAATCTGCCTAATAAAAGATTGGATAAAGAATAATCATTCTTCCACAAAGAAAGAGTGTTTTTCGAAAAAGATTTCTAAAGTTCAATTCACCCCCCCTCTTGAACTCAACCATTAATTCTTACACTAGTTTGATGAGTACGAACCCCCGTTTGGTTGTGAAGTCCACTTTGTAGGACTGGTACGACTTACTGCTCTGGTTCATGCGCAATGATCTTGCTTGTGTGCAGGTATTTGTCTTCGGGACCTTCCTTGTCACGAAGTTGTGGTGGTGGCTTACTGCTCTGGCTCATGTTCCGGTTTTGAAGTCTTTTTCTGTAAGACTTGATCTAGTTTCGAACCCCCTTTTGTAATGCTCTTGTGAGTTTGAACCCCCACCAGGTTGTAAGCCGACGAGCCCCCTTTTGTAAGACTCTACTGATTTGAGGAATCCCCTTTTGTAAGACCCTCTTGATCAATCCCCTTTTGTAAGACTTGATCTGGTTTCGAACCCCCTTTTGTAAGGCTCTCGTTATTGATAATCTTCGGACTACAGGATACTTTTTCTGGTAGTTGATCCTGAGGCTGATGAGTATGAACCCTCATCCAGTTCTGAGTCCTTTGTTTTGGACCTGAAAATGTGTTGGCGTCTTACTGCTTCTGGTCATGTGCCGATGATGAATGTAGACATCCACAGGGTGTTCTCTTCGACCTTGTGATGATGAGTATGAACCCCCATCTGGTTATAGTCCTATTTCTTGGATTGAACTGTATGTTAGCGACTTACTGATCTAGGTCATGCGCTGGCACCATGGGGAATAATTTTTGTTTGAATATTGTTGTGTTGACTTTTTGTTGTAGTCATCCGGTGCACGAGGGATTCTTTGATTTTTGGCTTTTGCAATAGCCATCCAGCTTATTGATTGCTAGGGTTTTTTATTTTGGGCTTTTCCGTAGCCATCTGGCTTTGTTGGTTGCCGAGGGTTCTTTGATGAATGCCTCTTAGGTAGGTAGGAATCCACTGGGGATTTTTTTATTCTGATGATGCCTCTGAGTAGGCAGATGCTTCATCGGAAGTGAAGACTTTTGATTGCATTTGTTTTGCCTCTGACTAGGCTAATATTCCCTTTTGGGGTGTTGGCTCTTATTTGCCAGGTTTTGCCGATGCGCAGGCGAATGACTCTCTAAGGATATGACTGTGAAGATTGTCTCTACAGTAGGCTCACTGGGGGTAAGTTTTTTTCTTTTTGGCGATCCACCAGGGAATTGGTTGATTCCTTGGGGATCTAATTTTGGTCGCCCTCTGTGGAATGGAGTTTTGACTCCTTATTTGGTGTTGATGAGAGCTAGCTTTGTCAAGCTATTATTTCACTAGAGAGGGATGGGATTTTCGATCCCTTGAGTGGGATGTTTTATTCTCTTTACTGTGACCCACTTTGGGGTTTTCCTTAGTTTACCTAAAGGTTAGGATTTTTATTCAATTTCGCCTTTTTCCATGATTTATCTCTTTTTTATCGCGATTTTGAAGTTTGGATTCTTTGTGGGGATAATGCGTATGCCTTTTTACTTTTTAGTTTCTTTTATGCACGCAGACTTTTTCTTCTCTCTTTTTTTTGGGATCCGCAAGGGATAAAGTTTTCTTTGGTGATCCACCAGGCGATTATCGACTTCTTGGGGATCTGATTTTTCTTTTCTAGGGATGGAGTCTTGGCTCCTTAATTGATGCGAGTCGTCCTTGTGAAACTCTTATTCTACTGAGGGATGAGAATTTCTAATTCCTTCTTTTTGTAGACTTTTCTGGGAAGATTCACTTGGGGCTTTTTCTTCGGCCTTCTCTGTTGCGGCCCTTTCTTTTGGACATACGCTGGGGATGCAAGGGTTTTCTTCTTTTTCTTTTTTGTTGATCCCTTGATGGTATGGAGGTTGGACTCGTTGATTTTGATAATGGGAGCTGGTTTAAAGCTCTTATTCTGTCGAAGAGGAATGGGATTTTCGATCCCTTGATTTGCTCTATTTTTTATTTTTTGTATGACCCACTTTGGGAGTTATTTGGCTTTCCTTAGCCACGACTTTTTTTACTTTGGGTTATCCGCTGGGGGATAAAGGGTTTTCTTTTGAGCTCGTTATTTTACTTGGGGGATGTGGTGGAGATTTTGTATGAGTGTGCTTGGTGACTCATATGATGGCAATGCTGAGCCATGGGGTAATATTTGTTTTACCTTTGGAGTAGGCAAGGATCCGCTTGGCGATATTCAAGCCTTTCCGTCAGCTTGGGGTAGAAGGAGAATGGTTGGGGCTTTGGCTTTTTATTTCTTCTAAGCTATTTGATGATGACAACTCACTCTTCTTTCTAGAGGGAGAGCAATGTTTGGAGACTTCTTATTTGTGTCTTCTTTTATTGGTAGAAAGATAGCGGTTGGAGCTTTAACTTCTGAAAGCTCTTATTTTGCTCTGAGTTGCTTAATTATTGGTGGCAACTTGCTCTGCTTTCTTGAGGGAGAGCATTATTTGGAGACCTGTTTTTGGCGCTTCCTGTTTTCAATCACAAACATGGAGCTAGTATCCTTATATGCATGAGTATTATTTTTGTTTATTTACTTACAAAGATTTTTTATTTATTATTTTTTTTCTTTTTGATTTTGACAGAGTCGTATTGTGCGACTACTGGTGTGTGGATGTCCTAAATGCAATCTATCCTTTTATTTGATGCATCTAGAGAAGTAACCAACATTCTCTTGTTAAATATGCTGATCGACCCCTCTCTTTTATATATTTTTTGTTTTAGCCCTAACTTTTGCCTAGACTGCCCTTTTGGGGTTTTCAATCTAGCAAGTTGCCTTAATTTTTCCCTAGGATATCCTAGCGGGCTCTTCCATTTTTATGAATGCCCTAACTTTTGCCTAGACTGCCCTTTGCGGGTTTTCGATCTAGCGGGCTACCCTAACTTTTGCCTAAGAATCTCCTAGCAGATATTATTCTTTTCTTTTTTTCTTTTCTTTTCTTTTTTCTTTTTTCTTTTTTCTTTTCTCTTCTTTTTTTTCTTTTTTTTTTTTGAGAGAAAGGACCCATATTCATGCATGCAATGTTTGATATGCATCCTATAATACTATTTCAATTAATATTTCAAAATTATTAATCAATGTGCTTTTATTTCTGATGAGCTTCTGACATCATGCTTAGTTGTACCGACTTTGCCGTCTCAGATTTTCCATGATCGAAGAATAGTTGTTTTGTAGAGCGACTTGCCATGTCAGTGCTCCCCTCCCTTTTCTTGGGGATGTCAATCCTCCTATTGATTACTATCTCCACATTTCCCTACTAATTATTAGAATGTCGTAGTGGTAGGGTCAAGAGAAAAGAAGGAAAGTTATTTATTCAAAGGCTTGTGAAGTGTTTTATTTTTGACAAAAATGATTTTTGTAAGAACATCTAGCCAAGATTGGTTAGAGTGTTTAGGCTAGTTTAGACAAACGTTTTGTTTATGAGGTGGCGTCTTAAATGATTATTCGATGGCGCCTATCATGACTGATTAACTTCCCTAGTCTGCCCTTTGGGTTTTCAGCCTAGGATGTTGTGCTATGTCCTAACTTTTGTCTAGGTTTCCTCTTTTCTTGTTTTGGGAATCCTAGCAGACTTTATTTTGTAACCCTAATTTTTGCCTAGGCTACCCTTTATTGTTGTTCGGGTCTCCTAGCAGGTTTACCCTAACTTTTGCGTAGCCCCCTTAATGGATTTCCTACCAGTTCTCTTGCCTTTTCTTTTTGGCATTTAGATTCTATGGGCTTCTTTTGATTTTTGTTTTGTTTTCTTTTTACACAACATTGACAAAACATGACTTTATTATGATGAGGTAAAACCTTATTTTGTGTTTGTAGTCAATCAATGATGATGAGGGGTTTGATTATTTTGATGATGACACATTTTGATTATTTTGACGCACTTTTGAAGACGTTTGCTTAACACATGGTTATTATGAGGTTTAGACATGAATAGCAAGAAGAGAAACAGATAGTAAGAATGACATTCTTTATAATTAAAAGGAAAATATGTGCCCTAAAGATGCTCGGGGGTCGGGCTAGCCCTGAGGAGTAATCTCTAATAGTCATTGGGTTTACATCCCTTAAAATTGGAAGAAGAACACCTAATGACTAAAGTTGCTCTCGACGCTTGGACCCCTTTTTTGGGAAAATCTGATTCGAGGTGCGGGGGGGAGACTTCCCTTTTCTCCATGCAGCTTTATCCTTTGTAGGGTCATGCTTCAAAGGAGTGTCTTTAAAATCTGGTGGCTCCCTTATTCCTTGAGAGTTTCTAATGAGCCCTTGGTTTGGGTGGTATCCATATTTCCTCATCATGTGGGTCACCTTCATATTGTTGGGGAAGTCTTTTCATATTGGTAAAAGATATTTTAAAGGTCCTCTTTAGCCGCATCCATTCAAGGTAGGGCAGACGACTTGCTGATTCGAATGCCATCTTTAGCTCGAACAATGACTAGCTTGTCGCCTACCGTGAGTTTTTCTCTTTGGTGGAGTATTGAAAGAACTGCCTTAGCGTCATGAATCCAAAGTCTACTCAATTTCCTCTTTGTATTATGTTTTTCTTCGGTCTTTTTATTTCTTCCTTTATTCATAGGAGCGTCATCTTATAGTTCCTTGGGGGAATAGATTCTTCCACTTCTAATCCTGCCCTCGATACCGGCTATGCTGGAGATATCCTCATTGATGGACGATGTTTTTGCGTATCGCAATGGTACAACTTTATTCAATTCGAGGCATGAACAATTGTAACTGCATTCTTGCCCCCTCTTCCTTATTAACTTGGATATTCAACGGTTGAGGTTTATTATCCTCCTTAGGCGGATCAACCGTTGGAGAGAACTTGACGATGAAAGGTTTGCTCTTCATCTTATTCCGATTCATGGGAAGCACATCAATTAATCCTTTCTTTTTATTATCTTATTATTATTAAAGTGAGAATGAATGAATGCAATTTATGAATGTAATAGACGGTTGAAGAGATGATGAAAACAAACAATTTTATTTACTTCATCTAGACAATGTACATTCCTCAATGCAATGTTTCAAAGTACATTTTTTTAAAAGCGGAGAAGCCTAAAAGATCCCATAGGCGGGTTAGAATTTCTATGTATTTTCTTTTTTGACTTCCCGTGCATGACATGGAAATGCTCTAACATCTTTACACGGTATTGAGGAATATCCACTACTAGATGCATGTTATGATGGTGAAGTTTGGTGGATGCATGAATGAAGTGTTTGTTTTTTTCCTAAACATTATCATGTTTTATTTCCTAACATGATGTATCATAGTGTTTGAGATTTTTGTATGCGGAAGAAGACATGAAGAATACCAGCCGCTTTCTAGAATGCAAAAAGAATTTAAGAATGTTTATTTTTATTTTGAAATGAAATGAATGATTAGTGTAGGATAGATATGCCTTAAGACAATGGCTTTGGTATCCTCTTAAAGCTCACGCTTCATGGAGCACCATACCTAGTTTGGTATAATGGTTCCTTCCTCATAAAGGTCACTATATACCTTAACACACTTGTCTCTTCCTTATGGAAGATTACAAGCGCACTTGGGCCTCTTTCGCCTTTGTCTTAGGGATATCTAATGCCCCCTAGAATGAATGTATTTATGCATGTGCTAGTACAAAAAGGCGGCAGATGTTCAAAGTGAGATTACTTTTGACTAGGATGTTGTATTTGAACACACAACATATCAAAACGAAGAGAAAAAGGTGAAGAACAGACTACAAATTACCAAAGGAGATTTGGCCCAACAATTTTCCCAAAAAAATGCTCCTAAGACCCATTTTTTGAGAGATTTATTAAGATGATGTGTATGCATGCATTTATTTTTTCTCTTGGTTTTCCACTTATGAAATGATGCGATATGAATGATACGACTTTGTCAAAATTCTTTTTATTGTAAAAGGTATTTTTTATTGCTTTAATTTTTTTATAACCTTTTATCTCTTCTGTCGGTCAACGTGGCTACTTAGCTTACAAAGAACCTGAAACTAGGCTAGCTAAAATGAAAACTATCCAAGATAAAGTTGTTTATTATGAAAGAATGGTTTTAGCATCCCTTATCTCTTCTGTCGGACTGCGTGACTACTTAGCTTACAAAGAACCTGAAACCAGGCTAGAAAAAAGGCAGCCTGTTCGAGATAAGGGTGTTTATTGTGAAAAGATTTTTTAGAGATTTTTCTTTTATTTTTATGTTGTGTGATTATGCTATGCAACAAACAAATGCACAAATAATTCACTCATTTGCAAACAGTGAGATGACGTTTTTATCACGAGGTAGGGGTATCCTGCAGAAGAGTGCGTATTCAAAGTAGTTCTAAATATCCTCACCAAGGCCAGGCCCCCAAGGTGCCCCCGTTATAGGGTCCCCATTCTCCCAGCCTTCAAACCATGCATGGCACTAGGGCCTTGTCAGTCTTTTGGCCAAAAGAGGAAGGTTATCACCTTGAGTGGTGATTTCCGACCATACCGGTGGGCTCATGACCCTCACTACGATAAATTGTACAATGCCACCCACTCCCTAAGGTTATCCCACTTGCCCCCAGGTATAGGGGGAACTGTTGTGTGCAAGGGTTTGTGTACAATTGTTATTTCAAACAATTTCATAAAATAAACATACAACAATTATTAAAGTCAAACAATAAAACATGTTATAAAGCAAGAAAGGAAAAAAAACGTAATTTCTAGTTTTTATTTCTGAAACTAGTCCATCACTAAATGGGATCAACTCTCTAGCTTCCCTAGGGGAGTTGCCATCTGTCGCCACCATCAAAAGAGGCAGTCAGAGCGACGCGATGGTTTTGTTTGACTCGCATTTTTTAAAGTGGGGTTCAACGCTTTTTGGTTATCCGATAACCAGGCTAGACCTAAGGGTGAGGTTTTTGAAAGGGTTCGAGGAGTCGCCACCAATATTTTAACCAAAAATATTGGAAAAGGAAAAGAAGGCAATGGTTTTTAAGAAAAACCAACTTTGGTCATTACAACCAGAGTTAGGTAAGGGAGTTAGTTACGTGTGGGGAAGGTATTAGCTTCCCCACGACGTCCCTTTCAGGTTCCCTATGATGGACTATTTTTATAAAGAAATAAGAACTTTAAAACTACGCTTTTACCCTTATTTATTCATTTCACAAATTAAGTTATTGACTACATGGCCCTTAATAACTAATGCACAGAGATAGTATCTGAAAAGCAATAAAATAAAGAAAGAGGTATGGAAGAACCTTCAAAGCTAGCTTTTTATATAATACTCTTGAAAAGGGCGCTTTTTGGCAAACCCCACGCTCTACAATGATGTTTGCTCTTTTCTCACAGCATTTTAAAATGCTTTCTAAGAACTCTTGAAATGCAAACCCCACGCTCTACAATGATGTCCTAGGAGAGTATTTGGAGAATTGTGCAGTAGGAGAAGTTGTAGAATTGTGTGAAAACAAGGATAAGGTCCCCCCCTTTTATAGGAATTCGCACCTGTCAGGTCGGGACTGTCGTCTCGCCTGACAAGGTCAGGACCGCCGTCTTTCCAAATGAGATGGCGGTCTCGCCTTTGGCAAGTGGTGAGACGGACATCTTGTCAAACGAGACTGCAGTCTCGTCATACGAGACGATAGTCTTGCCCTTAGCCAACGGCGAGACGGCGGTCTCGCCAAACGGGACGGCGGTCTCGACCCTTTGGGTGAAATTTCTTATTTTTTATGTACAAAAATTCTTCCTATTCTAATATGGGACCTATTGATCAATCCTAGGGACATTTTACGCCTTTCCCATCTTTGAACAGAAGTCTTCTGCTCTTTATTTTGTGGTTGGGCAAGATTTGGGGTCTACAGAATAAAATTGGAAAATGGGCAGCAAATTATGAAGGACCCTTTATGATCAAACGACCTTTCTCGGGAGGGGCTCTTATCCTCACTGATATGGACGAAGAGGAACTTCGACACCCAATCAACTCTGATGCGATGAAGAAGTATTATGCTTGAAGACATTGCTCTATACCCGTCAAGAATGAAAACCCGCAAAGGGCATCCCTAGGCAAAAGATAGGGTACATACTCCTCGTTAGGATACGTCCTAGGCAAAAAGTAGAGGTAATAAAAAAAACCAAGAGCAATGGTTACCTTAGTCGAAAACTAAAAGGCGGTTAAGGTAACATTCTTCCAGAAGTAGGCAGTCTGCATAGTCTTCACTCTGAGCTCAGGCATCTCAACTGAAGTAATTAAGAGAACCAAGGGGGCATGTATCAGAGATATGACTGTTTAAGCCTAGACAGTATAACCAACCCTGACCAGCCATTCTTTTATATTCCCTTTGTAATCTTTCTATAAAATAAATAAACTTTTGCTCAATTATCAATAAAATTCCCTTTCATTTCCTTTCTCTTGACCAAATATTATGGAAATGTCTCTTTATTGATAAATCATAAATGTGCGCAAAGACCTTTAATCAGAGATCAACCGTGCATCTAAAAAGGGGAAGCATAAAGAAATAAGAAAAGAATAAATGTCTACTATGATATTCTTAGGGAAAAATCAGGGTAGCCTACTAGATTGAAAACCCCGAAAGAACAATCTAGGAAAAAATTCAGGCAAAAGCCCCCTAAGATATTTTAGGAAAAAATTAAGGTAGCCTACTAGATCGAAAACCCCAAAAAGACAGTCTAGGCAATAGATAGGGCCAAAACCAAAAGATGAATAAAAGAGTAACCCATCAACATGGTCATAAAAGAGGAGCTCATCAACTCAATCATGAAAATCCAGCAGGAGAATGTCGGTCACTTTCTAAATGCATCGAAAATGAATAAATGAATAGATTGCATTTAGGGCATCTACACACAAAGTAGTTGCACAAAACGACTTTGTCAAAATCAAGAAAAAATAAATTTCTCTAAATAAAAACAATAATCATATAAGGAGGCTAGACTCCAAATAAAAGTTCCTTCAATAAAACAGAGGCAGGTTATCTTCAAAACCATTCCAACAAAATAAAGAGCGTCCAGAACTTACAGCTACAATCATTCTTCCTTCTGCTCAAATAAAGAAGGAGGCACAACAAAGAAAAACCAAAAAGAAAGGCTCGATCATCTCCAAGAGGATCCTTGCCTATTCCAAAGGAAAAACAAAAATATTACCTCATGGCTCAACACCGCCACCACATGAGTCATCAAGCATACTCATCCAAAATCTTCACCACATTCCCCAAAGGAGAATAAGGGCTTCAAAAGTCCACCAAAGCAATTACGGAGTCAGAATCTCCATATCCCCAGGATTTCAACAAAAAGAAAAAGAAGAAAATCCTTCATCCCAAGCGAATGACCAAAAAGAAGAAAAGACCACGACAAAAAAGGCCGAATAAAAATCCCCAAGCGGATCATCTCAGAAAACCTACAAGAAGAAAATAAAAAATTCCCATTCCTCAGCGGAATAAGAGTGTCGGCAAAGCCAGCTCATACTACCAGCATCCAACAAGGAGTCAGAAAACTCCATTTCCCTCAGAAGGCAAATCAAGAAATTAGATCTCCAGAAAGACAATCAATCCTCCAGTGGATCACTAAAAAAAGAAAAATTATCCTCAGTAAGCCTACTGCAAAGACAAACTCCAAATTCAATTTCTCAGGGAGTCATTTGCCTATATCGCCCAATATGGATATCCCCAGTGGAATGCATAGGCAAGATCTGACAAGCAAAGAGTCAATATCCCCATAAAGGGACATTAGCCTATCAAGAGGCAAAAACAATGCAAGCATAAAGTCTTCACCACTATTGAAGCATTTACCTAATCAAGAGGCACAATCAACAAAAATTAACAAATCCTCAATGGATTCCTGCTTAGATCAAGAGGCAATCATCAAGAATCCCCGACAACCAACAAGTTGGATGGCTATAGAAAAAGCCAAAAATCAAGAATCCTCAACAACCAACAAGCTGGACGACTATTAGAAAATCCAAAATCAGCAAAAATCCCTAGCAATTAGCAAGCTAGATTGCTATAGAAAAATCCCAAAAACAAAGAATCCTTGGCAAAATCGGACGACTAACCAGAAAAGTCAAAAACAAAATTCTCAAACAACTACTCCCCATGGAGTCGGCGCATGACCAGAAAGCAGTAAGCCGCCAACACACTTTTAGTCCAGAAAAGAGGACTCAAAACTAGATGAGGGTTCGTACTCATCAGCCAAGGGATCGACTACAAAAAAGCATCCTACGGTTTCAAGATTATCAACTACGAGGGTCTTACAAAAGGGGACTTCTCAACCAATAGAACCTTACAAAAGGGGGTTTGAAACTAGACCAAGTCTTACAAAAGGGGACTGTAGACCCCAAATCTTGCCCGACCTCAAAAATAAGAGCAGAAGACCTCCTATTCGAAGATGGACAGAGCCTAAAAAGCCACTAGGAGAGACTATTAGGCCCCATATTAGAGTAGGAAGGCATTTCTGTACAAAAATAAGGATTCCTGCTGTAGACCCCAAACCTTGCCCGGCCTCAAAATAAGAGCAGGAGACCTCCTATTTGAAGATGGACGAAGCCTAAAAAGCCACTAGGAGAGACTATTAGGTCCCATGTTAGAGTAGGAAGGATTTTTTGTACAAAAATAAGGATTTTCGCCTTCAGGAGTCGAGACCGCCGTCTCACTTTTTGGGACCGTCGTCTCGCCATTGATACAAGTCGAGACGGTCGTCTTGCCACTGGCCAATGGTGAGACCCCCCTCCCGTTTGGCGAGAAGGCATTCTCGTCACTTGGAAAGTCGATACCGCCGTCTCGGCAAACGAGACGATGGTCTCGCCACTTAAACAAGTCGAGACCGTCGTCTCGACCTGACAGGCGCGAATCTCTATAAATAGTGAGCGCTCCCCCCCCCTCATTACACACAGTTCTTCCACTTTCCCTTTTACACTTTCTTCAAATTCTCCTCCTAGAGTCCCTCCGAAGCATTTCCGAAGTTTCTGAGTGTCTTAGAGAGCTTTTTATAGCGTTTCGAGAGTGATTTTTGGCGTTGTAAGAGTGAAGGGCTGCCAAAACGCACCCTATTTTCAAGAGAATTAATAAAAAAGCTTGCTTCGGAAGTTTCTTCACTCTCTCCCTCTCTTTTATTGTCTTTTTATTCATAATTAAATTGCGTAATAGATATTACGGCCATGTAGTCATTATTTTTAATTCCGCAAATAAAAGGGTAAAAACGTCTTTTCAGAAGTTTATTTATAAAATAACTGGCCTATCATAGGGAATCCGAAAGGGGCGTCGTAAGGGAACTAACACTTCCCTTACACGTAACTAACTCCCTTACCCAACTCTGGTTTTAACGACCAAAGTTGGTTTTCGAAAACGAACACCTTTTCTTTCCTTTTTCGATGTTTCCGGTAAAAACATCGATGGCGACTCCATCAGAACCCTTTCAAATTAGTTCTTAGGTCAGCCCGGTTATGGGACGATATAAGAACACCCTTTCGAAAACCTCGCCCTCAGGTTCATCCCGGTTATTGGACAACCTAAAGGCGTTGTAACATCATCCATAAAAACGCGAAAAATGGAAAGTCGGAACCATCGCATCGCTCCGACCGCCTCTTTTTGATGGCGGCGACAAATGGTGACTCCACTGGGGAAGCCTAGAGAGTTGATCCCATTTAGTGATAGACCAGTTTAATAAATAAACTAAGAAATTACGCTTTTACCCTACCTTGTATTATAACATGTTTTAATTGCTTGGCTTTAATAACTGTTGTCTGTTTATTTTACGCAATTGTTTGAATACAAACTGTACACAAACCTTTGCACACGATAGTTCCCTCTATACCTGGGGGCAAGTGAGAAATACATAGGGAGTGGGTGGCAGGTACGGTTCGCCGTAGTGATGGCCCTGAGCCCACCGGTGTGATCGGAAACCACCACTCAAGGTGATAACCTTCCTCTTTTGGCACAAAGACTAACTATGGCCTTAGTGTTAAGCATGGTCGGAAGGCTAGAGAGTGGGGATCCTATAATGGGGGCACCTTGGTGGCCTAAGCCATGGTGAGAACTGTAGACCCCAAATCTTGCCCGACCTCCAAATAAAGAGTAGAAGACCTCCTATTCGAAGATGGACGAAGCCTAACAAGCCACTAGGAGAGACTATTAGGGCCCATACTAGGATAGGAGGGATTTTCGGCACGAAATAAGGTTTCTCGCCTTTTTGGGACGAGACCGCCGTCTCGTTTGGCGAGACGACAGTCTCGCTTTCCCGGACGGCGGTCTCGCCACCTTGGCAAGACGAGACAGCGGTCCCGATTGTCGAGACGACAGTCTCAACCCTGTCAGACGAGACGGCGATCTCGGCCTGTCAGGCACAAAAAACTATAAATAGGGGGCGTCATTCCCTCATTTCCACACACAGAGACAAAGTTTCTCCTCCTTCTCTCTAGAAATCACCTAAGTTTCTCTCTCTAGAATCCCTCCGACGCATTTCCGGAGCTTCTGAGTGTTTCTGTGAGTGTTTTTCGGCGTTTCGAGGAGTTCCCGACGCTGTGTAGAGTGAGGGGCTGCCACAAAGAACCCTTTTTTTTAAAGAATTAATATAAAAGCGTGCTTCGGAGGTTTATATTATCCCTCTCTACTTTTATCGCTTTAATTTTAAATTATGCAATAGATACTAGGGCCATGTAGTCGTAATTTTAAATTCCGTAGAATAAAAGGGTAAAAGTGTAATTTTCATCGGTTTAAATATTTTTAAATAGGTGGCCTGTCATAGGGAACCCGAAAGGGGTGTCATAAAGGAACTAACACTTCCTTTATACGTAACTAACTCCCTTACCTAACTCTGGTTCTAATGACCAAAGTTGGTTTTTCGAAAACCAATGCCTTTTAACTCCTTTTCCGATGTTTCCGGTAAAAACATCGGTGGCGACTCCACAGAACCCTTCAAAACCAGCTTTTGGATTAGCCCGGTTATCGGACAATCCAAGAGCGCCTTTTCGAAAACCTCGCCCCTAGGTTCAGCCCGGTTATCGGACAACCTAAAGGCGTTGTAACCACCAATAAAAAACACGAAAATCAAGAGGGTCGAAACCATCGCGTCGCTCCGACCGCCTCTTTTTGACGGCGGCGACAGATGGCGACTCCACTGGGGAAGCCTCGATAGTTGATCCCATTTAGTGATGGGCCGGCTTAAAGAATAAATAAACCAAGAAAATAATGCTTTTGCCCTTACCTTGTATTATAACATGTTTTACGGTTTGGCTTTAAATAACTGTTGTTTGTTTATACTTACGCAATTGTTTGAAATACAAATTGTACACAAACCCTTGCACACAACAGTTCCCTCTATACCCGGGGGCAAGTGAGAAATCCATAGGGAGTGGGTGGCAAGTACGGTTCGCTGTAGTGATGGCCTTGTGCCCACCGGTGTGATCGGAAACCACCACTCAAGGTGATAACCTTCCTCATTTGGCAACAAGACTGACTATGGCCTTAGTGTTAAGCATGGTCGGAAGGCTGGAGAGTGGGGAACCTATAATGGGGGCACCTTGGGGGCCTTAGCCTGGTGAGAACAGTTAGAACCTACCCTCACCAATGCACTTTTCTGCAGGAAAACCCTACCTCGTGATAAAAACGAATTCTCGCCTGTTCGTGGATGATCGAATTGTGTGTGCATATGTTTGCTGCATTTGTTTGTTGCATAGCATAAACAAACAACAGAACAAAAATCACAAAAATACTTTCGCAAATAAACGCCCTTATCTCGGACAGTCTGCCTTTTAGCTAGCCTGGTTTTAGGTTCTTTGTAAGCTAAGTAGCCACGCAGTTCCGACAGAAGAGATAAGGGACGCTAAATATTTTTTTCACATAAAGCCACATTTTATCTCGCACAGTTTGCCTTTTAGCTAGCCTGGTTTCAGGTTCTTTGCAAGCTAAGTAGCTACGCAGTTCCGACAGAAGAGATAAAAAGCTATAAAATAAACAAATAAACATCAAATAAAAATAAAATACTAAATAAAATCCGTTTCCAAAACCATAAATAGGACCTGCTCCGAAAATATTACGCCTATAAAACATTCATATAGATAGTCTATTCTTAAAAAAAAAAATACGCAATTTCCATACATCATGTAGAAAAACATGATAAAGAGGAAAATAAACACTCACATTCATTCAAATAAGCATCATTTCCATAAGACATGCATTTTGGTTTTAGAAAATGGAGGGGACTAGTAGACAACTAAAGAAGGTGGATATTCCCCGTTACCATACTGAGAAGTTGGAACGGCTTAGCGCGACAATGCCACCAGAGGTCCGCGCCGATTTTGAAAAATCCTATGGACAGATTTTAGACCTATTGAAGATCTGTGTCGATCAGGTGTTCCTTAGGGTATTAATCCATTTCTGGAACTCCAATATGCGATGCTTCGAATTTCCGCAGTTCGACATGGTACCCACCCTAGAGGAGTATGACACTATGTTGAAATGGCCCAAATCAGCCGGGGTCCATATCCGCCACGAGGCATACACTCTGCGACGACCGGTCGTCGCCCTCATCCAACTACCTTTCCGGCAGAGTACCACGATAGGAAAAGGGAACACCGGGGATGGAAAGTATCAATGTTGGAAGACCACCTATCCTACTTGGCTGAAAGGGCAGAGTGGGTCGCCTTCAACAAAACCCTGGCACTAATCATTTTTGGAATGATCTTGTTCCCCTTCCACCTCGACACAATAGATCAAGCCGTCATGGACGCCTTCTTCGCCTGGGATGTGAACTCAAAGAGTACCCTGCCTGCAATCCTTGCCAACACCTTGCTCTCGGTGGAATTCTGCCACCAAAAGCAAGGAAAAACACTTCGTTGCTGCTCTTCATTACTGTTTGTGTGGAGCGTCACGCACCTGTACGCCTCCAGTCGCATGGGGATATTCCCCGATCCTTTAAGGAGCTTCTCCAAAATCCCTCTCCAACGACGCTTAACTTCAGAATGGAGGGACGAGTTGGAATGAAAGGACGCCAATAGTTTGTCCTCGGTCTGCCCTTGATTCCGACCTGGCCCAGTTCTCATCAGATGTGGAGACTACCCGAACGTACCCTTGATAGGACTCAGGGGTTGCATAGCCTATTCACCTAGAGTAGCTATGAGACAGCTCATGAGGACTCAAACTACCATTTCTCGGGAGGAACTCGGAGGACTGTGTTTCTTCGGAGACCCATGCGCAATCGCCAACTCACTAGCTGTGAAAAAAGCATGGGAGAAACTAGTCTACATGGAAGACAGAGAGCTAGGAAAAGCTCGGGTGACTGTCACCAGTGACTACGAGGCGTGGAGGAAAAGAAGAGGGATGGCTCAACCATCCACCACACCCATTACGAGCGCCAATAATGAAGAGTTGCAGGCTCAAATTGATGCCTTGACCCAGAGGATAGAAATCATGGGAGCCCAGATGAGGGCCCTTGAAGAAAGAGAGCAAGAATCTATCCTCACAATTGACGGTCTGCAAAGGCAAGGCAAGAAAAAGGATCATGAAATAGAGCGCCTCAAGGATCAATGTGCTAACTCTACGGAACAAGCTATCCGAGCATCCAAAACTGCCAGAACCAGTTCAGATAGCCAACTCCAAGAAATAACCACCAAATCAGCACGCCTTGAGGCCGAATCAGCAAAACAGGCTCAAACGATCAAGGAGTTGTCGCAAGAGCTCACCAAGACTTGGTTAGACATACGCCAAGAGCGAGAGGCCAACCGGAGACTCAATAGAAGTCTCGCTGAGCTACGCTGCAAAGAAAGAGACGGGCTAGCTCAGTACGGCCAGGTACTGCAAGAGAAAGACCGAGCCGTCGCGAAGCTCGATGAACTACAAGCCTTGGTCGTTCATCAAGAGGCGAAGATCAAAGAGGCTCAGAAGTATAGTGAAGAAATGAGGCAGGCGGTCCAGAAGCAAAGCGAAGCACTTGCTCGTCACGTCCGGGAGGCTGAGAGAGAATTACATAGAGATCAAGACCTGCCTGTGGGTTTCTTTAGGCTTTTCCGTTTCTGCCAAAAGTTGCTTCATAGTATGGAATAGGGGAATGTACACCTTCTATTGAATGAATGAAATCTTCTTCTTTATTCAACGACTGTCTACTTGCATGCATAAACATTCATTTGCATATTTAATTTCCCCTCCTTCATTCTTAATAAATAAAGATAATAAAAAGGAAGGATTAACTAACACGTCTTCCAAATCAGAAGAATGGAGAGAAAATCACTCCTAATAAAGCTTACCCCAACGGTCGACTCGTCGCAAAAGGAAAATAAGCCTCGGCCGTTGGTCCTCAAGAATAAAGAAGAGGGGACAAGGACACCAATGCGACTATTTATGCCACGTCCTTTCCCCTACGATACAAATAAAGTTGTACCGTGGAGATACGGGGAATCTTCACCAATAAAAGAAGAAATAAAAAATATAGCCGGCATTGGGGGCATGACTAGAAGTGGAAGAGTCTATTCCCCCAAGGACTCACAAGAAGACGTCCCCAAAAATAAAGGAAAAAATAAAAAGACTGAAGAAGAAAAAGAAAATAAGGAATCCAAGGAGGAGACAGAGGAATTACTCCAGTTCATAAGGCAAAGTGAGTATTCCATTATAGACCAGCTCAATCGCACACCTGCAAAGATAACGTTATTATCTATAATATTGAGCTTGGAACCGCATAGGAACGCCCTACTGAAGGTCTTGAGCGAGGCACATGTACCTCATACCATATCCCAAGAAAAGGTTGAGAGGATCGTCGGTCACATCACGACAAGCGATCACCTAACCTTCACAGAGGAAGAACTCCCCCTCGAGGGGTCAAACCACAACAAGCCCTTGCATATCTCAGTCAAATGCAAGGAGTACCTCATCTCCAAAGTTCTTGTGGATAACGGGTCATCCTTGAACGTGATGCCCAAGTGCACACTCGACAAGTTGACTATCCAAGGAACCCGTCTGCGCCCAAGCAGCACCATCGTTCGAGCCTTCGACGGATCAAAACGTGAAGTAGTGGGAGAAGTTAATTTGCCAATCCAAGTTGGACCCACTATCTTCAACGTCGATTTCCATGAAATGGATATTACTCCAGCATATAGCTGTCTCCTCGGCAGGCCTTGGATTCATGACGCTAAGGCAGTACCTTCAACGCTCCACCAAAAAGTCAAGTTCATAGTGGATGATAAATTGGTCACGGTCCAAGCAGAAGACGATATCCTGATCAGTGGACCGTCCACCCAGCCTTATGTGGATGCGGCTGAAGAGGCCCTTGAAACATCTTTTCAAGTGCTCGAAATTGCCAGCGTAGAGCAACTTCCCAGAAACACAAAGGTAGCCCGCATGATGTTGAAGCATGGTTACCATCCTGGCCAAGGACTGGGGGCAGATTCCCAAGGCATGAGGGAACCCCCAGAATTCAAAGATAATCCTTGCAAGTATGGCCTAGGCTATGACCCTACTAAGGGCCGAACGGGAAAAGGAAAAGGGAAGTCCCCCCTCCGCACACTCAGGCAAATTTTCCGAAGTGGAGGGGTGCAAGCGTTAAGAGCTACCCTAGTCATTAGGAGAACTTTTTCTTCATTTAAGGGATGTAAACCCCATGATTGTTAGAGATTATCCCCCGGGGCTAGCCCGACCCCTGGGCATTTTAGGGCACATATTCCCTTATTAATTAATAAAGAATGATTCTTACAACAATATGCTTCTCTTCTTTCTATTTCTGACTAGACCTCATAAATAACCCTGTCTAAGTAAATGAAAAAAAAGAAGAAGAATAAAAAGCGCACCCAAATAATCAACATTTACCATTGTTATTGCTATTACAGTCAAGCTAGTTGATTAGAAGCACAAAAAAATAAGACTTTACCTCACCATAAAAGAAAGTCATGATTTGCCAATATTGTGAATAAAAAAATAAAGATACAAAAAAGAAAAGCCCATAGAAGCCAAAGGCCAAAAAGAAAAAAGGGCAAAATACCCGGTAGGAAACCCACAAAGGGGGCTACACAAAAGATAGGGTCAACTCGGTAGGACACCCGAACAACAATAAAGGGTAGCCTAGGCAAAAGTTAGGGTTACAAAATAAGGTCCGCTAGGATTCTCCAAAAATTACAAAAAGAAGGAACCTAGACAAAAGATAGGGCCAAAACACAGTATCCTAGTTCGAAAACCCAAAGGGCGATCTAGGGAAATCAGCTAGCCATTAAAAAGCAATGGGAACAAAACCAAAAGGTGCAAATACAAAAAGAAAGGAAATTGTTTGCTTAAACAAAAGCTTAAACACTTAAGCCTAACCTTAGCCAACCATTCTTACAAAGCCTTTTTCTAAATAAAAACCAACCTTCTAAAACACAAACCATTGATTTTTACCTCTTTACTTCTTTTCTCTTGACCCTCACAACAATATTCTAATAATTAATTTGGGAATATGGAGGCGTATAGTCAACAAGAGGATTGAAATCCCTAAAGTGAAGAAAAAGGTACACTACATGATGAAGAGTGCTCTACAAAAAAAAAAAAAAAAAGAAGAGAAAAAACAAAATGACTCTTCGGTCACACGAAGTCCGGCATGGTACAGCAAGTACGAAAGCACAGATTAGAGGGCACTCGGCGCTACAAGACACGTCGATTAAATCCTTCTGAAAATTTAATCAAAGTAGGCATTATAGGACATCAAACATAAAAACATTACATGCATAAAATGTTTTTGAACCAGGTCCTATTTCCTTTTTCTCTCAAAAAAAAAGAAAAAAAAAAGAAAAATACTGAAATTCGAGACCGCCGTCTGGATTCTCCAGACCGCCGTCTCGGTCCCCCTGCAAGTCGAGAATGCCGTCTCGATCAACAAGACCGCCGTCTTGACTTAGGCGAAAACGAGACCGCCGTCTCACTTAACGAGACTGCCGTCTCGCTTAAACCCTAAGTCGAGACTGCCGTCTCACGGACCCAGACCGCCATCTCGACCTGTAGCAGACTCGAGACCGCCGTCTCGCCTTCCCAGACGGCGGTCTCGAACTGGAAAATTTCCTATAAATAGAGGGCGTGCTTGGGGGGTTCCTCACAACTCTCCTTGCCTCCAGAACCTCCATTTCTCAGATCTTACACTCCCCAAGCACTTCTTGGTCAACATGTTCAGTAGAAGCGCCTCAAGAAAGAGAAGGGGCACTGTCGGTGCTAGCAGTTCTTCGGCGCCGCCACCCCAAGATCCCTCTCAGTTGTCACCACAGCATCAAGCCTGCCTTGAGAACATCCAGACTTATCCGTGGCACCCGATGCTCAGGCTCGAATTCAGCATCCTGGCCGAATTTGGGTGGGAGGACGATGTCCGAGCCCACATAGACAGCATCGGGTGGGGCTTTCTGCTGCAACCTCCACTCACACATGTGTACCCACAGGCGGTACTGGAATTCCTGGCCTCCGTCTCCTATGCCGAGGTCACCTCCATGGTCCCGGGCCTGCAGCCCACCAAGATGGTAAACTATTTTATGGGTGGGGAATACCGGACTACCACCCTCGACGAATTCAATGTGGGCATTGGATTCGTCCGGCCTGAGGACATACTGACTCGGGGATACCGCGAGGCCGTCTGCTCTCGGCCCGCCAACCTCACCGCCTCCGAAATGTGGCAGGAGCTCACCCAGGCGCCCACACTGCCTACACTGATGAGGGGCTTTGCGCTTCCCCCAGCACTCCGCATCTGCCACAAGCTGCTGGTGGGGACCATCCACAGGAGGAAGGAGAGTCAGGGTAAGATAACCCTCCCTGACCTCTTTATACTTTACTGCATGAGTCAGAGGCGGCGCTGCAACCCTAGCTACTTCTTCCTGAGGGCCCTTAAGGACTTCGAGAACATATCAACGGGGGCCGTCCTCATGGCTCCTCTTATCACTCCCCTGGCAGAAAGATGGGGGTGCCTCGGCCGGGAAGAACTGGCCTCCAACTTACGACCCGAATCCATCAACGGGCCAGTCCTGGTCAGCATGGGGATGCTGATGCGCCGTGGGACCCAGTTGGTCCTTCATCCCTCGCTGGATTTCGTGTTGGACCTCCAGGGGCTCGTGGCGATGCAAGATATCCCCACACCTCCCGAATTCCAACAGGCTCCACAACAACCACCACCGTACACGGACGATTTCACGATCTGCGCCGGTAGTTCGACCAGATGACGGTGCAGCAAGAACAACAAGCCCAAAGGCAGGAAGCCTACAACGCTCGGCAGGTGGAGATGTATCAGCACCAATAGGTGATGCAGCAGGAATGGACAACATTCCAACAGGAATACCGCGACGAAGTCCGGGAGCAAGCGGACTTCCGATATCTCCTCTACTAGCAATTCCCCCACAATGGATCGGCTCCAGAGGATAGCCCTTAGGGATTGCACTTGCCAAAATAAAATGTGGTTGTAATAAAATTTCCTTATAAATACAATTTTATTTCATGCATCCCTTTGCCACCTTTTGCAAAAGCCAGCGTAACAAAAAAAGCTTAAAAAAGGGAAAAAGGCATACGCTCAATAAAAAAAAAAAATCCGAAATCGTGAGAAAAAAAAGATAAAACCGCGAGAAAAAGGCTGGATTAAGACAAGCCACTCACCTTGATCAACAAAACTTCGACTACCAAGTAAAAGTCGAACAACAAACAGGACTCATCCGACCAGCCAGCAAGAGTCGGATGATCCCCACAAAAAGATCAAAAAATCCCCAGCAGACAAGCAAGCTGGATAAGCACCCACAAAATCCCCGGCACGATCCGGATGACCACTCAGGTCCAAGCACATTCACCAACAACAGAAATCACTCCCCAAGGAACCTGCGCACGCGGTGCGCCTGATCGGCGCATGAGCCACCCGAGCAGTAAGCCGCCACCACCACCAGTCCTATGCAGTGGACTGTACCAGCCTGATAGGGGGTTCATACCTATCAACCTGTGCACGCGGTGCGCCTGATCTGCGCTCGAGCCGGATCAGTAAGTCGTAACTACCAGCCTGATGGGGGGTTCATACCCATCCAGTCCCGCACAACGGACTGAAACTACCAGCCTGATGGGGGGTTCATACCCATCCAGTCCCGCACAACGGACTGCAACTACCAGCCTGATGGGGGGTTCATACCCATCCAGTCCCGCACAATGGACTGCAACTACCATCCTGATGGGGGGTTCATACCCATCCAGTCCCACACAACGGACTGCAACTACCAGCCCGATGGGGGGTTTATACCCATCAACCGAAGGATCGACTACCGTCAGAAGGAGTATCCCGGAAGTGCACGAACACCAAGTTTTCCCCAGAAGATCAACCGCCGCAAGACGGGACATCCGAAGGGTAGCCGGGCAAGAGGGTTAACTCCTTTACCTTCCTGTCAATCTGTCTGGCACAAACAGGCCAACAGCTGACTAGTCAGGTAAAGGGGGGCAGCTGTAGACCCCAAATCTTGCCCGACCTCCAAATAAAGAGTAGAAGACCTCCTATTCGAAGATGGACGAAGCCTAACAAGCCACTAGGAGAGACTATTAGGCTCCATACTAGGATAGGAGAGATTTTCGGCACGAAAATAAGGTTTCTCGCCTTTTTGGGACGAGACCGTCGTCTGGAAATCGAGATCGCCGTCTCGCCTCATGCAAGTGGCGAGACGGCGGTCTCGCTTTCCCGGACGGCGGTCTCGCCACCTGCGAAGGGTGAGACGGCGGTCTCGTTTGGCGAGACAGCGGTCTCGCCACCTTGGCAAGACGAGACGGCGGTCCCGATTGTCGAGACAGCGGTCTCGACCCTGTCAAACGAGACGGCGGTCTCGACCTGTTAGGCGCGAAAAACTATAAATAGGGGGCGTCATTCCCTCATTTCCACACACAGAGACAGAGTTTCTCCTCCTTCTCTCTAGAAATCACCTAAGTTTCTCTCTCTAGAATCCCTCCGACGCATTTCCTGAGCTTCTGAGTGTTTCTGTGAGTGTTTTTCGGCGTTTCGAGGAGTTCCCGACGCTGTGTAGAGTGAGGGGCTGCCACAAAGCACCCTTTTTTTTAAAGAATTAATATAAAAGCGTGCTTCGGAGGTTTATATTCGCCCTCTCTACTTTTATCGCTTTAATTTTAAATTATGCAATAGATACTAGGGCCATGTAATCGTAATTTTAAATTCCGTAGAATAAAAGGGTAAAAGCGTAATTTTCATCGGTTTTAATATTTTTAAATAGCTGGCCTGTCATAGGGAACCCGAAAGGGGCGTCATAAAGGAACTAACACTTCCTTTATACGTAACTAACTCCCTTACCTAACTCTGGTTCTAACGACCAAAGTTGGTTTTTCGAAAACCAACGCCTTTTAACTCCTTTTCCGATGTTTCCAGTAAAAACATCGGTGGCGACTCCACAGAACCCTTCAAAACCAGCTTTTGGATTAGCCCGGTTATCGGACAATCCAAGAGCGCCTTTTCGAAAACCTCGCCCCTAGGTTCAGCCAGGTTATCGGACAACCTAAAGGCGTTGTAACCACCAATAAAAAATGTGAAAATCAAGAGGGTCGAAATCATCGTGTCGCTCCGACTGCCTCTTTTTGACGGTGGGGACAAGAACAGTTAGAACCTACCTTTGCCAATGCACTTTTTTGTAGGAAAACCCTACCTCGTGATTAAAACGACTTCTCACATGTTCGCGGATGAGTGAATTGTATGTGCATTTGTTTGTTGCATTTGATTGCATAGTGTAGACCCCTAATTTTTCCCGACCTCTCAAAAAAGGCTAAGGAGACTTCCTATAACAAGATAAAGTTCGCCCGGCATCTCAATAAAGGCCAAGAAGACTTCCTATATGAAGATAAAGCTTCAATGGGCATCTATCGGCATCAATCGACGTCCGAATAAAGAAAGGAAAGCTTCCCGGGGGTCCCAGAACACAAAAGCTGGCCAAAACAAGTTGAGACAACCGTCCCAAATGTGAGACGGCCATCCCAAGCTGCCCTGGCCAAGTGGGACGCCCGTCCCAAAGTTGAGACGCGCGTCTCAAGTCCCAAATTTGAATGGGACGGCCGTCCCAAATCCCAGACGGCCGTCCCAACCTCTCCAGACGCTCATCCTTGATTTCCAAGTCGGACGGCCTCTGAAGCTGCCAGGCTACGAAAACTATAAATAGGAGGCTCATTTGCCACTTTTTCACACCCCAGACAACTCCAAGTACTTGTCTTCTCTTCCTACTTCGAATGAACTCTCTGATTGCCTTAATAAGGTAACAATCAGTTAAGGAATTGTATTCCAGCATTCGATTCTTCTGTAAAAATTTAGTCGAGTCGATCTTGTATTCGGAGAGGAGAGTCTTTGTAGAGCGAGGGATTGCCAAAACGCATCCTCACAGTTAAAAGATTCGCAATACAAAGCTTGCTACAGAGGTTCTTTTCAATTCTCTTCTCTTTTACTGCTTTATGTATGCGATATGAAATAAAGTCATGTAGATAGCCATTCTTAATATTATGCAATAAAATAGGGTAATAGCGTAATTTCTCATAATCTTTGCTTAATGAATTAATCCGTCATAGGGAACCCGAAAGGGGCATTGTGGGGTGCTAACACCTTCCCCACACGTAACTAACTCCCTTACCTAACTCTGGTTATAATGGTCAAGTTTGGTTTTTATTAAAATCAACGCGTTTTTATCCTTTTCCAATGTTTACGGTCAAAACATTGGTGGCGACTCCATAAGAACCCCTTTTCGAAAACCTTGCTTTTATTAGATGATAGTTCAGTTGTTGAGCACCTCGGAAGCAATGAACACATTTTAACATAAAACACGAGTCTAAACCATCTTTTCGCGACCGCTCGCATAAACGTTCGAGATGTCCCTAGATGTCAGAATGGACGGCGGCGACAGATGGCGACTTCACTAGGGAAGCTAGAGAGTTGATCCCATTTAGTGACGGATAAAATTCAAACTAAGTAAAGATTTGAAATTACGCCTTTACCCTCTTTCGTATGTTTTATTGTATGGCTTTAATAACTGTTGTATGATTATTTTCTGCAAATTGTTTGAAATATAAATTGTGCACAAAAACCCTTGCACACAACAGTCCCTCTATACCTGGGGGCAAGAGTGAATACCTATAGGGAGTGGGTGGCAGATACGACCAGCTTGTTGGCACACAAGGCTACAACCATTGTCGGAAACCACCAACTCAAGGTGATAACTCTCTTCTTTTGGTCTAAGGATGTCGACACGGAGTTCCGTGCATGACCCGAGGACTGAGAGATTGAGAGGTCCCTATAATGGGGGCACCTTTGGCCTTGGTGAGAACAGTTTAGAACCACCTAAACCAAGCACGTTTCTGCAGGAAAACCCCAGCTCGTAAATAGCGTGGCTCTGCTCGTGGATGAATGAATTGTGTGTGCATTCGTTTGCTGTATTTGTATTGATGCATTAGCATAAGGTAATCATACAACAAACAAAATAGTGAAAAACCCTAAAAGTGATAAGATAAACCAACTTTATCTCAGACAATCTTCAGTTAAGCTAGTCTGGTTTCAGGTTCTTCGTAAGCTAAGTAGCCACGTTGACCGACAGAAGAGATAAAGGGTCATAAAAAATATAAAAATAATTCAAGTCATAAAAATACCTTACAAAATAAAAAAATTATTGACAAAAGTCTTATGATTCATACATCTTATGTTCATAAAAATGATAAGAGAAGAAAATAGGACTCTCTTCATCAAAAACCATAAACATTCATATAGATAGTTTTCTTTTCAAGAAGAAAACCAAGTATCATGTATCATATTAGGAATAAAACATGATAATACTTAGAAAAACAAACACTTACATGCATGCATTTACAAGGACTCATCCTCATATCATGCATTTTCATTTCTTTTAGATAATGGAGGGATCCAGTAATAGACAGTTAAAGAAAGTGGAAATCCTTCTATGCCGTGTAGAGAAGTTAAGGCAGTTGTGTACATATATGCCACCAGAGGTCAGTGCTAATTTTGAGAAATCTTATGGAAGGATTCTTGACCTCCTGAAAATCAGCATCGATCCTATCTTTGTTAGAGCATTGGTCCACTTCTGGAATCCCAATCTACACTGCTTTGAGTTTTCGCAGTTCGATTTAGTACCAACCTTAGAAGAATATGAACTCATGGTTAGATGGCCTCAGTAAGTCGGGGTCTATGTCTGCTCAGGAATATATGTTGTCGTGAGTAAGGTTGCTACTATTATACGATTGCCTCCTCATCAATCCATCCTAGAGGGAAAAGGGAACATCCGAGGTTGGAAAATGTCAATAATAGAAGACCACTTAATCTCTTTGGCTGAAAAGAAAGATTGGTCTACCTTCAACAAAACTCTAGCATTGGCAATGTTCGGAATCATATTATTCCCATTTCATGTGAACGTTGTGGATCATGCTGCAATAGATGCATTCTTTGCCTTGGATGTATACTCTAAGAGTCCTATACCTGCAATTCTTGCTGATACCCTGCTTTCAGTAGATTTTTGCCGACAGAAACAGGTGAAAACACTTAGATGTTGCACTTCATTACTATATGTATGGGGCATCACGCACTTCTACGCTTCAAGCTACATGGGCATATTCCCTGATCCTTTAAGAAGTTTTGCAAAAATCCCTCTTCAGCATCATCAAGCTTTAGAATGGAAAACCGAGTTAGAAAATTGGAACATAGAGCATGTATCATGGGTTTGCCCTTGGTTCCGACCCAGTTATATTCTTGTACGATGCGGAGATTACCTGAGCATACCACTACTAGGCCTCAGGGGTTGTATAGCTTACTCTCCTAAGATAGCTATGAGACAACTCATGAGAACCCAGACTGTGCCAACTCAAGAAGAGCTCAGAGGGCTGAGCCTATGCCATTATTCCCATAGTTTTGAAGAAGTATCCGCTGTCCGGAAAGCATGGGAAAGACCAGTCTATATAGGAGATAGAGACTTTGGAAAGGTTCAGGTGTCTACATCCCATGAATATGATGAATGGAGGAAAAGTAGAAGGATACCTCAACCATCCGCTACATTCACAACAACATTAGTCAATGAAGAGCTAAAATTGCATGTCAATGCCTTAAATAAAAGGGTAGAAGTAATGGAAGCTCAATTGAGGGCCTTTGAAGAAAAAGAGAAAGAAGCAACCCTTATAATAGATGGTCTAAAAAGGCAATGTAAAAAGAAGGACCATGAAATAGAGTGCCTTAAGAATGATTGTGCTGATTATCAAGAAGAGACTAAACAAGCACTGAAAATTCCGAGGCTTGAACAAGATAGTCTATTCCGGGACATGAATGACGAAATAACACATCTTGAGAGTGCGCTTGCAGAACAGGCAAAAACAATCAAGTTAATACAGGATGACCTAGCAGAAACTCGGTCAGAAGCACAAAAGTGGTGGGAAACCGCTGAAAGATACAGAGAAGGCCTGGAGGAGCTACATGATAAAGAAAGAGATGGATTAGCTCAATATGGTCAGTTACTTCGTGAAAAAGACCAAGTATTAGAGAGGTCTGACCAACAACATGCCTTGATCGTTCATCAAGAAGAAAAAATAAAAGAGGCTCGTCGATATAGTGAAGATATGAGCCAAGCGGTACATGAGCAAATCAAGACGCTCAGAAATCATGTGAGAATAGCTGAAGACGAATTATGAAGAAAGCCTAATTTACCTATAGGTTTCTTCAAGCTTCTCCGTTTTTGTCAACACTTGCTTCAAAGCATTGTATAGAAGGATAAACACTTTCTAGTTAAAATAAAAAGGATTTTCCTTAAACTGTCTATTGCATTCATAAGTTGCATACATTCATACATCCCTCCTCATTTTAATAATAAAGATAATAAAAAGAAAGGATTAATTGATGTGCTTTCCACAAATCAGAGTAAATGGAAAAGAAGCCTTTCGTCATCAAAATCTCTACAACGGTCGATAGACCCAAAGATGATAATAAACAAGCACCGTTGGTCATTCCAATCAATAAAAGGGAAGAGGCAATAATGCCTTTACGTTTATTCATGCCTCGTCCTTTCCCTTATTCATCAAATAAAGTTGTACCTTGGAGATACTCAGAAGAATCACCAGTTAATCAAGATAGCTCCAACATAGCCGGTATTGGGGGCATGACTAGAAGTGGAAGAATATACTCTCCCAAGGAATTACAAGACAAAATTCCTAAAGATAAGGCAAAAAATAAGGCCGAAGAGGAAAAAGAATCCAAGGAGGAGATAGATGAGTTACTCAAGTACATAAGACAAAGTGAGTACTCCATCACCGATCAACTCAATCGCACTCCTGCAAAGATAACCTTGTTATCACTCATAATGAGTTCAGAGCTGCATCGAAACACATTGTTAAAGGTTTTGAATGAATCATTTGTTATGCATGCAATATCCCAAGACAAGTTTGAAGGAATCGTTGGTAATATTACAGCCAATAATCATCTTACCTTCAAATGAAGAACTCCCTTTAGAAGGGTCAAATCACAATAAGCCCTTGCATATTTCTGTCAAATGCAAGGAATATCTCATTTCCAAAGTTCTTGTGGATAATGGGTCATCCTTAAATGTCATGCCTAAAGGCACACTAGACAAGATAACAATGCAGGGAACCCACATGCGCCCGAGTAATACAATTGTTCGAGCCTTTGATGGATCAATACGTGAAGTAGTAGGAGAGATTAGTCTACCAATTCAAATTGGCCCTACTACCTTTAACATAGACTTCCACGTGATGGATATCACGCCAGCATATAATTGTCTCCTTGGTAGACCTTGGATTCATAGCGCTGAGGTAATACCTTCAACGCTCCACCAACAAGTCAAGTTTGTGACAAATGATAAACTTGTCACAGTTCAAGATGAAGAAGACTTTTTAATTAGCAAACCGTCTGTCCAACCATATGTGGATGCGGCTGAAGAGGCTCTTGAAACATCCTTTCAAGCACTCGAAATTACCAACATAGAAATACTTCCCAGTAATACAAAGGTGGCCCATATGATGAAAAGATATGGATATCGCCCAGGACAGGGGCTCGGAAAGAATGCTCAAGGAATAAAAGAGTCACCAGAATTCAAAGATAATCCTTTAAAGTATGGTTTAGGGTACGACCCTACAAAAAGTCAAACCATATGGAAAACAGGGAAGTCTTACCCCTCAAAGACGATATTCTGAAAAGAAGGGGTATTAGCGCAAAGGGTAGCGTTAGTCATTAGGTGTCCTTCTTCCAAGGGATGTAAACCTAGTGACTATTAGAGATCACTCCTCGGGGTATGCCCGGCCCCCGAGCATTTCTAGGGCACACATTTCCCCAAAATTACAAAAGAATGCTATTCTTACTATCTGCTTCTCTTCTTGCTAAATATGTCTATACCTTTTTAATAAACAAGGTTTAGATAGACGTTTTGTTCCAAATGCGTCAGAACAATCAAAGCATCACAAAGCAAAGTCAAATATGATTGATTAACTAGAAACACGGATAAAATCTATCTCGATAGAATCAAGTTTCGACAATGTTATGCAAAAAATATATATATACAAAAAAAAGGAGAGCCCATCAAGGCCAAAGGCCAAGGCAAGAAAATAAAAGGGCAAAATACCCGGCAGGAAACCCACAAAAGGGGGCTGCACAAAAGTTAGGGTAAACCCCGCAGGAGACCCGAACAATAATAAAGGGTGGCCTGGGCAAAAGTTAGGGTTACGAAAAGTCCGCTAGGTATTCCTAAAAAATAAATACAAAAAGGGAAACCTAGACAAAAGTTAGGACATAAGCATAACATCCTAGGCTGAAAACCTGAAAGGGCGGGCTAGGAAAGTTAATCAATCACAAAAAGGCGCCACAAATCAGTAAAGTAAAGATGCCACATCATAAGAACGAAACGTTTGCCTAAACTAGCCTAAACACAGACCAACCTTGGCTAGCCATTCTTACAGAAACCTCTATTGAAAAAATATATATACCTCTAAAACACAAGCCCTTGCTATAAATCCTTTTCTTTCTCTTCTCTTGATCATTTCACTATAAAGCATTCAAGTAATAAGGGGAATGTGGAAATATAGTGATCAATAGGAAGGTTGAAATCCCTAAGGAAAGGAAGGAGGGCATTGATATGGCAGTTTCCCTACGAACAAAAGATTGCTCTTTGGCTATAGCAAGAAAATTCTGAGACGGCAAATCAGGTACATCCAAGCTTGTTAATCAAGAAACATGATGACAGAAAGGTACAGCACCAAGAATGCGCCCGAAGTCAAAGCACATCAGTTAAAACTTTCGAAATATTAACTGAAATAGATCATAGGATGCATATCATGAAACATTACATCCATTAAAACATCAATGAATGGAGTCCTATCCTCCTTCTCATAAAAAAACATGGAAACCAACTTCAAAAGCTCAGGACAGCCGTCCCAAGGATCGAGACGGCCATCCCAAACAACCAAATCCAAGTGGGACACCCGTCCCAAGTTTGAGACGCTCGTCTCAAGGCCAATTTTTCAGTGAGACGGCCATCCCACTCCCCAGACGGCAGTTCCAAGGGTAAAAATTCAAGTGAGACGGTCGTCCCAACCCCAGACGGCCGTCCCAATTCTCCTGGCTCTCCCTATATATGTTAGGCGCGGATCCTTGCCTTGGTACCCCATTCCAAGCATTCTATCTTGCTTCTCCTCCCTTTCTACACACTTCTAGCATCCTTAAGTGAGTAAGATATACAATGGAACGTGGAGAGGCTTCATCCAGGAGAAAACGCACCAGGACCTCTGCTAGAGGAACTCCTGTCACCAACACTCTGCTGGCAGAACCACATCAACAAAGGTTGGCAAATATCCAACAATACTCCTGGCATCCCATGCTTCGTTTGGATTTCGAAATCCTAACCACATTCGGCTGGGATCAAGATGTTAGAAGGTTCATCCAAAACATAGGATGGGATTTTCTGCTTCGTGAGCCACCTACTCGAATCCACCGTACTGCTACGCTGGAATTCCTTGCCTCCGTCAATCTGGTGGAGATGCCGTCCATGACTCCCGGAGTGCCACCTACTCAAGCCGTCTCCTACTGGATGGACGGGGCATATCGGACCACTTTTCTGGATGACTTTAATGTCATAATGGGTTTTTTCCAACGAGCAGACACGAGAACACCGGAATATAGGTGTGCATATCTTGAGAAACCCGCTGCTCTCACTACCACCAGCATGTGGAAAGAAATCACCGGAGCACATACCCTGTCGTCACATCTGAAGGGTGTAGCTTTCTCTCCTCTGCTCCGCATATGCCATAAATTGCTAGCTGGGACCATACATAGCTGGAAGGAAAGCCAAGGGAAGGTAACGCTGGCTGACCTTTTTATTGTCTATTGTATGCATCAAGGGCATCGATGCAACCAGGATATGCCTTCTTGAAAGCCGTAAAGGATTACGGAACTCGTGGCTCAGCAGGAGCCATCATGGTGGCTCCCTTTCTCACCCTTTTAGTTGAATATTGGGGATGCACTGACGGAGAAGACCTCCCAGCTAGCCTCCAACTAGAGCCGATTAACGGAGGAACACTGGTCCACATGAACATCCTTAGTCGACAAGGATCAGGGTTTATTTTAAACCCCATAATCTCGATTTCGCTGGATATGCATGATTTCGACACACCACAGGACATCCCTGCGACTTCGGAATCCCAGCAGCAATCATACGATCCAGACTTCGCCGGCTTATACCGACATATAGATGATGAGCACGCCTACATGGAAGGGCAGTTCTAGTTCATACGACAGCAGTTCAGTCAGCTGACCATGAGGCAAGATAGGATCGATCGTCAAATAGAAAATTTGGTCCAGACTCAGGCAAGGTTCCAGCGCCGCATACTCCGCCGCATCCCTTCGCCAGCACCATCTTCCCATTCCAGCCAAGAAGCAGATGATTAGGAGGTCTTTAGATATTTTCTAGTAGCTTAAAAATGCTTGAATGTATCACCAAGAAAAAAAGAAGTAATAAATAAAAGTTGTTATATCTGTTTACATTTCAAAAAGCCCACGTGTACAAAAAATTATAAAATAAAAAGGCACACGTGATATATTAAAAAGCCAGATTTCAAATAACTCGTGATAAAGAACAAAATCGTGAAAGAAAAAGGCTAAATTAGAACTATTTCAGCAGAATAAAGAGCTTCAAGGAAACTAGATCTAACCTTCTATCCCAATAAACGAAGGTGCACCAGAAAAAGGGCCAACGAAAAGGCTCGATGATCCCCAAATGGATCCTTGCCTACTCCAAAGGCAAAACAAAATTTTCTTTACGACTCAACATCACCACATGAGTCATCAAATAGAGTCACTTAAAGATCCAACCACCATCCTTCCATCCAAGAAAGAAGGAAGCCATCAACATAGAAAAGCCAACGGAAAGGCTTGATCATCCCCAAGCGGATCCTTGCCTACTCCAAAGGCAAAACAAAAATTACTTCATGACTCAGCACCACCACATGAGTCGTCAAAAAAGAGTCATTCGAAGCTTCAATCAATATCCTTCCATCCAAGAAAAAGGAAGTCATCAACATGAAAAAGCCAACGGAAAGGCTTGATCATCCCCAAGAGGATCCTTACCTACTCCAAAGGCAAAACAAAAAGATTACCTCATGACTCAACTGTATCATCACATGAGTCATCGAGCACACTCATACAAAATCTCTGCCTCATTCCCCAAAGGAGAATAAGGACTACACAAGAAAATACGGAGTCAAATCCTCCATATCACCAGGGGGCAACAGAAAGAAAAGAAAAACTTTTCATTACCCAATAGAGGCCAAAACGAAAAAAAAAGGCTGAATAAATATTTCCAAGTAGAGCATTTCAGAAAAGTCTCCAAAAAGGAGAAAAAGAGGAAAATCCCTTCATCCCGCTCAATAAGGAGCTTCACAAAGCCAGGAGCCAGGACTCCGTCATAAAAACCAAATCAAAGTTGGATCCCCAGGAAGCTGACAAACTCCTTGGTGAATCTCCAAAAAAGAAAAAAAAGAAGAAAATCTCTTCATTATGCTCAATAAAGAGTTTCACAAAAGTCAGGAGCCAAGACTCCATCATAAAAAATCAAATCAAAGATTGGATCCCCATGAAGCCAATAAACTCCCCGGGATCGCCAAAAAGAAAAGAGAAAAAATAAATCTCTTCATCCAGCAGATAACAGAAGAAAAAGCCAGTGTGCATAAAAGGCGCACACATTTAAAAACCAAATTTTCGAAATCGCGAGAAAAAGATTAAAACCCATTCCCCAGCAGGAATAAGAGCATAGGCAAAGCCAGCTCAAAACAACAGCATCCAACAAGGAGTCAAAAACTCCATTCCTCCCTAGGGGGCAAGTCAAAATAGATTTCCGGGAGAGCAATCAAATCCCCGATGAATCATCAAAAGGGAAAAACTACCCCAGTTAGCCTACGACAGAGGCAAACTACAAATTCATATCCTCAGGGAGTTAATCGCCTATAACACCCAATATGGATATCCCTAATGGAATGCAAAGCTTCCACTTCCAATGAAACCTCTGCCTACTCAAAGGCAAGCAAAGAGCCAATATCCCCAAGAAACGGGAAATCAGCCTATTCAGAGGCGAAAAACAACAAGTATAAAGCCTTCACCACTATTGAAGCATTTGCCTAAAAACAAGAGGCACAATTAACAAGAAATCAACAAATTCTCAATGGATTCCTGCCTAAATTAAGAGGCAATCATCAATAAACCCCGGCAAAAACCGGACGGCTAAATAGAAAAGCCCGAAACCACAAATCCCCAGGAGATTCCTGCCTAAAATAAGAGGCAAACAACAAGAAATCACCAGTAAAACCGGATGGCTAAAAAGAAAAGCAAAAAACAAAGAATCCCCGGCAAGACCAGATGGCTAAAAAGAAAAGCCAAAAACAAAGAAATCCCCGGTAAAACCGGATGACTAAAACAGAAAAGTCAAAAAGAAAAAAATCAATCACTCCCCACGGAATGGGCGCATGATCAGAAACAATAAGCCGCCAACACATCTCCAGAACCAGATGACTATAGGATTGACTACAAAAAGAGCATCCTAAGAGCCTTGCAAAACGAGGTTCGTACCAGGTGGGGGTATGTACCCATCAGAGCCTTGCTGAACGGGGTTCGTACCAGGTGGGGGTAGTTACCCATCAGAGCCTTGCAGAACGAGGTTCGTACCAGGTGGGGGTAGGTACCCATCAAAGCCTTGCAGAACGGGGTTCGTACCAGGTGGGGGTAGGTACCCATCAGAGCGTTGCAGAACGGGGTTCGTACCAGGTGGGGGTAGGTACCCATCAGAGCCTTGCAGAATAGGGTTCGTACCAGGTGGGGATAGGTACCATCAGAGCCTTGCAGAACGGGGTTCGTACCAGGTGGGGGTAGGTACCCACCAGAGCCTTATAAAATAAGGTTTGCACCAGATGAGGGTAGGTACGCATCTGAATCTAGCAAAAATGCAGATTCATACCAGGTGGGGGTAGGTACCCACCAGAGCCTTATAAAATAAGGTTTGTGTCGGATGAGGGTAGGTACTCATCAGAATCTAGCAAAATGCAGATTCATACCAGGTGGGGGTAGGTACCCACCAGAGCCCTATAGAATAGGGTTCGTACCAGCAAAAGCCTTATAAAATAAGGTTTGTACCGGATGAGGGTAGGTACTCATCAGAATCTAGCAAAATGCATATTCGTACCAGGTGGGGGTAGGTACCCACCAGAGCCTTATAAAATAAGGTTTGTACCAGATGAGGGTAGGTACTCATCAGAATCTAGCAAAAATGCATATTCATACTAGGTGGGGGTAGGTACCCACCAGAGCCTTATAAAATAAGGTTTGTACCAGATGAGGGTAGGTACTCATCAGAATCTAGCCAAAATGCAGATTCGTACCAAGTGGGGGTAGGTACCCACCAGAGCCTTATAAAATAAGGTTTGTACTGGATGAGGGTAGGTACTCATCAGAATCTAGCAAAAAATGCAGATTCGCACCAGGTAGAGTAAAATACTCACCAGAGCATTACAAAAAATGGGTTACGAAAACCTTACTTTTATTAGAGGATAGTTCAGTTGTTGAGCACCTCGGAAGTAAGTACCCACAAAGAACCTTGCAAAACAGGGTTCATACCAGGTGAGGGTAGGTACTCACCAGAGCCTTGCAGAACAAGGTTAAGACCGGGTGGGGGTAGGTACCCACAAGAGCTTTGTGAAATAGGGTTCACACCAGATGAGGGTAGGTACTCATCAAAAAGCAGATTCATACCTAGTGGGGGTAGGTACCCACAAGAGTCTAGTGAAATGCAGACTCGTACCTGGTGAGGGTAAGTACTCACTAGAGCCTTATAAAAGAAGGCTCAAACCAGATAGGGGTTGGTACCTATCAAAAATATTTATCATCCGAAGGATCAACAAACTTCAAACGAAGGAGCATCTGAAGGATTACCTGGCAAAAAGGGTTAACTCCTTCCCCTACCAACTAACTTTGTCGGCATATTAGGCCAACAATTAGCCAGGCAGGTGAAGGGGGGGCAGCTGTAGACCCCTAATTTTGCCCGGCCTCTCAATAAAGGCTAAGGAGACTTCCTATAACAAAATAAAGCTTGCCTGACATCTCAATATAGGCCAAGAAGACTTCCTATATGAAGATAAAGCTTCAATGGATGTCTATCAGCATCAATCAACGTCCGAATAAAGAAAGGAAAGCTTCCCGAGGGTCCCAGAACACAAAATCTGGCAAAAACAGTCGAGATGGCCGTCCCAGAAGTTGGGACGGCCGTCCCAAGTTCCAGACGACCATCCCAACTTGTTTTGAGGCTCGAGACGGCCATCCAAAATCCCAAACGACCGTCCCAACTTCCCCAGACGGCCATCCCTGATTTCCAAGCTCCAGACGGTCGTCCCAAGCTGCCAGGCTGCGAAAACTATAAATAGAAGGCTCATTTGCCACTTTTCCACACTCCAAACACTTGTCTTCTCTCCCTACTTCGAATGAACTCTCTGATTGCCTTAAAAAGGTAACAATCGGTTAAGGAATTGTATTCCAGCATTCAATTCTTCTTTAAAATTTAGTCGAGTCGATATTGTATTCTGGGAGGAGAGTCTTTGTAGAGTGGGGGATTGCCAAAATGCATCCTCACAGTTAAAGATTTGTAATACAAAGCTTGCTATGGAGGTTATTTTCACTTCTCTTCTCTTTTATTGCTTTATTTATTGCTTTATGTATGCAATATGAAATAAAGTCATGTAGATAGTCATTTTTTTAATATTATGCAATAAAATAGGGTAATAGCGTAATTTCTCATAATCTTCGCTTAATGAATTGTCGCCGCCGTCTCAAAAGAGAGATGGTCGGTCGGAGCGACGCGATGGTTTTTCGACTCTTTTTCGCGTTTTTTATTGGTGGTTACAACGCCTTTAGGTTGTCCGATAACCGGGCTAACTTAGGGGCGAGGTTTTCGAAAGTATCCTTGGGTTGTCCGATAACCGCACTAACCCAAGGACTTATTTTGGGTTCTAAGGAGTCGCCACCGATGTTTTTACCGGAAACATCGGAAAAGGGGTTTTCAAAGGCGTTGGTTTTCGAAAACCAACTTTGGTCATTAAAACCAGAGTTGGGTAAGGGAGTTGGTTACGTGTAAAGGGAGTATTAGTCCCTTTACGACGCCCCTTTCGGGTTCCCTATGACAGGCCGGCTTATTTTATTGATAAACTAGAAAAATACACTTTAGCCCTTTTATTTTTGCAGAATTTAAAAGTATGCCTACATGGCCCTATTATCTATTGCATAATTTAAGATAAAGACAGTAAAGGTGAAGGGAGATAATTTGAACCTCTGAAGCGCGCTTTATATTAATTCTCTAAAAAATAGGGTGCTTTATGGAAGCCCTTCACTCTACAAGACGTCGGAAAACCTCTCGAACGCCGAAAAATCACTCTTGAAAGCACTCAGAAACTCCGGAAATGCGTCGGAGGGATTCTAGAGAGAAGTTTTAGAGAGAAGGGGGAGCTATGCAGCTGTGGTGTGTGGAAATGAGGGGGGGAGAGCCCCTATTTATAGGTTTTCGCGCTGTCAGGTGGCGAGACCGCCGGTCTCGTCTGACAGGGTCGAGACTGCCGTCTCGTCCTGTCAAAACAACGAGACCGCCGTCTGGTTACACGAGACCGCCGTCTCGTCTTTCGTAGGTGACGAGACCGCCGTCTCGTTAAGCGAGACGGCGGTCTCGACTCCTACGCGAGGCGAAACGGCGGTCTGGGTTGCCCAGAACGCGGTCTCGTCCCTTCAAAGCGAGAAAACTTATTTTTTGGTACAGAAACTCCCTCCTACCCTAGTATGGGGCCTAATAGTCTCTCCTAATGGCTTGTTAGGCTTGTCCATCTTCAAATAGGAGGTCTTCTGGTCTTTATTTGGAGGCCGGGCAAGATTTGGGGTCTACAGCTGCCCCCCTTTACCGGTCCGGTCGGCTGGGGGTAAAGGAGTTGACCCTCTTGCCGGTTGCCCTTCGGACGTCCGTCTTGCGGCGATTGATCTTACGGGGAAAACTTTGGTGTACGTGCACTTCGAGATACTACTTCGACGTAGCCGATCCCTTCGGTGAACATGTGGTAAGACCTCGGGAACTCCTTCGACGGAGCCGATCCTTCGGGCGATGGGTACGAACCCCCCATCGGGGTGGTAGTTGCAGTCCGTTGCGTGGGACTGGTGGTGGTGGCGGCTTACTGTTCGGGTAGCTCATGCGCCGACTCCCTGGGGAATGATTTCTGTGCTCGTGCACTTCCAGGATACTACTTCTGACGTAGCCGATCCCTTCGATGGACACGTGGTAGAACCTCCGGATACTACTCCTGACGTAGCCGATCCTTCGGTTGATGAGTATAAACCCCCCATCAGGCTGGTAGTTGCAGTCCGTTGTGCGGGACTGGATGGGTATGAACCCCCCATCAGGGTGGTACAGTCCGTTGTGCGGGACCGGATGGGTATGAACCCCCCATCAGTGTGGTACAGTCCGTTGTGCAGGACCGGATGGGTATGAACCCCCCATCAGGGTGGTACAGTCCGTTGTGCGGGACGGGATGGGTATGAACCCCCCATCAGGGTGGTAATGCGACTTACTGATCCGGCTCGAGCGCAGATCAGGCGCATTCTTCTGGAGAATGCGTCTTATGTTGAGTTGACTGTTTTTCAGATTTCTTGAATAGTCATCCGGGTCACGCCGGGGATTTTGTTGGTGTTCGTCCGGCCTTTGTTGATTGCCGGGGATCCTTTGTTTTTGTTCTTTTGGTAGTGATTATCCGATCCTGGCTGGTTGTCAGGGATTTTTGATAAGTGCCTCTTAGGTAGGCAGGAATCCTCTAGGGATTTGTTGATCTTGGTGATGCCTCTTGAGTAGGCGGATTTTCTGGTAATGCCTCTGAGTAGGCAAATGCTTCATTTGGAGGTGAAGACTTTTGGTTTTGCTTTTTTCTTTTCCTATGAATAGGCTAATGTTGCTTTTTTGCTTGCAAGGTTTTGCCTATGCGTTCCACTAGGGATATCCATGTTAGGCAAGTAGCTTTCGAGGATATGCGTTTGAAGTTTTGCCTTTGCAGTAGGCTCTCTGGGTAAGTTTTTCTTTTTGATTGTTCCACCGAGGAATTGGTTGCCTTCCAGGGAATGGAGTTGTGACTCCTTGTTTGGTGTTGATGAGAGCTGGTTTCTTCAAGCTCTTATTCCTCTGGGGAAATGGAGTTTTTTGTTTTTTTGTTTACTGTGCCTCTGAGTAGGCGGATGCTTCATTAGTGGTGAAGACTTTATACTTGCTTGCCTCCGAATAGGTGGATGTCCCTTTCCGGGGAAATTGGCTCTTGCTTGCCGGATCTTGCTTACGCCTAGGCAAATGACTCTTCTAAGGATGTGAGTTTGGAATTTGCCTTTGTTGTAGGCTCACTTGGAGATGATTTTTTCTCTTTTGGTGATCCACCGGGAATTGATTGCCTTCCGGGGATCTGATTTTGATTTGCCCCTGAGGGAATGGAGTTTTGACTCCTTAATTGATGTGGGTGCGAGCTGGCTTTTGTCTATGCTCTTATTCTGCTGGGGATGATCAAGCCTTTCCGTTGGCTTTTTCTGGTGTACCTTTGTTTATTGGTGTAGAAGGTTAGAGCTATTTTCCTTGAAGCTCTTTATTCTGCTGCAATGGTTTTGATTTCGCCTTTTTTCCGCGATTTATCTCTTTTTTATCACGATTTTGAAATCTGGTTTTTTCGGGATAATGCGTAAGCCTTTTTACTTTTTAGTCTCTTTTTATTACGCTGGCTTTTTTCCTTTCTTCTTTTTCGGGAAGGTCCACTAGGGATGACGTTTTATTTCTTTAGTGATCCACCAGGGAATTAGTTGACTTCCTGGGGATCTGATTTTTCTTTTCTAGGAATGGAGTCTTGGCTCCTTGATTGAGGTTGATGCGAGCTAAACTTGTGAAGCTCTTATTCCACTGGAGAATGGGAATTTGTGATTCTTTTTGGAGATCCACTTGAGGATTTTTATTCCGTCTTCTCTGTTGTTGCCTTTTCTTTTGGACATCCTCTGGGGATGCAAGAGTTTTCTTCTTTTTTCCTTTTTTTGTTGAGCCCTTGTTGGTATGGAGATTGGACTCTTTTGACTGTTAATGATGATGATTAGAGCTTTGACTTCTGGAAGCTTCTGATGACGACTCGCTCTTTTTCTTGAGGGAGAACACTGTGTGAAGACTTATTACTTTCTTGTGCCTTCTTTTCTGAGTAGAATGATGGTAGCTGAAGCTCTCGATTTTCAGAAGCTCTTATTTTGATGAGTCGTTTGATTGACGACTTGCTCCATTTTCTTGAAGGCTTTATTTGGAGACTCAGTCTCAGTGATCCTGTTTTCAATCACAATCATGGAGCTAGTCTCCTTATATGCATGAATGCTTTTCGTTTTTGTTTTTTATTTGAAGTGATCTTTATTTTTTTCATTTTTGACATTGACAAAGTCATTTTGTGAGACTACTCGTGTGTGGATGCCCTAAATGCAATCTATTTTTTGATTCATGCTTCTGGAAAAGTGACTGGCATTCTCCTGCTGGACTTCTTATGATTATGATGAAGGGCCCTTCTCCTTTGTTCATTTTTTGGTTTAGCTCTTTCTTTTGTCTAGACCGCCCTTTTTGGGGTTTTCGGTCTAGCGGGCTGCCTTAATTTTTGCCTAGGATATCTTAGCGGGCTTTTTCCTTTTTTATGAATGCCCTAACTTTTGCCTAGACCGCCCTTTGCGGGTTTTCGATCTAGCGGGCTACCCTAACTTTTGCCTAAGAATATCCTAGCAGGCATTATTCTTTTTATTGTATTTTTCTTTCTCTTCTTTTTTTTTGAGAGATAGGAGCCTATCATATGCATGCAATGTTCGCGATATGCATCCTATAATACTATTTCAATTGATTTTTCAAAAGGATTAACCAATGTGCTTGAGCTTCTGATGAGCTTCTGACGTTATGTGCTTTCGTCAACAGGGATAGGCTGTACCCATTTTGCCGTTTGGATTTTTTTATGACCGAAGAATGATTGTGTTGATTTCAGAGCGACTTGCCATGTCAGTGCGCCCCTCCCTTTCCTTGGGGATGTCGATCCTCCTATTGATTACTATCTCCACATTTCCCTACTAATTACTAGAATGTCGTAGTGGTAAGGGTCAAGAGAAAAGAAGGAAGATGATGTTTAATTCAAAGGCTTGTGTTTTAGAATTGTTTTATTTTGGCAAAAAATGGTTTTTGTAAGCATGGCTAGCCAATGTTGGTTGGAGTGTTTAGGCTAGTTTAGGCAAACGTTTCATTTATGGAATGACGTCTTATTCTATGGCGCTTGCTATGATTGATTGACTTCCCTAGTCTGCCCTTTAGGTTTTCAGCTTAGGATGTTGTTTTTTGTTTTGTCCTAAATTTTGTCTAGGTTTCTTTTTTCTTGCTTTGGGAAACCTAGGGAGGACTTTATTTTGTAACCCTAATTTTTGCCTAGGCTACCCTTTATGGTTGTTCGGGTTTCCTAGCGGGTTTACCCTAACTTTTGCGTAGCCCCCTTTGGTGGGTTTCCTACCGGGTATTTTGCCCTTTCTTTTTGGCCTTTGGCTTTTATGGGCTTCTTTTGATTTTTTTTCTTTTTGCACAACATTGGCGAAACACGGCTTTACCTATGACGAGGTAAAACTTTATTTTGTGTTTCTAGTCAATCAGTGGTGATGAGTGGTTTGACTTTTATTTTGGTCAATGGCGCAATTTGATTACTTTGACGCACTTTTGAAAACGTTTGCTTAAACATGGTTATTAACGAGGTTTAGACATTAATAGCAAGAAGAGAAGCAGATAGTAAGAATGACATTCTTTGTAATTAATAGGGAAATATGTGCCCTACAATGCTCGGGGGTCGGGCTAGCCCCGAGGAGTAATCTCTAATAGTCATTGGATTTATAAACCCTAAGAATCAGAAGGAGAACACCTAATGACTAAAGTCGCTTTTGACGCTTGAACCCCTCTATTTGGGAAAATCTGATTCAAGGTGCGGAGGGGGGACTTCCTTTTTTTCCGTGCAGCTTGATCCTTTGTAGGGTCATGTCTCAAAGGATTATCTTTAAAATCTGGTGCTCCCTTATTCCTTGAGAGTTTCTAATGAGCCCTTGGTTTGGGCGGCACCCATATTTCCTCATCATGTGAGTGACCTTCATATTGTTGGGGAAGTCTTTTCATATTGGCAAAAGATATTTCAATGGTCTTCTTCAGCCGCATCCATTCAAGGTAGGGCAAACGACTTGCTGATCCGAATGTTGTCTCTAGCTCAAACTGTGACTAGCTTGTCGCCTACCCTGAGTTTATCTCTTTGGCGGAGCGTCGAAAGAATTGCCTCAGCGTCGTGAATCCAGAGTTTCTTCAATTTCCTCTTTGGATTATGTTTTTCTTCGGTCTCTTTATTTTTCCTTTATTCTTAGGAGCATTGCCTTATAGCTCCTGGGGGTGTAGATTCTTTCACTTCTAATTTTGCCCCCGAATGTTGGCTATGCTGGAGATATCTTCATTAATGGAAGATGTTTTTGCCTATCTCCATGGTGCAACCTTTTTTGATGTATGTAACGACATCCTTGCCCCCTCTTCCTTATTGACTTGGATATCCAATGGTTGAGGCTTATTATCCTCCTTGGGCGGATCAACCATTGGAGATAACTTGATGACGAAAGGCTCACTCTCTATCTTATTCCGATTTGTGGAAAGCACATTGCCTAATCCTTTCTTTTTATTATCTTATTGTTATTAAAGTGATAATGAATGCAATTTATGAATGCAATTTATGAATACAATAGACACTTGAAGAGATGATGAAAACAAACAATTTTATTTATTTCATCCAGACAGTGTACATTCCTCAATGCAATGTTTCGAAGTACATTTTTGTTTAATATTTCTATTTATTTTCTTTTTGACTTCCCGTGCATGGCTTGCGAATGCCTTATCCTCTTCACATGGTATTGAGGAATGTCCACTTTCTTCAACCGCCTACTTCTAGATGATGTTATGAGGATGAAGTTTTGGTGGATGCATGTATGCAAGTGTTTGTTTGTTCCTAAACATTATCATGTTTTATTTTCTAACATGATGTATGATAGTGTTTGGGATTTTGTGTGTTTTTTTTGTATGCGGATGAGGGCGTGAAGAATACCAGCCGCTTTATAGAATGCAAAAAGATTTTTATTGAATGATATATGAGATGGATATTCCTTAAGACAATGACTTAGGTATCCTCCTTAAAGCTTACGCTTTGTGGGGTATCCTACCCACCTCGGTGTACTGGTTCATTCCCCATCATAGATTTTGACAAGTATAATGGCAATCGCCATCACATCTTAGTACACTTGTCCATTCCTTGTCGCGAAGGTCAAAAATGTGCTCGGGGCCTCTTTCGCCATTGTCTTGAGGAATGCCTAGTGGTCCCTAGAATGAATGTATCTATGCATGCACCAGTACAAAAGGGCATCAGATGTTTAAAGTGGCATAACTTTTGACTGGGATGTCCGATTTAGACGCACAATATATCAAATCGAAGAGAAAAGGGTGAAGAACAAGGTTGCAAATCCCCATAGGGGATTTGGCCCAGTAATTTTCCCAAAAAACGCCTCTAAGACTCATTTTTTGGAGGTTTATTAAAATGATGCGTATGCGAGACTCTCCTTATTTCTTATGCATTTATTTTTTCTCTTGGTTTTTCCACTTATGACATGATGCGATATGAATGATACGACTTTGTCGAAATTTTTCTAAATGTTTTTGATTATTTTATTTATTTTGGATTTATATATTTTTATTTTTTATTTTTTATTTTTATAGCCTTTTATCTCTTCTCGTCGGATCTGCGTGGCTACTTAGCTTACAAAGAACCTGAAACCAGGCTAGCTAAAAGGCAGACTGTCCGAGATAAAATATGACTTTATGCGAAAGGGTTATTTAGCATCCCTTATCTCTTCTGTCGGAACTGCGTGGCTACTTAGCTTACAAAGAACCTGAAACCAGGCTAGCTAAAAGGCAGACTGTCCGAGATAAGGGTGTTTATTTGTGAAAATATTTTTTGGAATTTTTTTTTGTAGTTTTTTCTATTGTTTGGTTATGCTATGCAATCAAATGCAACAAACAAATGTACACACAATTCACTCATCCGCGAACAGGCGAGAAGTCATTTTAATCACGAGGTAGGGTTTTCCTGCAGAAAAGTGCATTGGCAAGGGTTGGTTCTAACTGTTCTCACCAGGCTAAGGCCCCCAAGGTGCCCCCATTATAGGGTCCCCACTCTCCAGCCGTCCAACCATGCTCAGCACTAAGGCCAGAGTCGGTCTTGTTGCCAAAAGAGGAAGGTTATCACCTTGAGTGGTGGTTTCCGATCACACCGGTGGGCACAAGGCCCTAACTGCAGCGAACCGTACCTGTCACCCACTCCCTATGGTTATCTCACTTGCCCCCGGGTATAGGGGGAACTGTTGTGTGCAAGGGATTGTGTGCAATTTATATATCAAGCAATTGCGTAAGTATAAACAAACAACAGTTTATTGAAAGCCAAACAATAAAGCATGTTATAATACAAGTTAAGGGCAAAAGTGTTATTTTCTTGGTTTATTTATTGTTTAAGTCGGCCCATCACTAAATGGGATTAACTCTCTAGGCTTCCCCAGCGGAGTCGCCATCTGTCGCCGCCGTCTCAAAAGAGAGATGGTCGGTCGGAGCGACGCGATGGTTTTTCGACTCTTTTTCGCGTTTTTTATTGGTGGTTACAACGCCTTTAGGTTGTCCGATAACCGGGCTAACTTAGGGGCGAGGTTTTCGAAAGTATCCTTGGGTTGTCCGATAACCGCACTAACCCAAGGACTTATTTTGGGTTCTAAGGAGTCGCCACCGATGTTTTTACCGGAAACATCGGAAAAGGGGTTTTAAAAGGCGTTGGTTTTCGAAAACCAACTTTGGTCATTAGAACCAGAGTTGGGTAAGGGAGTTGGTTACGTGTAAAGGGAGTATTAGTCCCTTTACGACGCCCCTTTCGGGTTCCCTATGACAGGCCGACTTATTTTATTGATAAACTAGAAAAATACACTTTAGCCCTTTTATTTTTGCGGAATTTAAAAGTATGCCTACATGGCCCTATTATCTATTGCATAATTTAAGATAAAGACAGTAAAGGTGAAGGGAGAGAATTTGAACCTCCGAAGCGCGCTTAATATTAATTCTCTAAAAAATAGGGTGCTTTATGGCAGCCCTTCACTCTACAAGACGTCGGAAAACCTCTCGAACGCCGAAAAATCACTCTTGAAAGCACTCAGAAACTCCAGAAATGCGTCGGAGGGATTCTAGAGAGAAGTTTTAGAGAGAAGGGGGAGCTATGCAGCTGTGGTGTGTGGAAATGAGGGGGGGAGAGCCCCTATTTATAGGTTTTCGCGCTGTCAGGTGGCGAGACCGCTGGTCTTGTCTGACAGGGTCGAGACCGCCGTCTCGTTCAACGAGACCGCCGTCTCGTCCTGTCAAAACAACGAGACCGCCGTCTGGTTACACGAGACCGCTGTCTCGTCTTTCGTAGGTGACGAGACCGCCGTCTCGTTAAGCGAGACGGCGGTCTCGACTCCTACGCGAGGCGAAACGGCGGTCTGGGTTGCCCAGAACGCGGTCTCGTCCCTTCAAAGCGAGAAAACTTATTTTTTGGTACAGAAACTCCCTCCTACCCTAGTATGGGGCCTAATAGTCTCTCCTAATGGCTTGTTAGGCTTGTCCATCTTCAAATAGGAGGTCTTCTGGTCTTTATTTGGAGGCCGGGCAAGATTTGGGGTCTACAGCTGCCCCCCCTTTACCCGTCCAGTCGACTGCTGGCCTTCTGTGTCAGGAGGATCGACTGGGGGGTAAAGGAGTTGACCCTCTTGCCCGGTTGCCCTTCAGACGTCCCGTCTTGCGGCGATTGATCTTCTGGGGAAAACTTTGGTGTACGTGCACTTCTGAGATACTACTTCTGACGTAGCCGATCCCTTCGGTGAACATGTGGTAAGACCTCAGGAACTCCTTCTGACGGAGCCGATCCTTCGGCTGATGGGTACGAACCCCCCATCGGGGTGGTAGTTGCAGTCCGTTGCGTGGGACTGGTGGTGGTGGCGGCTTACTGTTCGGGTAGCTCATGCGCCGACTCCCTGGGGAATGATTTCTGTGCTCGTGCACTTCCAGGATACTACTTCTGACGTAGCCGATCCCTTCGATGGACACGTGGTAGAACCTCCGGATACTACTCCTGACGTAGCCGATCCTTCGGTTGATGAGTATAAACCCCCCATCAGGCTGGTAGTTGCAGTCCGTTGTGCGGGACTGGATGGGTATGAACCCCCCATCAGGGTGGTACAGTCCGTTGTGCGGGACCGGATGGGTATGAACCCCCCATTAGGGTGGTACAGTCCGTTGTGCGGGACCGGATGGGTATGAACCCCCCATCAGGGTGGTACAGTCCGTTGTGCGGGACGGGATGGGTATGAACCCCCCATCAGGGTGGTAATGCGACTTACTGATCCGGCTCGAGTGCAAATCAGGCGCATTCTTCTTGAGAATGCGTCTTATGTTGAGTTGACTGTTTTTCAGATTTCTTGAATAGTCATCCGGGTCACGCCGGGGATTTTGTTGGTGTTCGTCCGGCCTTTGTTGATTGCCGGGGATCCTTTGTTTTTGTTCTTTTGGTAGTGATTATCCGATCCTGGCTGGTTGTCAGGGATTTTTGATAAGTGCCTCTTAGGTAGGCAGGAATCCTCTAGGGATTTGTTGATCTTGGTGATGCCTCTTGAGTAGGCGGATTTTCTGGTAATGCCTCTGAGTAGGCAAATGCTTCATTTGGAGGTGAAGACTTTTGGTTTTGCTTTTTTCTTTTCCTATGAATAGGCTAATGTTGCTTTTTTGCTTGCAAGGTTTTGCCTATGCGTTCCACTAGGGATATCCATGTTAGGCAAGTAGCTTTCTGAGGATATGCGTTTGAAGTTTTGCCTTTGCAGTAGGCTCTCTGGGTAAGTTTTTCTTTTTGATTGTTCCACCGGGGAATTGGTTGCCTTCCCGGGGAATGGAGTTGTGACTCCTTGTTTGGTGTTGATGAGAGCTGGTTTCTTCAAGCTCTTATTCCTCTGGGGAAATGGAGTTTTTTGTTTTTTTGTTTACTATGCCTCTGAGTAGGCGGATGCTTCATTAGTGGTGAAGACTTTATACTTGCTTGCCTCCGAATAGGTGGATGTCCCTTTCTGGGGAAATTGGCTCTTGCTTGCCAGATCTTGCTTACGCCTAGGCAAATGACTCTTCTAAGGATGTGAGTTTGGAATTTGCCTTTGTTGTAGGCTCACTGGAGATGATTTTTTCTCTTTTTGGTGATCCACCGGGGAATTGATTGCCTTCCCGGGGATCTGATTTTGATTTGCCCCCTGAGGGAATGGAGTTTTGACTCCTTAATTGATGTGGGTGCGAGCTGGCTTTTGTCTATGCTCTTATTCTGCTGGGGATGATCAAGCCTTTCCGTTGGCTTTTTCTGGTGTACCTTTGTTTATTGGTGTAGAAGGTTAGAGCTATTTTCCTTGAAGCTCTTTATTCTCGCTGCAATGGTTTTGATTTCGCCTTTTTTCCGCGATTTATCTCTTTTTTATCACGATTTTGAAATCTGGTTTTTTCGGGATAATGCGTAAGCCTTTTTACTTTTTAGTCTCTTTTTATTACGCTGGCTTTTTTCCTTTCTTCTTTTTCGGGAAGGTCCACTAGGGATGACGTTTTATTTCTTTAGTGATCCACCAGGGAATTAGTTGACTTCCTGGGGATCTGATTTTTCTTTTCTAGGAATGGAGTCTTGGCTCCTTGATTGAGGTTGATGCGAGCTAAACTTGTGAAGCTCTTATTCCACTTGGAGAATGGGAATTTGTGATTCTTTTTGGAGATCCACTTGAGGATTTTTATTCAGTCTTCTCTGTTGTTGCCTTTTCTTTTGGACATCCTCTCGGGGATGCAAGAGTTTTCTTCTTTTTCCTTTTTTTGTTGAGCCCTTGTTGGTATGGAGATTGGACTCTTTTGACTGTTAATGATGATGATTAGAGCTTTGACTTCTGGAAGCTTCGATGACGACTCGCTCTTTTTCTTGAGGGAGAACACTGTGTGAAGACTTATTACTTTCTTGTGCCTTCTTTTCTGAGTAGAATGATGGTAGCTGAAGCTCTCGATTTTCGAAGCTCTTATTTTGATGAGTCGTTTGATTGACGACTTGCTCCATTTTCTTGAAGGCTTTATTTGGAGACTCGATCTCGGTGATCCTGTTTTCAATCACAATCATGGAGCTAGTCTCCTTATATGCATGAATGCTTTTCGTTTTTGTTTTTTATTTGAAGTGATCTTTATTTTTTTCATTTTTGACATTGACAAAGTCATTTTGTGAGACTACTCGTGTGTGGATGCCCTAAATGCAATCTATTTTTTGATTCATGCTTCTGGAAAAGTGACTGGCATTCTCCTGCTGGACTTCTTATGATTATGATGAAGGGCCCTTCTCCTTTGTTCATTTTTTGGTTTAGCCCTTTCTTTTGTCTAGACCGCCCTTTTTGGGGTTTTCGGTCTAGCGGGCTACCTTAATTTTTGCCTAGGATATCTTAGCGGGCTTTTTCCTTTTTTATGAATGCCCTAACTTTTGCCTAGACCGCCCTTTGCGGGTTTTCGATCTAGCGGGCTACCCTAACTTTTGCCTAAGAATATCCTAGCAGGCATTATTCTTTTTATTGTATTTTTCTTTCTCTTCTTTTTTTTTGAGAGATAGGAGCCTATCATATGCATGCAATGTTCGCGATATGCATCCTATAATACTATTTCAATTGATTTTTCAAAAGGATTAACCAATGTGCTTGAGCTTCTGATGAGCTTCTGACGTTATGTGCTTTCGTCAACAGGGATAGGTTGTACCCATTTTTCCGTTTGGATTTTTTTTATGATCGAAGAATGATTGTGTTGATTTCAGAGCGACTTGCCATGTCAGTGCGCCCCTCCCTTTCCTTGGGGATGTTGATCCTCCTATTGATTACTATCTCCACATTTCCCTACTAATTACTAGAATGTCGTAGTAGTAAGGGTCAAGAGAAAAGAAGGAAGATGATGTTTAATTCAAAGGCTTGTGTTTTAGAATTGTTTTATTTTGGCAAAAAATGGTTTTTGTAAGCATGGCTAGCCAATGTTGGTTGGAGTGTTTAGGCTAGTTTAGGCAAACGTTTCATTTATGGAATGACGTCTTATTCTATGGCGCTTGCTATGATTGATTGACTTCCCTAGTCTGCCCTTTAGGTTTTCAGCTTAGGATGTTGTTTTTTGTTTTGTCCTAAATTTTGTCTAGGTTTCTTTTTTCTTGCTTTGGGAAACCTAGGGAGGACTTTATTTTGTAACCCTAATTTTTGCCTAGGCTACCCTTTATGGTTGTTCGGGTTTCCTAGCGGGTTTACCCTAACTTTTGCGTAGCCCCCTTTGGTGGGTTTCCTACCGGGTATTTTGCCCTTTCTTTTTGGCCTTTGGCTTTTATGGGCTTCTTTTGATTTTTTTTCTTTGTGCACAACATTGGCGAAACACGGCTTTACCTATGACGAGGTAAAACTTTATTTTGTGTTTCTAGTCAATCAGTGGTGATGAGTGGTTTGACTTTTATTTTGGTCAATGGCGCAATTTGATTACTTTGACGCACTTTTGAAAACGTTTGCTTAAACATGGTTATTAACAAGGTTTAGACATTAATAGCAAGAAGAGAAGCAGATAGTAAGAATGACATTCTTTGTAATTAATAGGGAAATATGTGCCCTACAATGCTCGGGGGTCGGGCTAGCCCCGAGGAGTAATCTCTAATAGTCATTGGATTTATAAACCCTAAGAATCAGAAGGAGAACACCTAATGACTAAAGTCGCTTTTGACGCTTGAACCCCTCTATTTGGGAAAATCTGATTCAAGGTGCGGAGGGGGGACTTCCTTTTTTTCCGTGCAGCTTGATCCTTTGTAGGGTCATGTCTCAAAGGATTATCTTTAAAATCTGGTGCTCCTTTATTCCTTGAGAGTTTCTAATGAGCCCTTGGTTTGGGCGGCACCCATATTTCCTCATCATGTGGGTGACCTTCATATTGTTGGGGAAGTCTTTTCATATTGGCAAAAGATATTTCAATGGTCTTCTTCAGCCGCATCCATTCAAGGTAGGGCAAACGACTTGCTGATCCGAATGTTGTCTCTAGCTCAAACTGTGACTAGCTTGTCGCCTACCCTGAGTTTATCTCTTTGGCGGAGCGTCGAAAGAATTGCCTCAGCGTCGTGAATCCAGAGTTTCTTCAATTTCCTCTTTGGATTATGTTTTTCTTCGGTCTCTTTATTTTTTTCCTTTATTCTTAGGAGCATTGCCTTATAGCTCCTGGGGGTGTAGATTCTTTCACTTCTAATTTTGCCCCCGAATGTTGGCTATGCTGGAGATATCTTCATTAATGGAAGATGTTTTTGCGTATCTCCATGGTGCAACCTTTTTTTATGTATGTAACGACATCCTTGCCCCCTCTTCCTTATTGACTTGGATATCCAATGGTTGAGGCTTATTATCCTCCTTGGGCGGATCAACCATTGGAGATAACTTGATGACGAAAGGCTCACTCTCTATCTTATTCCGATTTGTGGAAAGCACATTGCCTAATCCTTTCTTTTTATTATCTTATTGTTATTAAAGTGATAATGAATGCAATTTATGAATGCAATTTATGAATACAATAGACACTTGAAGAGATGATGAAAACAAACAATTTTATTTATTTCATCCAGACAGTGTACATTCCTCAATGCAATGTTTCGAAGTACATTTTTGTTTAATATTTCTATTTATTTTCTTTTTGACTTCCCGTGCATGGCTTGCGAATGCCTTATCCTCTTCACATGGTATTGAGGAATGTCCACTTTCTTCAACCGCCTACTTCTAGATGATGTTATGAGGATGAAGTTTTGGTGGATGCATGTATGCAAGTGTTTGTTTGTTCCTAAACATTATCATGTTTTATTTTCTAACATGATGTATGATGGTGTTTGGGATTTTGTGTGTTTTTTTTGTATGCGGATGAGGGCGTGAAGAATACCAGCCGCTTTATAGAATGCAAAAAGATTTTTATTGAATGATATATGAGATGGATATTCCTTAAGACAATGGCTTAGGTATCCTCCTTAAAGCTTACGCTTTGTGGGGTATCCTACCCACCTCGGTGTAATGGTTCATTCCCCATCATAGATTTTGACAAGTATAATGGCAATCGCCATCACATCTTAGTACACTTGTCCCTTCCTTGTCGCGAAGGTCAAAAATGTGCTCGGGGCCTCTTTCGCCATTGTCTTAAGGAATGTCTAGTGGTCCCTAGAATGAATGTATCTATGCATGCACCAGTACAAAAGGGCAGCAGATGTTTAAAGTGGCATAACTTTTGACTGGGATGTCCGATTTAGACGCACAATATATCAAATCGAAGAGAAAAGGGTGAAGAACAAGGTTGCAAATCCCCATAGGGGATTTGGCCCAGTAATTTTCCCAAAAAACGCCTCTAAGACTCATTTTTTGGAGGTTTATTAAAATGATGCGTATGCAGACTCTCCTTATTTCTTATGCATTTATTTTTTTCTCTTGGTTTTTCCACTTATGACATGATGCGATATGAATGATACGACTTTGTCGAAATTTTTCTAAATGTTTTTGATTATTTTATTTATTTTGGATTTATATATTTTTATTTTTTATTTTTTATTTTTATAGCCTTTTATCTCTTCTGTCGGACTGCGTGGCTACTTAGCTTACAAAGAACCTGAAACCAGGCTAGCTAAAAGGCAGACTGTCCGAGATAAAATATGGCTTTATGCGAAAGGGTTATTTAGCGTCCCTTATCTCTTCTGTCGGAACTGCGTGGCTACTTAGCTTACAAAGAACCTGAAACCAGGCTAGCTAAAAGGCAGACTGTCCGAGATAAGGGTGTTTATTTGTGAAAATATTTTTTGGAATTTTTTTTTGTAGTTTTTTCTGTTGTTTGGTTATGCTATGCAATCAAATGCAACAAACAAATGTACACACAATTCACTCATCCGCGAACAGGCGAGAAGTCGTTTTAATCACGAGGTAGGGTTTTCCTGCAGAAAAGTGCATTGGCAAGGGTTGGTTCTAACTGTTCTCACCAGGCTAAGGCCCCCAAGGTGCCCCCATTATAGGGTCCCCACTCTCCAGCTCGTCCAACCATGCTCGGCACTAAGGCCGGAGTCGGTCTTGTTGCCAAAAGAGGAAGGTTATCACCTTGAGTGGTGGTTTCCGATCACACCGGTGGGCACAAGGCCCTAACTGCAGCGAACCGTACCTGCCACCCACTCCCTATGGTTATCTCACTTACCCCCGGGTATAGGGGGAACTGTTGTGTGCAAGGGATTGTGTGCAATTTATATATCAAGCAATTGCGTAAGTATAAACAAACAACAGTTTATTGAAAGTCAAACAATAAAGCATGTTATAATACAAGTTAAGGGCAAAAGTGTTATTTTCTTGGTTTATTTATTGTTTAAGCCGGCCCATCACTAAATGGGATTAACTCTCTAGGCTTCCCCAGCGGAGTCGCCATCTGTCGCCGCCGTCTCAAAAGAGAGATGGTCGGTCGGAGCGACGCGATGGTTTTTTGACTCTTTTTCGCGTTTTTTATTGGTGGTTACAACGCCTTTAGGTTGTCCGATAACCGGGTTAACTTAGGGGCGAGGTTTTCGAAAGTATCCTTGGGTTGTCCGATAACCGCACTAACCCAAGGACTTATTTTGGGTTCTAAGGAGTCGCCACCGATGTTTTTACCGGAAACATCGGAAAAGGGGTTTTAAAAGGCGTTGGTTTTCGAAAACCAACTTTGGTCATTAGAACCAGAGTTGGGTAAGGGAGTTGGTTACGTGTAAAGGGAGTATTAGTCCCTTTACGACGCCCCTTTCGGGTTCCCTATGACAGGCCGACTTATTTTATTGATAAACTAGAAAAATACACTTTAGCCCTTTTATTTTTGCGGAATTTAAAAGTATGCCTACATGGCCCTATTATCTATTGCATAATTTAAGATAAAGACAGTAAAGGTGAAGGGAGAGAATTTGAACCTCCGAAGCGCGCTTTATATTAATTCTCTCAAAAATAGGGTGCTTTATGGCAGCCCTTCACTCTACAAGACGTCGGAAAACCTCTCGAACGCCGAAAAATCACTCTTGAAAGCACTCAGAAACTCCGGAAATGCGTCGGAGGGATTCTAGAGAGAAGTTTTAGAGAGAAGGGGGAGCTATGCAGCTGTGGTGTGTGGAAATGAGGGGGGGAGAGCCCCTATTTATAGGTTTTCGCGCTGTCAGGTGGCGAGACCGCCGGTCTCATCTGACAGGGTCGAGACCGCCGTCTCGTCCTGTCAAAACAACGAGACCGCCGTCTGGTTACACGAGACCGTCGTCTCGTCTTTCGTAGGTGACGAGACCGCCGTCTCGTTAAGCGAGACGGCGGTCTCGACTCCTACGCGAGGCGAAACGGCGGTCTGGGTTGCCCAGAACGCGGTCTCGTCCCTTCAAAGCGAGAAAACTTATTTTTTGGTACAGAAACTCCCTCCTACCCTAGTATGGGGCCTAATAGTCTCTCCTAATGGCTTGTTAGGCTTGTCCATCTTCAAATAGGAGGTCTTCTGGTCTTTATTTGGAGGCCGGGCAAGATTTGGGGTCTACATGAATGAATCTGTCATAGGGAACCCGAAAGGGGCGTTGTCGGGGTGCTAACACCTTCCCCACACGTAACTAACTCCCTTACCCAACTCTGGTTATAATGGCCAAGTTTGGTTTTTCTTCAAATCAACGCCTTTTTATCCTTTTCCAATGTTTACGGTCAAAACATTGGTGGCGACTCCATAAGAACCCCTTTTCGAAAACCTTGCTTTTATTAGAGGATAGTTCAGTTATTGAGCACCTTGGAAGCAATGAACACATTTTAACATAAAATGCGAGTCTAAACCATCTTTTCGCGACCGCTCGCATAAACGTTCGAGATGTCCCTAGATGTCGGAACGGACGACGGTGACACTGACGAGCATGGACCCACTAATATACTCGGGTCGGAGGATGGAGGGAATGTCCTCCTCGTTGGTGCACCCCCATCTCTCGGCCAGCAGGGTGATGAGGGGAGCCATGAGGATGGATCTAATGGGGCAGCTCCCGAAGTCCTTCAGAGCCCTCAAGAAGAAGTAGCCAGGGTTACACTGGCATTCGTGTAGTATGCAGTGCAGCACGAAGAGATCGGGCTGAGTGATCTTCCCCTGACTCTCCTTCCGTGCATGGATCGTCCCCGCTAGCAGCTTATGGTAGATGCGGAGAGGAGGGCTGAGTGCTGACCCTTTCATCAGGGCCGGTAGATCTGTGACCTGGTGAGATCCTCCCATATCTCACGGGTTGTGAGGGCAGCCAACCGCTCATAGATAGCTCCCTGATATTCCGGTGTCAAGGTGTCCGTGAGCTGGTTGAAGCCCATGGTGACGTTGAACTCATCCAATGTCATCGTCCGGTAGGTCCCGTTCATGTAGTACAAGACGATCCTCACCGGAGGGACAGCCGGGAATATCGTAGGTGTAGACCCCTAATCTTGCCCGGCTTTGTAATAAAGACCAAAAGACCTTCTATTCGAAGATGGATGAAGCCTAAGAAGTCACTAGGAGAGACTATTAGGCCCCATACTAGGATAGGAGGGATTTTTTGCTCAAAAATAAGGATTTTCGCCTTTTAAGGTCGAGACCGCCGTCTCACCTTGCGCGGATGGCGAGACCACCGTCTCGTTTGGCGAGACGGCCGTCTCGCCATTCCTGCATGGTGAGACGGCCGTCTCGACCTTGTCAGACGAGACGGCCCGTCTTTACCTGACAGGCGCGGATCCCTATAAATAGGAGCGTCATTCCCCTCATTTCCCATAGTTCTTCCATTCTCTCTCTAGACTTTTCTCCAAATTCTCTTCCTAGAACCCCTCCGAAGCATTTCCGGAGTTTTTGAGTGTTTTCTAGAGTATTTTAGAGCGTTTTCAAGAGATTTCGGCGCTGTAAAGAGTGAAGCGCTGCCAAAAAGTACCCTATTTTTGCAAAGAATTAATAGAAAGTCCGCTTCGGAGGTTCCTACTCTCTCTCTCTACTTTACTGCTTTAATTTTAATTATGCAATAGAAACTAGGGTCATGTAGTCATAATTTTAAATTCCGCAAAATAAAGGGTAAAAGCGTATTTTTCACCGGTTTATTTATTTATCCAAAGTAGCTAGCCCATCATAGGGAACCCTTAAAGGGGCTTCGTAAGGGAACTAACACTTCCCTTACACGTAACTAACTCCCTTACCCAACTCTGGTTCTAATGACTAAAGTTGGTTTTTCGAAAAGCAACGCCTTTTTAACTCCTTTTCCGATGTTTTCGGTAAAAATGTCGGTGGCGACTCCAGAAGAACCCTTCAAAAACTAGTTCTTGGTTTAGCCCGGTTATCGGACAATCCAAGAACTCCTTTTCGAAAACCTCGCCCCTAGGTTCAGCCCGGTTATCGGACAACCTAAAGGCGTTGTAATCACCAATAAAAACGCGAAAAATGGAAAGTTGGAACCATCGCATTGCTCCGACCGCCCTCGTTTTGACGGCGACGACAGTAGGCATATTGATCATTGCGACGGAGGCGAGGAACTTGCTCGTAGATGCGGGTCGGAGGGTCCTAGAGGAGGAAGTCCAACCCGATGCTATGGATGTAGCCTCGCACATCCTCTTCCCAATCGAACTCGTCCATGATACCGTAGTCTAACCGCAGCATGGGGTGCCAAGAGTAGCCCCTAATGTGTTCCAACCTAGCCTGGTGTTGCGGCGTGAGCTGGGTAGGATCTAGAGGAGCCTGTGGTGCTGGAGCGCTCGGGCCGGACCCCTGACCTCTCTTTCGGGGCCTGGAAGATTCTCCTTGTTGCATTTTGTTCAAAGACACTCAAAGATGTATGAGAATGTATGAGAAGATGTAGGAATGGAGTGCTTTAAACTGACCCAAAAGTCCCTTTATATAGAAATTTTCATTTTTGGTCGGGACCACCGTTTGGGATTCGGGACGACAGTCTCGAATTTTTTAAGTTCAGGACCGCCGTCTAGAATGTTGAGACGACGGTCTCGCCAAACGAGACGGTCGTCTAAGCCTTTCGAAGGGATTTTTTTTTTTTAGGAAAATATAGGACCTTGTTCAAAAATATCTATGCATGCAATGTTTTCATGTTATGTGTCTTATAATGCTACTTCGTTGATTTTTCAGAAGGATTAACTGGTGTGTCTTTTGAAGACGAGGTACTTCTCATGCTGTTTTTTAGCTGTACTTGTTTGTACCATTCCAGACTTAATATGACCGAAGAATAACTGTTGGTTGAGGAGCAAACTTGTCATGTCGGTGCGTTTTTTCCTTCCTCTAGAGGTTTCAATCCTCTTGTTGATTATATGCCTCCATATTCCCCCACTAATTATCATAATGTTACGATAAGGGTCAAGAGAAAAGAAGTAAGAGTATAATTTATCCAAAGGCTTGTGTTTTAGACGGTTTAATTTTTATTTTTTATTCAAAAGGGATTTTGTAAGAATGGCTGGCCAAGGTTGGTCAGAGTGTTTAAGCTGATGTTAAACAAATGTCTTGTTTTAAGGATTCGCGTCTTAGCCAATTTCTATTGCTTTCTATGGCTGATTGACTTCCCCAGACTGCCCTTTGGGTTTTCAGACTAGGATATTGTGTTTTGGTCCTAACTTTTGTCTAGGTTGAAAGTGATCCTAGCAAAGATCTCATTGATTTGATGAAGTCAAAGATAAATTCAAGGGTCAACTCTGCAGCAGTCAAACAAGTCACTCAGAAGAATGGAGCTGAAGACTTAGTGTGTCTTAACAGAAAGCTTAGGTAAAACCACTTTACATTTTCCACTGCATGAAGCTCCTTCATTCATCTTGCAAAATGCCTCAAAAACAGTTTTTAACAAATAAAAAACAAAAGCATTTTGGCAAAGAATTTTCTTAAACAAGTTATTAACTGATACAGGTTTGAAAGAATCAATTTAAAACACTTAGAATGTTTTAAAAAGTGTTTTTACAATATTTTAATCGATACAAACTTCTTTTAATCGATTAAAACTCTTTATGACCGATTAGAATTCGAATATAATAGGTCAGAATGCAATATAATCGATCAGATCTTAAATATGAGCGATCAGAATTATTTTAATCGATTAAAACACGTTTCAATCGATTAAAATCACTTTGGATGTCAGGATGATCGATCAGAATGAGATTATGACCGATCAGAGTTGGTTATGATCGATCAGAATTGAATTATGACCGATCAGACTTATTTTAATCGATTAAAACGAATTTCAATCGATTAAAATGACTTGGAAAATCTTTGTACAGAGTTTCAATCGATTAAAACGCATTTCAACCGATTAAAATAACTTAGAAAATCTTTTCAATCGATTAAAACGAACTTTCAATCGATTAAAATGACTTGAAAATATATGTGCAGTTTTTCAATCGATTGAAACGACTTTATATCAGCTAAAATAACTTGGAAAGTTTTATAAGAAGGTTTTTAAACAAAACAATCGATTAATACGCGATTCAATCGATTGTTTTATACTTTGAAAATGTTTGTAAAACGTTTTAACTGATAAAAACGTGGTCGTATCAACTAAAACATTTTCTGTTAAAGATCAAGAACGCATTAATGGGTTGAAAGGACTTTTAACAGATTGTAACGGCTATTTCAACAGATTAAAACAAACTTTCAACAGATTAATTAATGCAGCAGATTTGAAAATACTCTTTTATAAACAGAATTGCTTGAAACTTTAAAAACAGAGATTGAATATCAGTTTTACACAAACAAGGCAATTAATTCAAGCAACTGTTAGCATACTTTTTCCAAGAAAGAATTACAACTGTTTTGTGAAGTTCTTTTTGAAATCTTTCTTGAGGCATATTGCATTCTGTGAAGAAGAAACTTACTGTGGATTAGAGTAATCCGGTTTGAGCTTTCTAAGTCTCTTCTTTGTAAATTCTTTTTCATTACTTTGTATTGTGTTGTACCTGGAATTTGGGTACAAGTTTTCTGCAGTTGGTAGGTGGTTGTAGAAGTTTCCAAGAACTGGAATTTGGTTCTTGGTGGAGAGGTTGAGTCAGAGAGCTGGAATTTGGTTCTTATCTTGTTTGGTGCCTGGAATTTGGGCACTTGGTTTCTCTGTAGCTGGAATTTGGTTGCAGAGGTTATCAAGAGCTGGAATTTGGTTCTTGGTGGAGAGGTTAAGTGCAGGAGCTGGAATTTGGTTCTTGTACTGTGTGGTGCCTGGAATTTGGGTCTTGGTTTCTCTGTGCTGGAATTTGGTTGCAGAGGTTTCCAAGAACTGGAATTTGGTTCTTGGTGGAAAGGTTAAAGTCGGGAGCTGGAAATTGGTTCGGTGTTAGAGTAGGTGTAAGATTGTTGAGTCCGTAAAACATCTATTCTAGTGGAACCCAGTTGGAATTTGGCTGGAGACTGGACGTAGCCCTGGTATTGGGTGAACCGAGTATAAAATTACCGGTGAAATCTTTCCTAACCTTTCTCTCTTTAATTTCGAGTTGATGCGCTTGTATTGTTTAATTGCTTTGTGATTCGTGAATTGATTAGTAAACTTAATTTTCGAATTAGATAATCTGTTTATTGCGAAAAACTTTCAAAAATCAATTCACCCCCCTCTTGATTTAAAACTACTTTTCTAACAATTGGCATCGGAGCGAGGTGCTTGAAAGTTAATCAAGTTACTTCGATCCATGGCATTTTACGAGGGAGCGTGCATTGATAGACCTCCAGCTGTTGAGTGGAACAGATTACCTATATTGGAAAATAAGGATGAAAATCTTCATTGAATCTGTTAGTATAAATGCTTGGAATGTTATTGAGCAGGAAATTGATATTGCTAACAGAATCCAAGATGATTGTATTGCCAAGAATATCATCTTATCCGCCCTTAACGAGAGATGATCTTTTCGGGATTGCACACTGCCAAGCTGTTGCACAAATGTGGAAGATCCTTGAAAAGACCTATGAAGAAGCACCAGAAATATGCTTGATGGTCAACTCGGAATCACCAAATACCGAGTGTAAGTTCTGAATCTATAAACTATAGCTCATTACAAGATGCTTTCTTTGAAATACATGAAGTAGCAAAGAAATTAGAAGCTGAAAACGAGAAAATTGAAAAGCATGAATAGGTTACTAGAAAACAAGATCATTATTCTTGAAAAGAAAATAATTGATGAAGAAAAGTTAGAATTAGAAAATAATACTGATTGCATATGTAATGTTGAAGATTGCAAAAACTGTCCTAAGTTACGAAACAAGTATCATACCTAGTAAAAACTTCATCTAAATTAGCACAAGGAAAGAATAATCTTGATAGGATACTTAATTCACAAAAATTAGTTATTGAACGTGGTGGCATAGGTTATACACCATCTATTGGAAAGAAAACAAGAGCATTCAAAAATTACTTTGCATATAGTAAAACAGTTTCATCTCCATTTATTAAATGTTTTTACTGTATGAAAAAGGGTCACTCTGTTAAATACTGCAGAATTAAGAAATATGCAGTACCCAAAGGTAGAATGAAATGGGTTCCAAAGATTAATTCCTTTCAAATAACCTGATCAGGACCCAGTAATTATAAAGGGTACCAGAAAAATACTTAATTGTTTTGCAGGAACAAGTCTGGGAATCCCTTGAAGATCAGAGCTGCAAAATCAGGTTCTGAGTATTTAAACTAATTGTTTTAATTGATATATAACAATATTAATCGATTAAAATAACTTACAGAACATATGTTCGTACCATTTTAATCGATTAAAATGTCGAAATAATCGATTGAACTGATCTCAGGATTTTGGTTTAATTGTTTTAATCGATTATAATATCTGTATATCAACTAAAAACACTTAGGTATCAAAATTAATCGATTCATTCACGTTTTAATCGATTTAAATTCTGGTATTATGCTATTAAGTTCATTCTGTACCAATCTAATCGATTCTTTTATAAACTAATCGATTAATTCACAGTAACTGTTTTCAAACCCAATAGGAAAAATGAAATTAATAGATAATTAGTCGATTAATCGATTAATTAGGTTCTGAAAACAAGTTTTATAACATCTAATTAAAGTTTGATAGGCCAATTCGAATCAAAAACCCAGGTCTTTATGATAATCCAGAATCTGCATAATGTGTTTAAATGTCTCTTTGAATTTCAAAAACTTGAAATCCGTTTCTTCATCAAACCAGGTTACGAACTTATCATTTCTCAACTTATCATCTTTCTTCTGTTTTCATATTTTCAAAATCTCCTCTCAATTCTCTGCTGTAAACATGATCAAAATCATGACTGGTTCGAGCAGTCTGTTTCGAAACGTATCCATATTCAATTTTCTTTCAATGGCACAAATTTTTAAATTAGAAAGCGAAGGCTGAACAAATCTTTGAATTGGGAACTCGACCAGTGACATAATGTGGGAAAACTATTATTGTTATTCATGAATGAAAGAGTCTTTTATTTTGACAACAACATAAACATGATTCAAGCTGTAGATGTTTACATTTCTCTTAATACTTTACATGGAATGCTTGAATGGTAATACACTGAAAATCAAAGAAATTATCAAAGAATGGACTGTAACTTTTCTTATAGACACTAGTTACAAACAGGTCAAACTGTTAGGACTGAAAACATAGTTTATCAAAAATTTTTTAGTGATAATTGTTTCTGGTAATAAGTTATTCATTACTAGGAAATCCAATAAACACATGTTTTCATTAAATTTCTTGATATTACATTGCAATATATTTGAAATAATTTTGAGCATGCATTGGTTCAAAACTCTTGGTGAAATTCATTGGAACTGTGCAAATTTAAGAATTAGCTTTAATCATCAATGTCACGAGGTGACACTATAAGGGAACCAATCTGGAACAGCAATTCAAAAATTGAATAACGTGGTACAGGGAATGTATGTTTTATGGTCAGTACAGGGAAAATTTTATATTGTTTTAGAATTCTGGATTGATTGTCATCACCTGTCCTCATTACTAATCATTGCCCACTCTTCCAGAATAAGTTTTTTGTTAATCACTTGTGCATATGATACCACTAGAAACAACAAAGTTAAAAATGATTCATTCCTCAAAAGATAATGATGACTGGTTCACTGAAAGTGAGAATAACACCCATCATACTACATTAATAAGAATGCAGTCATTCGCTTGGATGATGATGACTGCAAAGTTTGAAATAGGTTAGCTATTATGGAAGGAAATTCCGATCTCGGTACATCATTAACCTGTGATTCATGCAATTTACGGTATCGTGCATTCTGTGTGGGATTTGATAGTGAATGTACGTCTGTCGGTACATGATTCCGCCTCGATGTGTAGTAGAAATTCCATTGTGGTGTCAACCATGGACTGTAATGCGATCAATAGTAACGATAAACTGCTAAAAGATTTCTTTTCGGGAAAGTTTCTGTGTCTGCATTGCTTGATACGGGAGAGACAGCTGTTGTTGTCTCAATAGTTGATAGAGCAAAATTGGTTCCAGAAAAAGGAAAGTCTTTTATCTTTTGATACACCAAATGAATGATCACCAAACTGGAAGATTTGCAGCTTAATCAGGGGAATTGGGATGACTAATCTACATCATCATCTTTATCTTCTGCTTATTTCTATCTTTATATTTTTTGCTTGGACTGTAATATTACTGGTGTTATACCAGGTACATTTGCCTTAACCTTGATTGATATGATTTAGGGTCTAATTGAGATTAAACTGGCATAGATAGAAGTAGATCATAGATCCCTAAGAATCTAAAATCTGATATTGTTAAATCTGTTAGTAAAAAGACAATCAATATAGCTGATAGTAATCTAGACAATCAGTTCACAACATATCCAATAGATTACATATAAAAGATTAGCATCAGATATATCATGGTTTTCAAAATCTGGTTGTTTTAGTCAATAAAAACACCTTTTAATCGGTTAAATAAACTTAAACAACAGTTTTCATTACTGGTTTTAATCGATTTAAAATCGAAATAATCGATTATTTTCACTAAAATCTCATGTTTTCAAAATCTTAAATGTTTTAATCGATTAAAACTTTCCTTCAATCGATTAAAATCATTTACCAAAAACATTTTAACCGATTATGCTCTGTTTTTAATCGATTTTTATTCTGAAAAGAGGATTAAAGGCTTTAGTTAATGGCTGTTCCTGTAACATGCTACTAAAGCGTGATTCCCTTATCTTTACACGTGTTAATTGTATTCATTACAAACGTGTTAATGGAGATAAGTTTGAATCAACTTTAATTGATTCTTTTCATGAGTGAAATATTGATTCACTTTGTATTTTCAAAAACTTGAGCATATTTTCGAAACCTTACATTTTTTTCTCTCTTCTATTCCCTATTTTTGATGAAGTCAAAAGGGGAGAAATAGTTGCATCACTTTAAGATAAATTTAAGAGCAACATTTTAGGGGGAGAAATAAGTTTTAGGGGGAGAAACAAAACTTTATTACATTCTTATATTCCTCACCTAACTGCATTATCAAGTGACTTATTTTGCAGAGATTGTTTTTTCAAAATGGTGTTTGTCTTCATCAAATAGGGGGAGACTGAAAGTGATCCTAGCAAAGATCTCATTGATTTGATGAAGTCAAAGATAAATTCAAGGGTCAACTCTGCAGCAGTCAAACAAGTCACTCAGAAGAATGGAGCTGAAGACTTAGTGTGTCTTAACAGAAAGCTTAGGTAAAACCACTTTACCTTTTCCACTACATGAAGCTCCTTCATTCATCTTGCAAAATGCCTCAAAAACAGTTTTTAACAAATAAAAAACAAAAGCATTTTGGCAAAGAATTTTCTTAAACAAGTTATTAACTGATACAGGTTTGAAAGAATCAATTTAAAACACTTAGAATGTTTTAAAAAGTGTTTTTACAATATTTTAATCGATACAAACTTCTTTTAATCGATTAAAACTCTTTATGATCTGATTAGAATTCGAATATAATAGGTCAGAATGCAATATAATCGATCAGATCTTAAATATGAGCGATCAAATTATTTTAATCGATTAAAACACGTTTCAATCGATTAAAATCACTTTGGATGTCAGGATGATCGATCAGAATGAGATTATGACCGATCAGAGTTGGTTATGATCGATCAGAATTGAATTATGACCGATCAGACTTATTTCAATCGATTAAAACAAATTTCAATCGATTAAAATGACTTGGAAAATCTTTGTACAGAGTTTCAATCGATTAAAACGCGTTTCAACCGATTAAAATAACTTAGAAAATCTTTTCAATCGATTAAAACGAACTTTCAATCGATTAAAATGACTTGAAAATATATGTGCAGTTTTTCAATCGATTGAAACGACTTTATATCAGCTAAAATAACTTGGAAAGTTTTATAAGAAGGTTTTTAAACAAAACAATCGATTAATACGCGATTCAATCGATTGTTTTATACTTTGAAAATGTTTGTAAAACATTTTAACTGATAAAAACATGGTCGTATCAACTAAAACATTTTCTATTAAAGATCAAGAACGCATTAATGGGTTGAAAGGACTTTTAACAGATTGTAACGGCTATTTCAACAGATTAAAACAAATTTTCAACAGATTAATTAATGCAGTAGATTTGAAAATACTCTTTTATAAACAGAATTGCTTGAAACTTTTAAAACAGAGATTGAATATCAGTTTTACACAAACAAGGCAATTAATTCAAGCAACTGTTAGCATACTTTTTCCAAGAAAGAATTACAACTGTTTTGTGAAGTTCTTTTTGAAATCTTTCTTGAGGCATATTGCATTCTGTGAAGAAGAAACTTACTGTGGATTAGAGTAAGCCGGTTTGAGCTTTCTAAGTCTCTTCTTTGTAAATTCTTTTTCATTACTTTGTATTGTGTTGTACCTGGAATTTGGGTACAAGTTTTTCTGCAGCTGGTAGGTGGTTGTAGAAGTTTCCAAGAACTGGAATTTGGTTCTTGGTGGAGAGGTTGAGTACAGGAACTGGAATTTGGTTCTTGTACTGTTTGGTGCCTGGAATTTGGGCACTGGTTTCTCTGCAGCTGGAATTTGGTTGCAGAGGTTATCAAGAGCTGGAATTTGGTTCTTGGTGGAGAGGTTAAGTGCAGGAACTGGAATTTGGTTCTTGTACTTGTGTGGTGCCTGGAATTTGGGTACTTGGTTTCTCTGCTGCTGGAATTTGGTTGCAGAGGTTTCCAAGAACTGGAATTTGGTTCTTGGTGGAAAGGTTAAAGTCGAGAACTGGAAATTGGTTCCGGTGTTAGAGTAGGTGTAAGATTGTTGAGTCTGTAAAACATCTATTCTAGTGGAACCCAGCTGGAATTTGGCTGGAGACTGGACGTAGCCCTGGTATTGGGTGAACCAGTATAAAATTACCGGTGAAATCTTTCCTAACCTTTCTCTCTTTAATTTCAGTTGTTGCGCTTGTATTGTTTAATTGCTTTGTGATTCGTGAATTGATTAGTAAACTTAATTTTCGAATTAGATAATCTGTTTATTGCGAAAAACTTTCAAAAATCAATTCACCCCCCCTCTTGATTTAAAACTACTTTTCTAACATAGGTTACTTTTTCTTGTTTTGGGAATCCTAGCGGACCTTATTTTGTAACCCTAACTTCTGCCTAGGCTACCCTTTATTGTTGTTCGGGTTTCCTAGCGGGTCAACCCTAATTTTTTGCATAGCCCCCTTGGTGGGTTTCCTACCGGGTAATTTACCCTTTTTTCATTTTGGCCTTTGCCTTCTGTAGACCCCAAATCTTGCCCGACCTCCAAATTAAGTCAGAAGACCCCCTATTTGAAGACGGCCGAAGCCTAACAAGCCACTAGGAGAGACTATTAGGCCCTCGTACTAAGATAGGAGGGTTTTTTGGCCCGAAAAATAAAGTTTCTTGCCCTGAAGGGACGAGACCGCCGTCTAGAAGGACCAGACCGCCGTCTCGCCTCACGCCAGGGACGAGACTGCCGTCTCGCTTGTCCAGACGGCGGTCTCATCACCTGAAATAGGCCAAGACGGCGTTCTGGATTGTACAGACGGCGGTCTCGACTTCTGCCTAGTCGAGACGGTGGTCTGGATTGTCCAGACGGCGGTCTCGACCCTGTCAGACGAAACGGCGGTCTCGACCTGTCAGGCACGAAAAACTATAAATAGGGGCTCCATTCCCCCTTTTCCAGGACAACCACACACAGTTTCTCCTCCTTCTCTCTAGATTTTCTCTCTCTAGAACCCCTCCGAAGCATTTCCGAAGTTTCTGAGTGTCTTTAGGAATATTTTAAGTGTCTCAAATCTTCTTTAGAATCCCTCCGAGGCATTTCCGGAGTTTCTGAGTGTTGTAGAGTGAAGGGTTGCCGCAAAGCACCCATTCTTTAAAGAGAAATATAAAAAGCTTGCTTTGGAGGTGCATACTCTCCCTTTCTATCTTTACTGCTTTCATTTAAATTATGCAATAAACGTTAGGGCCATGTAGTCATAAATTTAAATACCGCATAATAAAAGGGTAAAAGCGCAATTTTCCAGTTTAATTATTTATCCAAAGTAGTCGGCCTATCATAGGGAACCCGAAAGGGGCGTCGTAAAGGAACTAACACTTCCTTTACACGTAACTAACTCCCTTACCCAACTCTGGTTCTAATGACCAAAGTTGGTTTTCGAAAACCAACGCCTTTTTAAACTCCTTTTCCGATGTTTCCGGTAAAAACATCGGTGACGACTCCACGAACCCTTCAAAACCCGTTCTTGGGTTAGCCCGGTTATCGGACAACCCAAAAACACTTTTCAAAAACCTCGTCTCTAGGTTAGCCCGGTTATCGGACAACCTAAGGACGTTGTAACCACCCATAAAAAACGCGAAAGTAAGAGGGTCGAAAAACCATCGCGTCGCTCCGACCGCCTCTTTTTCAGATGGCGGCGACAGATGGCGACTCCACTGGGGAAGCCTAGAGAGTTGATCCCATGTAGTGATGGGCTGGCTTAAAAATAATTAAACCAAGAAAATGGCGCTTTTACCCTGCCTTGTATTATAACATGCTTTATTGTTTGGCTTTCAAATAATTGTTGCTTGTTTATACTTACACAATTGATTGAAATATAAACTGCACACAAACCCTTGCACACTACAGTTCCCTCTATACCCGGGGGCAAGTGAGATAACCATAGGGAGTGGGTGGCAGGTACGGTTCGCTGTAGTTAGGGCCTTGTGCCCACCAGTGTGATCGGAAACCACCACTCAAGGTGATAACCTTCCTCTTTTGGCAACAAGACCGACTCTGGCCTTAGTGCTGAGCATGGTTGGACGGTTGGAGAGTGGGGACCCTATAATGGGGCCACCTTGGGGGCCTTAGCCTGGTGAGAACAATTAGAACCTACCCTGACCAATGCACTTTTCTGCAGGAAAACCTACCTCGTGATAAAAACGAAATCTCGCCTGTTCGGGGATGATCGAATTGTGTGTGCATATGATTGTTGCATTTGTATGTTGCATAGCATAAACAAACAACAGAACAAAAATCACAAAAAAAAAACCCAAAATATTTTCACGAATAAACACCCTTATCTCGGACAGTCTGCCTTTTAGCTAGCCTGGCTTCAGGTTCTTTGTAAGCTAAGTAGCCACGCAGTTCCGACAGAGGAGATAAGGGACGTTAAATATTCTTTCGCATAAAGCCACATTTTATCTCGGACAGTCTGCCTTTTAGCTAGCCTGGTTTCGGGTTCTTTGTAAGCTAAGTAGCCACGCAGTTCCGACAGAAGAGATAAAAGGCTATAAAATAAACAAATAAACATCAAATAAAAAATCAAAATACCAAAATACCAAAAAAATAAATAGATCAACTTCTGACAAAGTCAAAATCATTCATACCACATCATACCATGAGTAAAGAAAAACCAAGAGAGAAAATAAAAAAAAGGGTGATAGCGCATGCGGCATCATTCAGACAAAATCTCTCATGCATAAACATATCCATAAGCACTCAACATGCATTAATAAACCTTTTTCGGGCATTCTAGAAAGTGGCTGGTCCTCTCCCTACTCGCACTCGTGCACAAAAGGCAAGAGCGATGGAAAACTTAGAGGAGCATAACAGAAAGCTCACCGCGGAGGTCAATACCCTCCGCGAGCAAGTGGCCCAGTTAATGGAGGTTGTACGCCAGGGGCAAAGCAAGGGCGAAGGCCAAGCTGAGCATGTCCCTCCTCATGAGGAAGAGGAGGAAGAATACTTTTTTGGCGAGAAGGATGCTAAGACTGCACGCATCCTTACTCCAGAAGTCTCCAAACAACAACTCTCTGCCCTGGAGGAGAGGCTGAAGGCGGTCGAAGGGCATAACTTCGATGTTAAGGAAGTAGCCGACATGTGCCTCGTAAAGAACATCCACTTCCCTCCCAAATTCAAGATCCCGGACTTCCCCAAGTATGCCGGGATGACCTGCCCAAAGAACCATCTTACAATGTATTGTCGTAAGATGGCCGCCCATGCTGGCAACGAAAAACTCCTGATCCACTGCTTCCAGGAGAGTCTGGCGGACACAGCTCTCAACTGGTACATGCAGTTAGAGAGAGGGCAGGTCCAGAACTGGAAACAGCTAGCTGACACTTTTCTCCGTCGTTACCGATACAACATTGATCTGACTCCTGATAGGTCAGATCTCAGGACTCTGAGCAAGAGAAACGACAAACCCTTTAAAGCGTACGCCCAGAGGTGGAGGGAAATGGCAGCCCAGATAGAGCCTCCCCTCACAGACAAAGAAACAGTGGCTATGTTTATAAGACTCACTGACCGGAGCGTACTACGACAAGGCGATAGCCAGTACCTCCAATCTCTTCTCGAACATAGTCACTGTAGGAGAAAGAGTGGAGCAAGGGCTGAGGAGTGGCAAGATAGCACGACCCTCTCCTTCTAGCACATCATTCAAGAAGCCCTTCAAAAAGAAGGAAGAGGCCGTGCACGCCATTAATTTTGCAACCCCTTCCTCCACCCCTCAGGCAGAGCGGCAGCCACGAAAAAAGGAGAGGAAATTCACGCCTATCCCCACCTCCTATGCAAAGCTGTTGCCCCAGCTGTTAGAGGCCAGCCTCCTGGCACGCGTTCCTCCCAAGAAGCAGCTGGAGCCTCCTTATCCCGAGTGGTACAAGCCCAATGAAAAATGTAGCTACCACTCGGATGCACCAAGGCATTCAACTGACAACTGTTTGACCTTGAAGTATAAGGTCCAGGAATTAATTGATGTCGGTTGGATAACCTTTGATGCCTCTGCTTCCAACACGGATGTCAAACCTCTGTCAAAGCCAGAGTAGCAAAGAGGGAGGACTGGGAGGATCAGCCCTTGGGTCTTTTGTTTTTTCTATATCTCCTGCGGTCCCCGCCCGTGGCCACAGAAATTTTGATTAAAAGGGCTTGTAAATACATTCTCATTTTCATTAATATACGAGGAATTTTGTCATATTCATTCTTTTCCCTCTTCTATTTATTATTCTTTCAAAGATAAATTGAATAATAAAATCTATGACTAAAACAGAACCTAAAACACATCATGTCTGTGATTGGTGAATCTCTGTGGACCCCGGAAACGGAAGACGAATGGATTGAGTCCGACAGTGAGTAGGAGACCATTTCTCCGGACATGCAAAGGATGCTGGAAAAGGAAACACGCATCATACAACCGCATCAGGAGGAAATAGAAATTGTCAATTTGGGAAAAGAGGATGAGGAGAAAAAGGTAAACATCGGCACCCAAATGGAAAGTAGCGTGAAAAAGGGATTGATACAGCTTCTGAGGGAATATGTGGATGTATTTGCTTGGTCGTACCATGACATGTCAGGGTTTGACACAAGTATTGTGGAACACAAATTGCCACTGAAAGAGGGGTTTCGGCCTGTGAAACAAAAACTCAGGAGGATCAAACCGGACTGGTCTTTAATGATAAAAGAGGAGGTGCAAAAGCAGTTGGATGCCAACTTTCTTGTAGTGTCCAAATACCCAGAATGGCTGGCCAATATAGTACCCGTCATCAAAAAGACCAGGAAGGTCAGGGTCTATGTGGATTATAGGGACCTCAATCGAGCAAGTCCAAAGGACGACTTTCCCCTACCGCACATAGACACGCTGGTAGACCATACCGCTACCAACACGCTATATTCCTTCATGGATGGGTATGCGGGGTACAACCAGATCAAGTTGGCTGTTGAGGATAGAGAAAAAACCTCATTCATTACACCATGGGGTACCTTCTGCTATCGGGTAATGCCGTTTGGGCTAAAAAATGCAGGGGCTACCTACCAAAGGGCTATGGTCACGCTATTCCATGACATGATCCACAAAGAAATAGAAGTATATGTGGACGACATGATCGCCAAGTCCAGAAATGAAATGGACCACATTCAATATCTCCGAAAACTTTTTGATCGGCTTCGGAAGTATCAACTCAAACTGAACCCGGCAAAATGTACTTTCGGAGTACGATCAGGAAAACTCCTAGGGTTCATTGTCAGTGAAAAAGGAATCGAGGTGGACCCCGACAAAACCAAGGCAATTTTGGAAATGCCTCCACCAAGCACGGAAAAGGAGGTCAGAGGTTTTCTGGGCCGGATAAACTACATTGCCCGTTTCATCGCGCAGTTAACGGATAAATGTATACCCATCTTTAAACTGTTGCGCAAAAATCAGCCAACAGTGTGGAGCGAAGAATGCCAACAAGCGTTCGATAAAATCAAAACATGTTTAACCAATCCACCAGTATTGGTACCACCCGTTGAAGGGAGACCTCTGATCCTATATCTATCGATCCTCGAAGAGTCCATGGGATGTGTGCTCGGCCAACATGACGAAACCGGGAAAAAGGAACGGGCCATTTACTACCTCAGTAAGAAGTTCTCAGACTACGAAACCCGCTATACGCCATTCGAAAAAACCTGTTGCGCATTGGTGTGGGTCACTCAACGTCTCAGACAGTACATGGCTCGGCATACAACATGGTTGGTCTCCAAAATGGATCCAATCAAATACCTCTTCGAGAAGCCCATTTTGACCGGAAGAATAGCTAGGTGACAGGTTCTCCTCTTAGAATTTGACATCATTCATGTCACCCAGAAAGCTATTAAAGGAAGTCCCCTAGCGGATTATCTAGCCCATGGATCCACAGACGAATACCAATCCTTACAGGATGACTTTCCCGATGAGCATATCATTCATATCGAACACGAAGAGACCAAAGAAGAGATGTGGACCATGTTCTTCGATGGGGCTTCAAACATGCTCGGACACGGGGTAGGAGCTATTTTGATATCCCCCGAAAAGAAACACATTCCTGTAACGGCCAGGCTTAATTTCGATTGCACCAACAACATGGCTGAATACGAAGCATGTGCACTAGGAATCCAAGCGGCTTTAGATCATGGGGTCACTAAACTCAAAATATTCGGTGATTCATCCCTCGTCATCTATCAACTTAAAGGTGAATGGGAAACCCGAAACTCAAAATTGATCCCATACCTAGAGCACATCCGCGAGCTGGTCTCGAGAATGGAAAGCGTCACTTTCCAGTATATCCCTAGAGAGGACAATCAAATTGCCGACGCCCTCGCCACTTTATCATCCATGTTTGCCCTGGACCAGGAACATGAGATGCCAATCATTCAAGTTAAACTGCATGATAAACAAGCTTTCTGCATGGCAGTAAATGGCGAGCACAATCAAAACCCCTGGTACCATGACATCAAGCGGTACCTCGTAAAGGGCGAATACCCCAAAGGAATCAGTGACAATGATAAGCGAACCATTCGTAAAAGGGTCGTGGGGTTCATGTTGATTGAAGGAACCCTCTACAAAAAGAGCCCCGATTCCACTCTCTTAAGGTGTGTGGACCAAGAAGAAGCCCAAACCTTGATAAAAGAAATCCACAAGGGGACTTTTGGAACCCACGCACCCGGGCATGTCATGGCAAAGAAAATCCTCAGGGCAGGGTATTTTTGGTCCACGATGGAAGCTGATTGTCACCAATATGCCAAGAAATGTCATAAGTGCCAAGTATACGCCGATAACATCCATGTGCCCCCCGCACCTCTCAGTAACCTGGCTACACCGTGGCCATTTTCCATGTGGGGCATGGATGTCATCGGACCCATCGAACCCAAAGCATCTAACGGCCATCGTTTCATCTTGGTAGCAATCGACTATTTCACCAAGTGGGTTGAGGCGGCATCATACGCACATGTAACCCGGAAAGTGGTGACTACCTTCATCAAGAAAAACATTATATGTCGGTACGGAATCCCTCATAGGCTCATTACTGACAATGGGACCAATCTCAACAATAAGATGATGGAGGAATTATGCCAAGACTTCAAAATTCAGCACCACAATTCCTCTCCGTACCGACCAAAGATGAACGGTGCAGTAGAGGCAGCCAATAAAAATATCAAGAAAATCATCCAGAAAATGGTTGTGACCTACAGAGATTGGCATGAGATGCTTCCCTTTGCCCTACATGGCTACCGAACGTCGGTACGAACCTCCACAGCGGCTACCCCGTTTTCCATCATATACGGAATGGAGGTCGTACTACCAGTAGAGGTCGAAATACCCTCCCTACAAGTTGTCATGGAAGCAAAATTGACAGAAGCTGAATGGATCCAAAACCGGTACGATCAGTTAAACTTAATCGAGGAAAAACAGCTGGACGCCATATGTCGGGGGCAAGCTTATCAGCGGAAAATCAAGAAAGCCTACGACAAGAAGGTCAATCCCCGCACCTTCCAAGAGGGAGATCTAGTAATGAAGAAACTGCTTCCAGCCCAGAAAGACAAAATCGGGAAATGGGCAGCCAACTACGAAGGACCCTTTGTGGTCAAACGAGCCTTCTCAGGAGGAGCCCTCATCCTCACCAACATGGACGGAGAAGAGCTCCGATACCCCGTCAACTCAGATGCAGTGAAAAAATATTACGCCTAAAGACATTGCTCATGACCCGTCAGGATGAAAACTCGCAAAGAGCATCCTGGGCAAAAGATAGGGTCTATATTCCTCGCTAGGACATGTCCTAGGCAAAAATCAGAGGTGCAAAAAAAAAAAAAAAAAAAAAATAAACAAACAAAAAGAGCAATGATTACCTTAGCCGAAAACCGCAAAGGCGACTAAGGTAAAACCTTCACAATAGCAAGCAGACTTCGCATAATCTTCACTCTGGGTTCGAGCATCTCAATTGAAGTAACCGGGAAAAACGGGGAAACAAAGATCACAGACATGATTGTGGCACACTCATATAGTTTAAGCCAACCTTGGCCAGCCATGCTTACAAATTCTTTTGTAAATCCCCATGTAAAAATAAACCATCTGTTTATATCAATAAAATTGTCTTTTCCTCTCTTTACCTACTTGCGTAAATGCCTCTGTATTAATGAAAAATGAGCATGCATAAAACAAGCAATTCGAGAAAGCATAAAGACAAAAGACAAACATCACCAACCAGGGTCATCCCAGATAAAAAGTACAGGGCAGCCTGCTAGATCGAAAACCTGCAAAGGGCGGTCTAGGCAAAAGATAAGGCTTTTATAAAAAAAAAAACCTATCAAAAAATCTCAAGCAAAGAATCAAAACCCGCTAGATCAAAAACCCGCAAAGGGCGGTCTAGGCAAAAGACAGGGTTAAAACAAAAGCACAAAAAGAATAGTCACAAGAGAACAAAAAGAAAGGAAAGTACCGGTCACTTTCTAGATGTCTTCAAATAAAATTGCATCAACAGCATTCACACACAAATAGTCACACAAAAATGACTTTGTCAAAAATAAACAAAAATACAGTAGACAAATAAAAGGCATTCATATAGGAAGATCAGCCTCATGCTTGAATATGTACTGCCCTAGTATCAGATTGGGCGTGTTCATCATTGGGTTCCTCTTCCTCTTCTTGGTGAGAGGCTTGTCCACTCTGAGGCCCCTCCTTGTGGAGATTTTGTTGGCGCATCATTTCCAACATTTGAGCCATTTGTTCTTTCAGCGTATTAAGCTCAGTGGTGAGCTTTCGGTTTTGCTCCTCTAACTGCTCCATCTTTTTAGCTTTCTGAGCACAAGTGAGGACGGGCAGAAGACCAGCCACTTTCTAAATGATTTAGAGATTTTTATTATTGTCTTTTTATTTTAAATGATTAGTGTGAAATAGATATGCCTTAGACAATAGCTTTTGTATCTTCTCAAAAGCCTATGTTTTAAGGGTACCATACCCACCTTAGTGTGCTAACTTCCTTTTTTCAAAGGTTGCCAACATACCTTAGCGCACTTATCTCTTCTAGGAAGGTGATAAATGCACTTGGATCTCTTTCGCTATTGTCTAAGGATATCTAATACATCCTAGAATGAATGTGTTTATGTATGCACTACAAAAATATTTTTTTACTGGGTTGTCCGATTTGGGTTGTCCGATTTGGAAGTGGAATAACTTTTGATTGGGTTGTCCGATTTGGACGCACAACATGTCAAAACGAAGAGAAAAGGGTGAAGAACAAAACTGCAAATACCCAAAGGGGATTTGGCCCAGTAAATTTCTCAAAAAACGCTCCTAAGACCCATTTTTTGGAGGTTTATTAAAATGATGTGCATGCATACTTTTCTTAGTGCATTTATTTTCTCTCTTAGTTTTACTACTTATTGGATGATGTGGTATGAATGATACGACTTTGCCAAGAATCTTTTTATTGTAAAAGATATTTTTATGGCTTTAATTTGTTTTTATATTTTTTATGACCCTTTATCTCTTCTGTCGGTCAACGTGGCTACTTAGCTTACAAAGAACCTGAAACCAGGCTAGCTTAACTGAAGACTGTCCGAGATAAAGTTGGTTTATCTTATCACTTTTATGTTTTTTAGGGTTTTTCACTATTTTGTTTGTTGTATGATTACCCTATGCCAATGCATCAATACAACTGCAACAAACGAATGCACACACAATTCATACATCCACGAGCAGAGCCACGCTTATTTAATCACGAGGTAGGGTTTTCCTGCAGAAACGTGCTTGGTTTAGGTGATTCTAAACTGTGCTCACCAAGGCCAAAGGTCCCCAAGGTGCCCCCATTATAGGGACCTCTCAATCTCTCAGTCCTCGGGTCATGCACGGAACTCCGTGTCAACATCCTTAGACCAAAAGAAGAGAGTTATCACCTTGAGTTGGTGGTTTCCGACAACGGTTGTAGACCCATGTGCCAACAAGCCGGTCGTATCTGCCACCCACTCCCTATAGGTATTCACTCTTGCCCCCGGGTATAGAGGGACTGTTGTGTGCAAGGGTTTTTGTGTGCAATTTATATTTCAAATAATTTGCAGAAAATAATCATACAGCAATTTATTAAAGCCATACAGTAAAACATACAAAAAAGGGTAAAGGCGTAATTTCAAATCTTCACTTAGTTTGAATTTTATCTGTCACTAAATGGGATCAACTCTCTAGCTTCCCCAGTGGAGTCGCCATCTGTCGCTGTCATCCGTTCCGACGTCCAGGGACATTCTCGGACGTTTATGCGAGCGGTCGCGAAAAGATGGTTTAGACTCGCGTTTTATGTTAAAATTATGTTCATTGCTTCCGAGGTGCTCAACAACTGAACTTTCCTCTAATAAAAGCCAGGTTTTCGAAAAAAGGTTCTTTTGGAGTCGCCACCAATGTTTTGACCATAAACATTGGAAAAGGATAAAAAGGCGTTGATTTTAATAAAAACCAAACTTGACCATTATAACCAAAGTTAGGTAAGGGAGTTAGTTACGTGTGGGGAAGGTGTTAGCACCCCACAACGCCCCTTTCAGGTTCCCTATGACGGATTAATTCATTTAAGTAAAGATTACGAGAAATTACGCGATTACCCTATTTTATTGCATAATATTAAAAATGGCTATCTACATGATTTTAGTTTACATTGCATACAGAAAGCAATAAATAAAGCAGTAAAAGAGAAGAGAATTGAACAGAACCTCCATAGCAAGCTTTGTATTGCGAATCTTTAATCGTGAGGATGCGTTTTGGCAATCCTTCGCTCTACAAAGACTCTCCTCTCCGAATACAACACTGACTCTACTAAATTTTACAGAAGAATCGAATGCTGGAATATGATTCCTTAACTGATTATTACCTTATCAAGGCAATCAGAGAGTTCATTCGAAGTAGGAAGAGAAAAGACAAGTACTGGGAGTTGTCTGGTGTCTGAAACAGTGGCAAATGAGCCTCCTATTTATAGTTTTTCGCTGCCTGTCAATTTGAGACGCCCCTCTGGGTTGGGATGGCTGTCCCAACTGAATTTTTTACACATGTTGGGACCCCCTGAAGAGTGGGACGGGTAGTCTCACTTGGGACGGCCGTCCCACTTGGCCAGGGTAGCTTGGGACGGCCGTCTCGACTTTGGGACGGCCGTCTCAACCTGTTTTGGCTAGCCTTTGTGTTCTGGGACCCCTGGGAAGCTTTCCTTTCTCTATTCGGACGTCGGTTGATGCCGATAGACGCCCGTTGAAGCTTTATCTTCATATAGGAAGTCTTCTTTGGCCTTTTATTGAGATGTCGGGCTAGCTTTATCTTGTTATAGGAAGTCTCCTTAGCCTTTATTGAGAGGCCGGGCAAAATTAGGGGTCTACAGATGGATCTCAGATGATGAGGGTAGACAAGAATTTCTCATCTTCTGGAAGGAAAGGGGTATCATTACTCCAAAATTCATTATTGGTGATCAATTCATCAATAGGGGATTTAATTTTCTGAATCTTCTTGAAATTCAAGGTGTTCTCCCATTTATCCAAATGCAAGGTACTTACTACCCTGATTTAGTTAGGGTATTCTACTCTTGTTTTAAATTTAGAGATCAAGTAGCCACTTCTCGTGTCAAGGGTGTAACTCTCATTCTTGATGACGATATATGGGAAAATGTTGCCCATTTTAATGTAAGAGATGATGCTATTAAAATTTTTGTGGAGTTAGATGATTTTGACAGAATTATGGCTTACTATTCTTTTCTTCGCGACCCCTCCATGGAGATTGGGCGTCTTCTTCTGGCCGGCCCATTAAAGAAGGAGGAACGCTTGCTACTGCATCTACTTGTCTGGATTTTATGTCCTTGGGCAACCAACCATGCCCAATGCTCATCCATAGATCTTCGCATTATTCATGCAATCATGAATAATGAGCCAATCGATTGGGGCAGCCTTGTCACCATGACCATGCTGAAGGCTAAGCGTCATCCTACTTTTAAAATTCCCTATGCTCTTCTTACTTCTTGCATTTTAGAGTACAAAGGAGTGAATGTTGAAGAAGAGCAAGCGGTAAGAACTACAAATTCAAACCGAATGCTTGATAGCACACTAACTCAACTTCAAATGGTGTGTGTCAAAAAATTTATGTTTACAAAGACGACGTTCCCAACATGGCTGAAAATGCTGAAGATTCTAATGAAGAGATGCCTCCTGCTGCTGAGTTTCCCTCTGAACATATTCATAATGCTGGAACATCTTCTACCCCTCCTACATCCCGACAATCAATGGAAGATATGCTCTTTGATATGAATCAAAGAATGCAATAATTCTTCACAATCTCTCAAGAACGACATGAGGAAATCATTCGTCGTATCTCAGATGTAGATGATAGGGTTTGCAATTTAGAGGATAGGTTTGACGCTCAATTCAATAGCGATGCAAGTGAAGAGTTTTAATCTCTTCCACATATCTCTTTGTTTGTAATAACTTTAATTTATGAAATAAAATTGGTATTTTTTCTTTGTTTGATGGGGAGTTATTTTCTAAATTATGCATTTATTGAGAGGGAGCTTTCATTTTTTTTCCCATAATCAAAATAGGGGGAGAAATTGTTAGAAAAGTAGTTTTAGATCAAGAGGGGGGGTGAATTGATCTTTGAAAGTTTTTCGCAAATCTCAGATTATCTAATTCGAAAATTAAGTTTACTAATCAATTCACGAATCACAAAGCAATTAAACAATACAAGCGCAGCAACTGAAATTAAAGAGAGAAAGGTTAGGAAAGATTTCACTGGTAATTTTATACTGGTTCACCCAATACCAGGGCTACGTCCAGTCTCCAACTAAATTCCAGTCGGGTTCCACTAGAATAGATGTTTTACAGACTCAACAATCTTACACCTACTCTAACACCGGAACCAATTTCCAGCTCTCGACTTTAACCTTTCCACCAAGAACCAAATTCCAGTTCTTGGAAACCTCTCGCAACCAAATTCCAGCCAGCAGAGAACCCAGTACCCAAATTCCAGGCACCAAACCTTTCACCAAGAACCAAATTCCAGTTCTTGAAAACCTCTACAACCAAATTCCGATTGCAGAGAAACTAGTGCCCAAATTCCAGGCACCACACGAGACAAGAACCAAATTCCAGCTCTCGTACTCAACCTCTCTACCAAGAACCAAATTCCAGTTCTTGGAAACTTCTACAACCACCTACCAACTGCAGTAAAACTTGTACCCAAATTCCAGGTACAACACAATACAAAGAAATGAACAGAAATTGAAAAGAAGAAACTTAGAAAGCTCAAACCGGATTACGCTTATCCACTCGTAAGTTCCTCCTTCAAAGAATGCAAAAGTGCCTCAAGAAAGATTTCAAAAGAAGTTCACAAAGCGAGTTACTGAATCTTTCTTGGAAAAGGATGCTTAACAGTTGCTTGAATTGATTGCTTAGTTTGTATGAAAACCGATATGTAAAAAGTTCCAAGCAAATATGTTTTTAAAAGAGTTTTCGAAAAAGCCGCATTAATTAATCCGTTGAAAGTTTGTTTTAATCTGTTGAAATAGCCGTTATAATCTGCTAAAAGTCCTTTCAACCCATTAATGCGTTCTTGTTCTTTAACAAAATTGTTTTAGCTGATACGACCACGTTTTTATCAGCTTAAAACATTTTACAAACATTTTCAAAGAGTAATTCAATCGATTGATTCGCGTATTAATCGATTGATTTGCTTAAAAACCTTCTTATAAAACTTTCCAAGTTATTTTAGTCGATATAAAGTTGTTTTAATCGATTGAAAATCTGCACATAAATTTTCAAGTCTTTTTAATCGATTGAAAGTTCGCTTTAATCGATTGAAATAAGTCTGATCGGTCATAATTCAATTTTGATCGATCATAACCAACTCTGATCGGTCATAATTTCATTCTGATCGATCATCCTGACTTCCAAAGTGGTTTTAATCGATTAAAACGTGTTTTAATCGATTAAAATAAATCTGATCGCTCATTTTTAAAGTCTGATCGATTATATTTCATTCTCGACTCGTCATATTCGAATTCTAATCGATCATAAAGGGTTTTAATCGATTAAAAGAAGTTTGTATCGATTAAAATACTTGTCTTCTTTAAAACTATATCGCTTAAAAACATTCTTAAGAAAGTTCTTTGTCAAAATGCTTTTGTTTGATTTGTTTAAAACTATTTTTGAGGCATTTTGCAAATTGAGTGAAGGAGCTTCATGCAATGGAAAAGGTAAAGTGGTTTTACCTAAGCTTTTTGTTAAGACACACTAAGTCTCCAGACTCCATTCTTCCGAGTGACTTGTTTGACTCGCTGCAGAGTTGACCTTTGACTTTATCTTTGACTTCATCAAATCACTCGAGATCTTTGCTAGTATCACTTTCAGCTCTCCCCTATTTGATGAAGACAAACACCATTTTGAAAAAACAATCTCTGCAAAATAAGTCACTTGATAATGAGGTTAGGTGAGAAAAAATGTAATAATGTTTTATTTCTCCCCCTAAAACTTATTTCTCCCCCTAAACTGTTGCTCTTAAATTTATCTTAAAGTGATGCAACTATTTCTCCCCCTTTTGACTTCATCAAAAATAGGGAATAGAAGAGAAAAGAATAAAATGTAAGGTTTCGAAAAAATATGCTCAAGTTTTTGAAAATACAAAGTGAATCAATATTTCACTCATGAAAAGAATCAATTAAAGTTGATTCAAACTTATCTCCATTAACACGTTTGTAATGAATACAATTAACACGTGTAAAGATAAGGGAATCATGCTTTAGTAGCATGTTACAGGAACAGCCATTAACTAAAGCCTTTAATTTTCCTTTTCCAGAATAAAAATCGATTAAAAACAGAGCATAATCGGTTAAAATGTTTTTGGTAAATGATTTTTAAAAACATGAATTTTTAGTAAAAACAATCGATTATTTCGACTTTAAATCGATTAAAACAGTAATGAAAACTGTTGTTTAAGTTTATTTAACCGATTAAAAGGTGTTTTTATTGACTAGAACAACCAGACTTGCACTCTAAGTAATGTTTGATGCATCTAAGATGCCTAACTCAGTGCGAATTTTGAAAAACCTATCACGAGCAAGGGGTTTTGTGAAAATATCTGCTAGTTGTTTTTCAGTTTCTATAAAAAAGATTTCGCAATCACCTTTTAAAATATGATCTCTAATAAAATGATGCCTTATTTCTATATGCTTTGTTCTAGAATGTTGAATCGGATTTTTAGTTAGCATAATGGCACCGGTATTATCACACAAGAGAGGAATTTTTCTCGAATTAAACCATAATCCTCAAGCCGCTGTTTTATCCAGAGAGATTGAGCACAAGCAACTTCCAAGTCGCAATATATTCTGCTTCAGCTGTAGACAATGCAACACATGACTGCTTTTTGCTGTGCCAAGAGATTAGACTCGCTTCCTAGGAGATGACAGGTGCCACTGGTGCTTTTTCTGTCAAGCTTACAGCCTGCAAAATCAGTAGTCGAATATCCAACTAAATTTAGTTTTGACTCACCTGGGTACCATAAACCAACATTTAAAGTCCCCTTGAGATACTTGAGGATCCTTTTTGCAGCAGTAAGATGAGACTCTTTGGTGCAGATTGGAACCTGGCACACATACAAACACTGAACATAATGTCGGTCCGCTAGCCGTTAAATACAAGAACGAACCAATAAGCCCCCTATACTTGGTTTCATCAACAGTATTTCCCTTTTTCATCAGAATCAAGGTAGCAGTTGGTGGACATAGGTGTTGATGCCTCCTTGCAGTGTTCCATCTCAAATCTCTTCAGCAGTTCTGTGCAGTATTTGGATTGATGAAGAAAACTTCCTTCTTGAAGTTGTTTGACTTGTAGTCCAAGAAAGTAGTTAAGTTCCCCCATCATAGACATTTCAAACTCACCCTGCATGTCTTTCATGAAATCTTTGAATAAAGTCTCATTAGTAGCACCAAATATGATGTCATCAACATAAACTTGAACCAGAATTATATCTTTATTCAGTTTCTTTAGAAACAAAGTTTTGTCAACCAAACCTCTTTGATAGCCTTTTGAAATAAGAAAGTTACTTAACCTTTCATACCATTGTCTTGGGGCTTGTTTGAGACCATATAGGGCTTTCTTCAACCTGTAAACATATTCTGGATGAATATGATCTTCAAACCCAGGTGGTTGAGTGACAAAAACTTCTTCATTCAAATATCCATTCAAGAAAGCGCTTTTGACATCCATTTGGAACAACCTGAAATTTTTAATAGAAGCATAGGCAAGCAGTAATCTAACAGCTTCTAACCTAGCAACTGGAGCATATGTTTCATCAAAGTCTATCCCTTCTTGCCGATTATACCCTTTAGCAACTAATCTGGCTTTATTTCTAGTGATTATGCCATTTTCATCCATTTTATTCCTAAAAACCCATGTGTTCCTACAATGTTAGCATTATCTGGTTTTGGAATTAATTCCCATACCTCATTTCTGGTAAATTGGTTTAACTCATCATGCATGGCATTTATCCAAGTCATCTGTCCTTTAATGCATCAGTTATGTTTTTGGGTTCTACTTGAGATACAAATGCCATATGATTGCAAAATTTATTAAGAGATCTTCTAGTAGAAACTCCCTATTTTATTTCTCCAATGATGTTGTCAATTGAGAGGTTCCTGGGAGCTTTCCATTCCTTGGGCAGTTCCTCTTCGATTCTTCAATCTCTTCAATTTGTTGATGTGATACTCGTTGGTTCTGGCAGCTTTAACCGATACATTTTATCAGCTTAAAACATCTTCTTCTCGCACAATATTCAGCACTTTTCTCGCATACTTGGGTCAGTCTCATAAAAAATAACATGTACTCGATTCTTCTACCGTTTTTAACCTTTTGTTAAAAATTCTATATGTATGGCTATTCAATGAATATCCCAAGAATATACCTTCATCGATTTGGAATCGAATTTTCCAAGATTTTCTTTTCCATTGTTTAAGACAAAAACTTTACTTCCAAATACTCGAAGTAGTTTATATTAGGCTTTTTCCCTTTGAATAATTCATAAGGAGTTTTCTTAAGAAAAGGTCCGATTAAAACACGGTTTAGTACATGGCAAGCGTGCTTACTCGCATCAACCCAAAAATATTTAGGTAATGCCTTCTCATTTAGCATTGTCCTAGCTAGTTCTTCAAGAGAACGGTTTTTTCTTTCTACTACACCATTCTGTTGAGGAGTTCTAGGAGCAGAAAAGTTATGTTTGATGCCATGTTTATCACAGAATTTATCAAATTTTTCGTTTGAAAATTCTCCCCCATGATCACTTTGAATGCAGGATATAAAATAGCCTTTTTCATTCTGAATTTGTTTCGCAAATTTCTTAAACAAATGGAAAGTTTCAGCATTTCAATTTCAAAAATAATGTCCAGGTAAATCTTGAGTAATCATCTACAATAACCAAAGCATATAGATTTCCTCCTAAGCTCATAGTTCTAGAAGGACCAAAGAGATCCATGTGCAAAAGTTCAAGAGGTCTCGGAAGTTGAAACAATGTTTTTCTCGTGAAAAGGAGTTTTTGACTGCTTTTCCCTTTTGACATGCATCACACACTTTGTCTTTCACAAACTTGAGTTTAGGCAAACCAACTACAAGATCCCTAGAAATCAGTTTGTTAAGATGATTCATATGTATATGACCTAACCTCCTATGCCATAACCAGGAATCATTTTCTTTAGAAATCAAGCAACAGTTCTTAGCAGAATTAGTATCTAACATGTAAATATTGTTGATTCTTTTACCTGTGATCATTACCTGTTCGAATCAGATTTGATGATTTGGCATTGGCTTTGCCCAAAGATAACTTTGTGTCCTTTATCACACATACTGGCTAATACTAATCAGATTATGTTTTAAGCCTTCAACATATAACACATTGTTAATAATACCTGATTCTCGCACATTTAATGTCACCAATTCCAAGAATTTTTCCTTTATTGTTGTCACCATATACAACAGCTTCCACCACTTTTCAGCTTTAAGATTGCAGAATTTTGTAATATCACCTGTCATGTGTTTGGAACAACCACTCGTCAAGGTACCAGAGATCTTCACTTTGTTTTTCCGTAAATGAAATTAGTATGGTTGCAGTATATGTTTTGAAATGAACAATTAATTTTGCACTGGAAGCATATTTTAATCGATTTAAACGAAGAATAGTCGATTATATTTATCCTGTCTAATGATTTTAATCGATACAAATCTGTTTTAATCGATTAAAACAATTAAACTATATTCCAGAGAACATTTTAATCGATTAATTCGCATTTGAACCGATTAAAACTGTATCGAACAGCTTTTCTAATATTCTCTCGTAAGTGGTTTTAACCGATTAAAATGACTTTGTATTGGTTAAAATACTCAGTTCATGAGTCCAGAGACAGAGTTCGCTGATTTGATATATTGGGGCTCCCAGATTTTGTTCCTGCAAAACAAATTTGGCATATTTCTGGTACCCCTTTTTAATTACTGGGTCCTGATCAGGTTATTTGAAAGGAATTAATCTTTGGAACCCATTTCATTCTTCCTTTAGGAATGCCATACTTTTTTATTCTGCAATATTTAACAGAGTGACCCATTTTCATACAGTAAAAGCATTTAATAAATGGAGATGAAACTGTTTTACTATATGCAAAATAATTTTTGAAAGCTCTGGTTTTCTTTCCAATGGTCAGGTGTATAACCTATACCACCACGTTCAATAACTAATTTTTGGGAATTAAGTATCTTATCAAGATTATTTTTTCCTTGTGCCAATTTAGATGAGGTTTTTACTAGATATGATACTTGTTTCCGTAACTCGGGACGCTTTTGCAATCTTCAATATTACACATGCAATCAGTATCATTCTCTAATTCTAACTTTTCATCCTTAGTTTCTTCATCAGTTATTTTCTTTTCAAGAAGAATGATCTTGTTTTCTAAAAGCCTATTCATGCTTTTCAATTTTCTATTTTCAGTTTCTAATTTCTTTGCTACTGCATGTATTTCAAGGAAAGCATCTTGTAATGAGCTATAGTTCATAGATTCAGAACTTACACTCGGTATTTGGTGATTCCGAGTTGACCATCAAGCATATTTCGGTGCTTCTTCATAGGTCTTTTCAAGAATCTTCCACATTTGTGCAACTGTTTGGCAATGTGCAATCCTCGAAAAGATCATTTTTGTTAAGGGCGAGATAAGATGATATTCTTGGCAATACAATCATCTTGAATTCCGTTAGCAATATCAGTTTCTGTTCAATAACATTCCAAGCATTTATACTAACAGATTCAATGAAGATTTTCATCCTTATTTTCCGAATAGATAATCTGCTCCACACAACAGTGGAGGTCTATCAATGTACGCTCCCTCGGAAAATGCCATGGATCGAAGTAACTTGAGTAACTTTCAAGCACCTCGCTCCGATGCCAATTGTTAGAAAAGTAGTTTTAGATCAAGAGGGGGGTGAATTGATCTTTGAAAGTTTTTCGCAAATCTCGGATTATCTAATTCGAAAATTAAGTTTACTAATCAATTCACGAATCACAAAGCAATTAAACAATACAAGCGCAAAGAATCGAAATTAAAGAGAGAAAGGTTAGGAAAGATTTCACCGGTAATTTTATACTCGGTTCACCCAATACCAGGGCTACGTCCAGTCTCCAACTAAATTCCAGCCTAGGTTCCACTAGAATAGATGTTTTATAGACTCAACAATCTTACACCTACTCTAACACCGAACCAATTTCCAGTTCTCGACTTTAACCTTTCCACCAAGAACCAAATTCCAGTTCTTGGAAACCTCTCGCAACCAAATTCCAGCCACAGAGAACCCGAGTACCCAAATTCCAGGCACCAAACCTTTCACCAAGAACCAAATTCCAGTTCTTGAAAACCTCTACAACCAAATTCCAGTTGCAGAGAAACCGAGTGCCCAAATTCCAGGCACCACACAAGTACAAGAACCAAATTCCAGTTCCTCGTACTCAACCTCTCTACCAAGAACCAAATTCCAGTTCTTGGAAACTTCTACAACCACCTACCAACTGCGAGAAAACTTGTACCCAAATTCCAGGTACAACACAATACAAAGAAATGAACAAGCAATTGAAAAGAAGAAACTTAGAAAGCTCAAACCGGATTACGCTTATCCACTCGTAAGTTCCTCCTTCAAAGAATGCAAAAGTGCCTCAAGAAAGATTTCAAAAGAAGTTCACAAAGCGATTACTGAATCTTTCTTGGAAAAGGATGCTTAACAGCTTGCTTGAATTGATTGCTTAGTTTGTATGAAAACTTATATGTAAAAAGTTCCAAGCAAATCTATTTTTAAAAGAGTTTTCAGAAAAAGCTGCATTAATTAATCTGTTGAAAGTTTGTTTTAATCTGTTGAAATAGCCGTTATAATCTATTAAAAGTCCTTTCAACCCATTAATGCGTTCTTGTTCTTTAACAAAATTGTTTTAGCTGATACGACCACGTTTTTATCAGTTAAAACATTTTACAAACATTTTCAAAGAGTAATTCAATCGATTGATTCGCGTATTAATCGATTGATTTGCTTAAAAACCTTCTTATAAAACTTTCCAAGTTATTTTAGCTGATATAAAGTTGTTTTAATCGATTGAAAATCTGCACATAAATTTTCAAGTCTTTTTAATCGATTGAAAGTTCATTTTAATCGATTGAAATAAGTCTGATCGGTCATAATTCAATTTTGATCGATCATAACCAACTCTGATCGGTCATAATTTCATTCTGATCGATCATCCTGACTTCCAAAGTGGTTTTAATCGATTAAAACGTGTTTTAATCGATTAAAATAAATCTGATCGCTCATTTTTAAAGTCTGATCGATTATATTTCATTCTGACTCGTCATATTCGAATTCTAATCGGTCATAAAGGGTTTTAATCGATTAAAAGAAGTTTGTATCGATTAAAATATCGTCTTTTAAAACTATATCGCTTAAAAACATTGTTAAGAAAGTTCTTTGTCAAAATGCTTTTGTTTGATTTGTTTAAAACTATTTTTGAGGCATTTTGCAAATTGAGTGAAGGAGCTTCATGCAAGTGGAAAAGGTAAAGTGGTTTTACCTAAGCTTTCGTTAAGACACACTAAGTCTCCAGACTCCATTCTTCTGAGTGACTTGTTTGACTGTTGCAGAGTTGACCTTTGACTTTATCTTTGACTTCATCAAATCACTGAGATCTTTGCTAGTATCACTTTCAGAAATTATTTAAAGCATCTTATGTTTCTTATATTTATTAAATTTAAATGTTGTCTGGTATGTTTAATGTTTTTGTTAGCTGTGACAGACAAAACAGGTTATTACAAAGGGCTTTAAAAGAAATTTTGATCATCATCAAAAAGGGGGAGATTGTTGAAACATACAAGGATATGAATGTTGAACATACATGGATATCAAGCTTGTAGATTTTGATGATGATTCAAGAGCAAAGGACTTAAAGATTTGAAGACTTGTAATATTATGTAATAACTCTGTTTTTATGATTTTGAGTATGTAATATTAGAGTCTAAGATAGCCAGCACATAGTCTACTCTTTAAAGGTTCTAAAAACTCATTTTTGTCAAAAACATACTGGATTAATCGATTAAATGGCAGGATAATCGATTATTATAGAGAGAAAAAACATTTTTCAGCATCTGCTCTCTGAAATAATCAATTAAACCATCTGTTAATCGATTAACTGGGTTGTTAATTGATTAAATGCCCAGTTAATCGATTAAACTGAGTTGTTTTGGGTTCCATGCGAATTTGGCTCTGGAATAATCGATTAAAACTCAAGATAATCGATTATTTTAGTCTGATATGTGTTTTGAATTTCAAAATTGGACCATGTTTCGAAAACCCTATTCCCAATTCATCAGGTTTCGAAAATCCCCAATTCCCAAACCCTAATCTTTCTGCTTAAGGTTCTTTAAGGCTCTCTGCAAAGTGAACAACCTTTTTCAAACAAAAGTTGAGAGTTGTGACTGCCATAGAACTGTTTGTTGGAGGAAAAAGGGGCTTTTGGAACCTAGTGTGGGCTAGAAGCGATAAGAATCACTAAGTGGGTTTTCTTGGTGGATTGTGTGTTGTGCCGTCTCTAGGGAAAACTGTTCTTTATCCTTTGTGAGATTCAAAGGAGGTGTTCATCTCTTGTGTGACTAAAGAGAGGTGTATTCTTTACATTATCTTCTTATTTGTAATTTGATTGTATAACTATGATTATAGTGGCAACGTTAATCCTCTGTTTGAGTGATTAGTAACTAGACGTAGGGTCTTTTGATTTGAACCAGTATAAATCATCTGTGTAATACTCTATCCTTGCTCTATTTACTTTACACAGCATTTTAATCGGTGAAATTTGGAGAAATTTTTAAAACCCTAATTTTTGTTAAGAAACCAATTCACCCCCCCTCTTGGTTTTTGTCCGGAAACGCAAACATTCCGCTGCGCGATTCTAACATAAAAGGGGAAAGTGATCCTTCCGCATATCAATTATCTCACTCCTTTTTGGAACAACTTGGACAATAGATACCCAAGTATTGGGCCATATGATGTCAGCCTTCAATATCTTGGTCACCTCTTTTTTTTTCTTGATTAGGGAGGTGATCACTAGATATGATCACAGGTAGCTTTTCAATCTCCTCCAAATAAGTATATTTTGAATGGAATGAAAGTGGTTTCAGATCTAACTCCTTCGGTTACTGCTGTGGTGTACTTTCTTCACTTGCTTTAGCAGCTGTCTGCACTCCTACAAAAGATTCATCGCTAATCTTCTTACAGATGACACAACTTCCATCCGTACAATCACATTCAGGCAACTCTTCTTGGTTTAAATTCAAAGATTTTAAGGGCTTATCAAGGTCAAAATTAACTCCTACATCTAGCTTTTCATCCTCTCGGCCTTCATCTGAGCAGGCGTCTGTTAAGAATAACTCTCCCTCATCGAGCATAGATGTGTCAGGGTTCTTCTGAAGCACTTGTTGGATTTGATGAAGACATATAGAGTTTATAGAGTTTAGTTTGTGGGTCTGTAGGTGAATAGGTTATAGGTTTAGAATTTAATCTCTTGATAGTTTCAGTAGATCTTATGATAAGCGCCTATAAATGATGCATTTCATAGAACTTATTTTACTGCATGAAAAACCAATCTTTAAGCATTAAAAGAACAAACTGAGTTTTTCAATCTGTTAAAAAGAAGTTTCAATCTGTTAAAATCACTTAGAAAAAGGAAATGCACATATACAGTCAAAATTTTAATTGATTGAATCGTAGAATCAACAAGTTAAAATGTTCTTGATGATTTTTCCATATTAAAGGTTTCGCAATTTTAATCTGTTGAAATAAGTTTTAATTTGTTGAAACAGAGAGATCATTTTTTTCATTCTAAGATATCACAGAATTTCAATCTGTTGAAATAAGTTTTAATCTGTTGAAACAGAAAGATCATTTTTTCATTCTAAAGTATCACAGGATTTCAATATGTTGAAATAAGTTTTAATCTGTTGAAACAAAGAGATCATTTTTTCATTATAAAGTATCACAGGATTTTAATCTATTGAAATATATTTTAATCTGTTGAAACAGAGAGCTACCATTTTTTTCTAAACTGTTTCAATCCATTGAAAGCTCGAATTAACCGATTGAATGAGTTTTAAATTAAATCAATCGATTGAAACGTCATTTTAAATTGATTGAATTTATCAGTCTCTGTCTTTTACTCTATAAATACAGTTTAGATTTCTCTTTTGAAAACACAATTTGGAAAACATTTGAAAGCAATCTTAGAGCTCTCATATTCGTGCCTTTCTCTGAGCATTCATAAACTTTTCATATCATAAGGCGTTTAGATCAAGATTGTTGAAAGATCATCAAGAGAGAAAGTTCTGAGTTAGAAAAATTGCTTTTGGACTTCTATATTGTTAAAGCTGTAGTCCAGGTTTATTCTTTTCATATACTTGTACAAAGTCTAATTGTGTAGATTGGGTTTGAATCTGCATTGGTTACAGTAACTGGGTTTGGTTGCTGGGTGGTTATTCAAGAATCTATCTTGTGGTGTTGTAAGATAGTTATTGGGGTAGATTGGTGTATATCTACTGGTTTGTATTTTCACTTGGAATTAGTGGAACTTGGCAGATTTGTCAAGAACTGGATGTAGTTCTTGGAAAGAGTGAACCAGTATAAACTCTTGTGTTGAATTTCTGCTTTCATCTCTTTTCATTTCTTGTTTATATTATTGCTTTGTTTAAAACCAAATCTGCCTAATAAAAGATTGGATAAAGATTAATCATTCTTCCAAAAGAAAGAGTGTTTTTCGAAAAAGATTTCTAAAGTTCAATTCACCCCCCCTCTTGAACTCAACCATTAATTCTTACATCTTCTGCTCTATTTGAACTTCTTGGTCACTTCTCAGAGTAATTGCACGTACATTCTCATTAGGATTAATCACTATTTGTGCGGGAAGTGCATTCACACCTTGTTGTAGTGAATTCATGGTAGTGACCGCTTTCCCAACTTGGGTTTCCAAGTCATTGAAGCATTGCTTTAGTTGTGTATTCTGCGTTATCATTTGTTGTCTAAGTTGCTTCAACAAATCTTCTAGTGTAGGCCTAGAGTTACCCTGTTGCATAATACCACTTGGGCTTTGATGTATTGGCATAAGGTGTGGATTTGCCTGTTGTCCCAGTCAGGTAGATTGATACTCTTATTGTTGGTAAATGCCTTGGTTGCTTGATTGGAAATGAATCTCTAGTGGCTGGTTGAAGACAGGATCATATTCCAAGTTTGGATGGTCTCTCCAGCCAGAATTATATGTGCCCAAGTATGGGTAGTACTCCTGTTGTGGACTGTATGGATATAATTACCCGTAATGTTGTTGTTCAAGGAATATACTGCCCATTATTTCACTAATTAAGCTTGATGTCTCTTGAAGTTGAGGGCATATCCCACATACATATTGTTGATGTTGAAATGTGTGCTGGTTTATGACCAATTGTTGTACCCTAGATGTTAGCTCATCCAATTTTCTTTCAAGGTTCATATCCTCAAAATCACTTGTTTACTGGAATGGCAACGGTAGACCATGAACAAGTACACAAGGTAGGTTCCCAAGAAAGAGAGGTTGGTCACTAATGGACATGCTTAAGTACCAAGTCTTTCCTAGCCATAACCCTCCTAGACATGCACTCTCACACTACCAAGCTATATCCAGAGTTTCCTATGAGAATGGTTTTTCAAAAAATTTCTTTCAAAGATGACTTATTAAAAATTTCCCACAAGAATGGTTAAGGAGTACATAAGAACAAATTATAATAATTTGTTTTTGTTTTTTTTTAATAAAGCTAGAAGAACAATTTAGATAAAAAAATTTTCAATTTTGAAATTTATTTTATTTTATTTTTCTTTTAACCCAAAAGAGTTTTAGAAGGAACCTACCAATGGGTTATCAAAATAGCATTGAGAGAAGTAAGAATGTTAAATTAAACGAGCATATCAAATAAAATATTTAAATAACTGAAGATAACTGAAAATAAAATAATCAAATAACCGAAAATCAAATAAAATATTAAAATAACTGAAAATCAAATATTAAATAACTGAAAATCAAATAAAATATTTAAATAACTAAAAATCAAATAAATTATTCAAATAACTGAAAATAAAATATTAAATAACTAAAAATCAAATAAAATATTTAAATAACTGAAAATCAAATAAAATATCCAAATAACGACAAATCAAATAAAATATTAAATAACTGAATATCAAATAAAATATTTAAATACCTAAAAATCAAATAAAATATTCAAATAACAACAAATCAAATAAAATATTCAAATAATTGAAAATAAAATATTTAAATAACTGGAAATCAAATAAAATATTGAAATAACTGCAAATCAAAAAAAATATTCAAATAAAATAAAATAAAAACAGAAAACGAAAACAACAACAACAACAACAAAAAATAAAAATTGAAAACCTAGACAAAAATCTTGGTCCCTGGCAACGACGCCAAATTTGATCGTTGTCGTACTCGTTCAAATAATTAAAACATATAAATGTAGTACTAGGAAGCTGTCCTAGGTCGTCTTTCAAAGACCACGAATTTCTATCAAAACTTATCAATTTTTCAAATTAGAACAGTAACAAAAAGGGGGGTTTTTCAAAATTAAAATATTAGATGAAACAGAACAAAAGCAGATTATAAAAATGCGAATTAAAAACAGATTAAAATGCAATTGATTTCCTGATTCCAATGCAGTGTCACTTATCCTATACGAAATTAACCAAGTAAGCGAAGATAAATCCCAAATTATATTTTAATCCAAAATTAATCAACTAAGCGAAGATTAATCTCAAATTAGCTTTAACCCTTGTTCCAATATGAAATTAACCAACTAAGCGAAGATTAATCCCAAATTTTCCTTAACACTTATTCCAATATGAAATTAACCAACTAAGCGAAGATTAACCCCAAATTATCCTTATACAACTAAGTATGGCATACATCACATAATCTTATCTCTAACAAGCAAACTATGATATTAGTTTCGGTTTATTAAGCATAAACAGATTATAATTCAACACTAAGATTAGAAGATGAAGAGTTAAGAGAACAAATGAAATGAAATTGAAGAACAAAACCTCAAAGATCGATTTGCATTTTTCTCAGAAAATCAATACAAAGATTTAGCTATCCATGAAAAGTCGAAAACGCAGTAGAAAAAACATAATTAAAATCGAAACAAAAATTTAAAATAATGACAGAAGAGTAAAGAAACTTGATTGCAAAAGGTGAAAGGAGGTTGTGTGGTGGTTGCGCAGTCCTTGTGTGTTGTGTGATGTGTCTCTCTTATATAAATGACCCTAACCCTAATTTTAATCTAGGTTTGCGCCTAACTAATCCACAAAACACATCATAAGTTGGCTTCAGTGCAGGTCTGCCAACTTCAAACACATGCAGTATTTTCAATACTTATCCAAATTAAGCAATTTTGGCCTTCTTTGAAAACCTTTTTAGTTAGCTTTCAAACTCCACCATTTCTACTATTTATGGAGGTCTAATGAATTTACGAGACTTAAATTACTGAAACATGTCCATTGAGCCGGCCTGGTGCACTTGACCCGTTTTGGATAATTTATGTAAAATCCAATTTAGCTCCGAATTGAATGATTTTGAATCCTATGAAAAGATAAATGTGTCTAATTTATATTTTTTCTAGAATCATGATTTTTGGAGATCTGTAGAATAAATGATAAATAAACCAGTGAACCATTGTTAGTACCCATATAGAATAAAATATGACATTTGACCCAATTTTCCAAGCCCAAAATTGCTTTAAACTATAATATGGCATCTGACCCAATCTTCTAGGCCCAAAATTGCTTTAACGGTCTTAAAATTAATGATGAGCAAAAAATAGATCAAATAGATTCAAATTAATTAAAATCTAAATTATTGGTCCAATGAAGCCCAATTAGTAAAAATTCACTAATAATAGAAAGTTAAGCCCAAAATACTAATTAAAATAAGTTGAGAAAGGGAAGAGAATATGGGAATATAATGACTCATCAATGGGAATTTTCTTGATTCCCTCTTTTTGTAGATTTTTCTTGGATAATCCATTTGGGGATTTTTATTTGGCCTTTTATGTCGTGACCTTTTCTTCTTTTTGGGCATCCGCTGGGGGATGAAGGATTTTTTTTCTTTTTCTTTTCTGTTGAAATCCCGGGGATATGGAGATTCTGAATTCATAATTTCTTTGAGGGACTTTTGCATAGCCCTTATTCTCCTTTGGGAATGTGGTGGAGATTCTGGATGAATGTGCTCGATGACTCATGTGGTGGCGCTGTTGAGGTAATATTCTTGTTTTGCCTCTGGAGTAAGCAAGGATCCATTTGGGGATGATCGAGCCTTTCCTTTGGCTTTTCTTTGTTTTGCCCTCTTCTTTCTCGAGTGGAAGGAGGAGATGTTGGAGCTTTGGTTTTCTTAAAGCTCTTTATTTTTGCTGGAGTGGTTTTGGAGACAACCTATTTTTTTCTTTCTTGACGGAAAACATTTATTTGGAGACTTGGTTTTGGCACCTCCTATTTTCAATCACAAGTATGGAGTCTAGCCTCCTTATATGCATGATTATTATTCTTATTTAAAGAAATTTATTTTTTATTGATTTTGACAAAGTCATTTTGTTTGACTACTTTGTGTGTGAATGTCCTAAATGCAATCTATTCATTTATTATATGCATCTAGAAAAGTGATCGAAGTTTTCCTGTTGGATTCTCATGAATATGCCGATCGGATGCTCTTTTATGACAATATTGACGGGCCCCTCTTTTATTCATTTTTTGGTTTTAGCCCTATCTTTTGCCTAGGCCGCCCTTTTGGGGTTTTCAACTTAGCGGTGTAGACCCCAAATCTCGCCCGACCTCACAATAAAGTCAAAAGACCTCCATTAGATGATAGGCAAAGCCTCTAGGCTCCATAAATAGGATAGGAGGGCGTCCTGTACATAGAAAATAAGAAAACATCAGAGAAATCCTGCCTAGAAGCCTGAGATAGCCATCCCAATTGGCCAGACGACCGTTTCTCCTTGCAAAGGCGAGACGGCCATCTCGCCACTTATAGGACGAGACCACCATCTCACCACTTGGCAAGATGGCCGTCTCAACTCCAAAGTGGCGAGACGACCGTCTCGCCTGACAAAGGTCGAGATTACCATCTCAGTTTGACAGACACAAATTTCTATAAATAGGGACCTCCCCCTCCTCGTTTTCAACAACTTTTCACCAGAATTAGACCTCTAATACTCTTTTAGAACCTCTCTGAAGCATTTCCAGAGTTCCAACGCTCTTCTTAGATATTCTAGAGTCTTTCTGTCAATAGAGGAGTGAGCGGCGTTGTAGAGTGAGAGGATAGCCAAAAAGCATCCTCAAATTCTCAAAAGATTAATACAAAGCTTGCTTCAGAGATTTTGTTCACATACTCTCTTTTATTGCTTTCTTTATAGTTTTTTTTTGTATGCAAATTAAGTATTAAAGTCATGTAGACATTTAATTTCTGCAAGTAGATGAAATAATAAGGGTAAAAGCGTAATTTCTTTAGTTTTCATTTTTTAAGCTAGTCCGTCATAGGGAACCCAAAAGGGGCGTTGTGGGGTGCTAACACCTTCCCCACACGTAACTAACTCCCTTACCCGACTCTAGTTGTAATGGCCAAAGTTGGTTTTTTTCTAAAACCACTACCTTTTTACCTTTTTAAGTGTTTAAGGTTAAAACACTGGTGCCAACTCCATCGAACTTTTTTGAAAAACTCACCTTTAGGTCTAGCCCGATTATCGAGCAACCTAAATTCGTTGAACACTTCTTTAAAAAATCGCGAGTCAATCAAAACCATCGCGTCGCTCCGACCGCCTCTTTTGATGGTGGCGACAGATGGCGACTTCGCTGGGGAAGCTAGAGAGTTGATCCCATTTAGTGATGGACTAAGTTTAGAAAATAAAAACTTGAAATTATGCCTTTACCCTTTCTTGTTTTTACAACATGCTTTACTGATTGACTTTAATAATTGTTTTATGTTTACTTTATGCAATTGTTTGAAATAACAACTTTACACAAACCCTTGCACACAGCAGTTCCCCCTATACCCGGGGGCAAGTGGGATAACCTTAGGGAGTGGGTGACATCGTACAATTTACCGTAGTGAGGGCCATGAGCCCACCGGTATGGTCGAAAACCACCACTCAAGGTGATAACCTTCCTCTTTTGGCCTAAAGACTGACAAGACCCTAGTGTCATGCATGATCTGAAGGTTGGAAGAGTGGGGACCCTATAATGGGGGTACCTTGGGGGCCTGACCTTGGTGAGGATATTTAGAACCACCTTGAATACGCACTTTTTTGCAAGATACCCCTACCTCGTGATAAAAACGTCATCACACTGTCCACAGATGAGTGAATTGTTTGTGCATTTGTTTGTTGCATAGCATAATCATACAACAGCAAAATAAATACAAAAAATCTCAAATACCATTTCATAACAAACACCCTTATCTTGGACAGTTTACATTTTAGCTAGCCTGGTTTCAGGTTCTTTGTAAGCTAAGTAGCCACGTGGACCGATAAAAGAGATAAAGGATCTTAAAACAAAATTTTCCGTAATAAACACCTTTATCTCGGACAGTTCGCATTTTAGCTAGCCTGGTTTCAGGTTCTTTGTAAGCTAAGTAGCCACGCGGACCGACAGAATAGATAAAAGGTTAAAATAAAATAAAAAATAATAACAAAATCAAAACATTTATAAAAAGATTTTTGACAAAGTCAACCATTCATACCTGCATCATCTCATGAGTAGTAAAACCAGGAGAGAAAATAAATACATAAAGGAAAGAATACATATGCATCATCCTAACAAAACTTTTCATAAAATACATTCATGCTAGGGGGCATTAGATATCCCTAGGACAAAGGCAAAAGGGACCCGAAGCACATTTGTAACCATCCACAAGGAAGGGACAGGCGTACTAAGGTATATGGTGACCTTCATTATACCTGTCAAAACCATGATGGGGAAAGAACCATTATACCAAGGTGGGTGTGGTGCTCTATGAAGCGTAAAGCTTTAAGGATGATACCACAACCATTGTCTTAAGACATATCTATCCCACACCAAAGTCTCCAAGCAGCAAATCTTAGCTTTGGAGGAGAGACTAAGGGCCATGGAGGGGCACAACTTTGACGTGAAAGAGGCAACTGACATGTGCCTCGTGAAGAACATCCACTTTCCTCCCAAGTACAAAGTCTCGGACTTCCCGAAGTACATAGGAATGACTTGTCCCAGCAACCATCTTACTATGTACTGTCGTAAGATGGCCGCATATGCTGATAACGAGAAACTCCTGATACATTGCTTTTAGGATAGCTTAGCTAACTCAGCTCTGATCTGGTATATGCAATTAGAAGGGGGACAAGTCCAGACTTGGAAATAGCTGGCAGACACCTTCCTCTATCGCTATAAGTATAACATCGACCTGACCCAGGACAGGTCAGATCTGCAAATGCTGACTAAGAGAAGCAACAAGGCTTTCAAGGCGTACGCCCAATGCTGGAGGGAACTGGATGCCCAAGTGGAACCCCCACTATCGGATAAGGAGACCGTATCCATGTTCATTAACTTGTTGACTGGGCCCTATTACGACGAAATGATAGGGAACACATCAACCCTCTTCGCAGATGTGGTCACCATAGGCGAGCGGATAGAGCACGGATTAAAGAGTGGAAGGATAGAGCAACCTTCCTCCTCCAACGCATCATTTAAGAAATCCTTGGGTAAAAAGAAAGAGGGAAACATCAACGCCATCAGTCTCACCGCTCCTTCCTCTTCTACGAAGCCAGCCAGGCAGTCTTCAAGGTAGGAAAGGAAATTCACTCCCATACCAATCTCCTATGGGAGTTTACTGCCTAAGTTGGTGGATGCCAAGCTCCTAGCATACGTCTCGCCAAGAAAGGTGGACCCACCTTACCCTGAGTGGTATAAGCCCAATGAGAAATGCGCTTACCACTCAGGCGCTCTCGGACACTCAGTGGAGAACTGTTGGGCCTTAAAATATAAGATCCAGGAGTTAATAGACGCCGGTTGGGTCACCTTCGACGCTCCTACCCCCATCATAGACGTCAAGCCTCTGTCACAGCGAGAGTAATAGGGTAGGATAGGAAGGCCAACTGTTAGGTTTCTCTTTTAAACTTTCTTTGTATTTCTTACGGTCCCAGCCCGTGTCCGTAAGACCCTCGATTAAAAGGACATTTTTGTACATATTCCTTTTCCATTAATACAAGAGCCATTTTTCATTCACATCCATTTTTCATTCTTTTCTCTTTTCTATTTATTATTCTTCCAACATAACTGAATAATAAAATCTATACCTAAAACAGAACCCTTAAAACAATCATGTCTGTGATTGATGAAACCCTATGGGATCTGGAAGCCGAAGGCAAATGGGTCGAATCTGACAATGAGCAGGAGACCATTTCTCCAGACATGCAAAAATTGCTAGAAAGAGAAGCTCGCTCCATACAGCCTTATCAGGAAGAGATAGAGACCATCAATTTGGGACAAAAGGACGATAATAAGGAAGTAAATATAGGCACCCAGATTGATAGTGACATCATGGAAATGTTAATACAATTATTGAAAGAATACATGGACGTATTTGCTTGGTCTTACCACGACATGCCTGGACTCGACGAGAGCATAGTGGAGCACCGATTGCCTTTGAAAGCGGGTTTCCAGCCAATAAAGCAAAATTTAAGAAGGATGAAACCTGACTGGTCCTTAAAAATAAAAGAGGAAGTACAAAAACAGTTGGATGCTAATTTCCTGATCGTGTCCAAATACCCTGAATTGTTAGCAAACATCGTGCCAGTCATGAAAAAGAATAGAAAAATCAGAATGTGTGTGGATTACAGGGACCTAAATCGAGTAAGTCCAAAAGACGATTTTCCCCTACCACACATCGACACGTTGGTGGATCACACCGCCACGAACACACTCTATTCCTTTATGGACAGATACACAAGGTATAATCAGATTAAGTTATCCATCGAAGATAGAGAAAAAACTTCCTTCATCACACCGTGGGGAACATTCTGTTATAGAGTTATGCCTTTCGGACTCAAGAACGCAGTGGGAACCTATCAAAGGTCCATGGTAACATTATTCCATGACATGATCCACAAAGAAATTGAAGTTTATGTGGATGACATGATTACCAAGTCCAAAAATGAGATAGACCACATTTCATATTTGAGAAAATTATTTGATCGACTTCGAAGTACCAACTAAAGCTAAATCCGGCTAAATGTACTTTCGGAGTACGATTGGGTAAACTCCTGGGGTTTATCGTCAGCAAAAAAGGGATAGAGGTAGACCCCGACAAAACTAAGGCAATTTTAGAAATTCCCCCACTAGAAACTAAAAAGGAGATCAGAGGATTTCTAGACCGGATTAACTACATAGCAAGGTTCAATGCACAACTCACAGACAAATGTGTACCCATCTTCAAACTGTTGCGCAAAAACCAACCAACAGTTTGGAATGAAGATTGCCAACAAGCCTTTGAGAAAATTAAGTTGTGTTTGACCAATCCACCAGTATTGGTACCACCCATTGAAGGAAAACCTCTCATCCTCTACCTATCTATACTCGACGAGTCTATGGGATGTGTGCTCGGTCAGCAAGACGATACGGAAAGAAAGAACAAGCCATATACTACCTCAGCAAAAAACTATTGGACTATGAGACCCGTTATACACCACTCGAAAAAATATGTTGTGCATTGGTGTGGGCAACTCAACGTCTCAGGCAATATATGATTAGACATACGACCTGGTTGGTTTCCAAAATGGATCCAATCAAATACCTATTTGAAAAACCCGTCCTGACTGGAAGAATAGCTAGGTGGTAAGTACTCCTCTCAGAATTTGACATCGTCTATGTCACCCAAAAAGCTATCAAAGGTAGTCCCCTAGCAGACTACCTAGCACACGGATCAACAAACGAATATGAATCCCTACAAGATTATTTTCCAGATGAACATGTCATGCATTTCCAACACGAAGTACCCAAAGATGATGCATGGACTATGTTCTTCGACGGAGCCTCAAATATGTTTGGACATGGGATAGGAGCTGTTTCTGAAAAGAATTACATCCCGGTAATAGCCAGGCTAAATTTCAACTGCACCAATAACATGGCTGAGTATGAAGCCTGCGCTCTGGGATTCCAAGCAGCTCTAGATCATGGGGTGACCAAACTTAAAGTTTTTGGTGACTCATCCCTTGTTATCTACCAACTCAAGGGTGAATGGGAAACTAGAAATTCCAAATTGATCCCATATCTAGAGTACATCCGGAATATGATTTCGAGGATGGAAAACATCACTTTCGAGTACATCCCTCGAGAAGACAATCAGTTCGTAGATGCTCTCGCTACTTTGTCATCCATGTTCGCCTTAGATCAAGAACGTGAGATACCGATTATCCAAATTAGGCTGCATGATAAACAAGCTTTTTGTATGACAGTAACTAGCGAGGAAGATAAATCCCCTTGGTATCATGACATCAAACGATACCTCACGAAGGGCGAATATCCCGAGGGAATTGATAATAATGATAAAAGGACCATTTGGAAAAGAGTCATAGGGTTCACGTTGATTGGAGGAACCCTTTATAAGAAAAAATTTGACTCCAGCTTATTGAGATGTGTGGACCACGAAGAAGCTCAAATCTTAATTAAGGAAATTCATGAAGGAGCCTTCGAAACCCACATACCAGGACCTGTCATGAAAAAGGAGATCCTAAGGGCAGGATATTTCTGGTCCACAATGGAAGGTGATTGTCATCAATAAGCTAGAAAGTGTCACAAGTGTCAGATCTATGCCGATGTAGACCCCTAATTTTGCCCGACCTCTCAATAAAGGCTAAGGAGACTTCCTATAACAAGATAAAGTTCGCCCGACATCTCAATAAAGGCCAAGAAGACTTCCTATGTGAAGATAAAGCTTCAACGGGCGTCTATCGGCATCAATCGACATCTGAATAAAGAAAGGAAAGCTTCTCGGGGGTCCCAGAACACAAAAGTTGGCCAAAACAAGTCGAGACAGTCGTCCCAAAGGTGGGACGGCCGTCCCAAACGGCCAAATTCAAATGGGACGCACGTCCCAAGTGAGACGGCCGTCCCACTCTTCAGTTGGTTTTCCCAAAGGTAAAAATTCAAATGAGACGGCCGTCCCAACCCAGACAGCCGTCCCAACTTCTCCAGATGCTCATCCTGGATTTTCAAGCCCCGGACGACCATCCCAAGCTGCCAGGCTGCGAAAACTATAAATAGGAGGCTCATTTGCCACTTTTTCACACACCAGACAACTCCCAGTACTTGTTTTCTCTTCCTACTTCGAATGAACTCTCTGATTGCCTTAATAAGGTAACAATCAGTTAAGGAATTATATTCCAGCATTCGATTCTTCTGTAAAAATTTAGTCGAGTCGATCTTGTATTCGGAGAGGAGAGTCTTTGTAAAGCGAGGGATTGCCAAAACGCATCCTTACGATTAAAGATTCGCAATACAAATCTTACTACGGAGGTTGTTTTCACTTCTCTTCTCTTTTACTGCTTTATTTATTGCTTTATGTATGCAATATGAAATAAAGTCATGTAGATAGCCATTTTTAATATTATGCAATAAAATAGGGTAATTGCGTAATTTCTTGTAATCTTCACTTAAATGAATTAGTCCATCATAGGGAACCCGAAAGGGGTGTTGTGGGGTGCTAACACCTTCCCCACACGTAACTAACTCCCTTACCTAACTCTGGTTATAATGACCAAGTTTGGTTTTTATTAAAATCAACGTCTTTTTATCCTTTTCCAATGTTTATGGTCAAAACATTGATGGCGACTCCATAAGAACCCCTTTTCGAAAACCTTACTTTTATTAGAGGTTAGTTTAGTTGTTGAGCACCTCGGAAGCAATGAACATAATTTTAACATAAAACGCGAGTCTTAACCATCTTTTCGCGACCGATCGCATAAACGTTCGAGATGTCCCTGGACGTTGGAACGGACGGCGGCGACAGATGGCGACTCCATTGGGGAAGCTAGAGAGTTGATCTCATTTAGTGACGGATAAAATTCAAACTAAGTGAAGATTTGAAATTACGCCTTTACCCTCTTCCGTATGTTTTATTGTATGGCTTTAATAATTGCTGTATGATTATTTTCTGCAAATTGTCTGAAATATAAACTGCACACAAAAACCCTTGCACACTACAGTCCCTCTATACCCGGGGGCAAGAGTGAATACCTATAGGGAGTGGGTGGCAGATACGACCGGCTTGTTGGCACACGGGGCTACAACCGTTGTCGGAAACCACCAACTCAAGGTGATAACTCTCTTCTTTTGGTCTAAGGATGTCGACACGGAGTTCCGTGCATGACCCGAGGACTGAGAGATTGAGAGGTCCCTATAATGGGGGCACCTTGGGGACCTTTGGCCTTGGTGAGAACAGTTTAGAACCACCTAAACCAATCACGTTTCTGCAGGAAAACCCCACCTCGTAATAGCGTGGCTCTGCTCGTGGATGAATGAATTGTGTGTGCATTCGTTTGCTACATTTGTATTGATGCATTAGCATAGGGTAATCATACAACAAACAAAATAGTGAAAAAACCCTAAAAATCATAAAAGTGATAAGATAAACCAACTTTATCTCGGACAGTCTTTAGTTAAGCTAGCCTGGTTTCAGGTTCTTTGTAAGCTAAGTAACCACGTTGACCGACAGAAGAGATAAAGGGTCATAAAAAATGTAAAAACACTCAAAGCCATAAAAATGCCTTTTACAATAAAAAGATTCTTGGCAAAGTCGTATTATTCATACCACATCATCCAATAAGTGGTAAAACTAAGAGAGAAAATAAATGCAGCATGCATGCACATCATTTTAATAAACCTCCAAAAAATGGGTCTTAGGAGCGTTTTTTGGGAAAATTACTGGGCCAAATCCCCTTTTCTCTTCGTTTTGATATGCTGTGCGTCCAAATCGGACAACCCAGTCAAAAGTTATTCCACTTTCAATATCTGCTGTCATAAAAAAACATTTTTGTAGTGCATGCATAAACACATTCATTCTAGGATTTATTAGATATCCTTAGACAATAGCGAAAGAGACCCAAGTGCGTTTATCACCTTCCTAGAAGAGATAAGTGCGCTAAGGTATGTTGGCAACCTTTGAAAAAGGAAGTTAGCACACTAAGGTGGGTATGGTACCCTTAAAACATAGGCTTTTGAGAAGATACCAAAGCAATTGTCTAAAGCATATCTATTTCACACTAATCATTCATAATAAAAAAACAATAATAAAAATCTTTAAATCATTTAGAAAGTGGCTGGTCTTCTACCTGTTCTCACTCACGCTCAAAAAGCCAAGAAGATGGAGCAATTAGAGGAGCAGAACAGTGTGCTCATCGCTGAGCTTAATGCCATAAAGGAACAAATGGCGCAATTGACGGAGTTAATGTACCAACAGTGCTTCCACAATGAGGTCTCTGAGCAACGAATTTTTGCTTTAAAGGAGAGATTAAGGGCATTAGAGGGATACAACTTTGATGTAAAGGAGGTAACCGATGTCAAAAATACTCAATTCCCTCCCAAGTTTAAGAAATCTCACGCATCATTCAAGAAGCCCTTTGGCAAGAAAAAGGAGGGAAGTGTAAATGCCATGAACTCTGCTACTCTTTCTTCCTCTTCGCCATCAGCTGGACAGTCACGCAGACAAGAGAAGAAATTCACTCCCATCCCAATCTCTTATGGGAGTCTGCTGCCAAGGCTTTTAGAGGCCAAGCTCTTAACACGTATCTTCCCAAAGAAGAAAGATCCACCTTACCCCGGTTGGTACAAACTCAACAAAAAATGTGATTACCACTCAGGTGCTCCTGGGCATTCCGTGGAGAATTGCGTCAACCTGAAATATAGGGTTCAAGAATTATTGAATGTCGGGTGGATTACTTTCGATGCTCCCGACCGAAATGTAAACATCAAGCCTCTATCACAACCAGAATAGTGAGCTTGGGTAGAGAAGGTCATCTAACTAGGGCTCCCCATTTTGTGCATCTTTTGGTTTTGAAAACAAATATAATAATAAATAATAAAAAAGCTTCTAATGCATCTCTCACGATCTCTACCCATGGTCGCGAGATCTTTTCATTAAAGAGACTCTGTATATATTTCTCTTTTCATCAATACAATGAGGCATTTTTCATAATATTCATATGCTTCTCATTCTTTTCTCTCTCATTCCAAAATAATTGAATAAAATCTAGACCCAAATAAGGATCATACAGTCATGTCTATGATTGAAAACTCTCTGCGGGATCTGGAAGCCAAAGGTGAATGGATTGAGTCAGACAGTGAGGAGGGAACCATTTCCCTGGGCATGCAAAGACTGTTAGAAAAAATAAGCTCAATTGATACAGCCCCATCAGGAAAAAACTTAGGCCATCGATTTGGGATAAAGAGATAATAAGAAAGAAGTAAATATCAGTACCCAAATTGATAATGTCAGGGAAGGGGCAATAACACCTTTGCGCTCATTCATGCCTCGTCCTGTCCCTTATACATTGGATAAAGTTGTACTGTGGATTTACGCAGAAGAATTGCCAGTCGATAAAGATATCTCCAATATAGCTAGCATTGGGGGCACGATGAGAAGCGAAAAAATTTATTCCCCAAGGAGCCACAAGATAATGCTCCTAAAAACAAAGGAAAAATAAAGAAACTGAAGAGGAAGAAAAAAAATCCAAGGGGAATATTAAGTAGACCTTGGATTAACGACACTAGGGCAGTTTCTTCAACGCTCCACCGAAAAATCAAATTCGTGGTAGGCGACAAGTTGATCATGGTTCAAGCTAAATACTACATTCGAATCAGTGAGTCGTCCACCATACCTTAAAAGGATGCGGCCGAAGAAGACATTTGAAAATATGGAAAGACTTCCTAGTAATATGAAAGTGGCCCATATAATGAAGAGATATGGATACAGCCCAGAAAAGGGCTCAGAAAGAATGCTCAAGGAATAAAAGAGCCACCAGATTTTAAGGATAATCCTTTAAAGTACGACCCTCCAAAAGATCAAGTCGTACAAAGAAAAGAGAAGTCTCCCCTCCATACCTTAAAGACGATATTCCGAAAAGGAGGGATATTAGCATCAAGGATAGTATTAGTCATTAGATGTCCCTCTTCCGATTTTAAGGGATGTAAACCCAATGACTATTAGAGATCACTCCTCGGGGTGTGCCCGACCCCCGAGCATCTCTAGGGCACGCATTTCCCTTTGAATTACAAAAGAATGCTATTCTTACTATCTGCTTCTTTTCTCGCTAATCATATCTATACCCCATAAATAACCATGTTTAGACAAACATTTTGTTCCAAAATACATAGACAAAATGAAGCCAAAGTTAACATGATTGATTAGCTAGAGACACGAATAAGAAAATCGTGTTTCGACAATGGTTTGAGAAAAGAAATTATTATTAAAAGAAGCCCGTCAAAGTCAAAGGCCAAGACAAAAAGATAAAAGGGCAAAATCCTAGGCTGAAAACCCAAAAGGGTGGACTAGGAATGTTAATCAGTCACAAATAGGCAGTTGAAAACACCACCTCATTAAAACAAAACGTTTGTTTAAACTAAGCCTAAACACCAACCAACCTTGGCTAGCCATTCTTACAAAAACTATTATTTCAAAAAAAAATCCCACTAAAACACAAGTCTTTGCAATAAATCCCTTTCTTTCTCTTCTCTTGACCCTCCACAAAGCATTCAAGTAATTGACTGGGAAATGTGGAAATATAGTGATCAATAGGAGGATTGAAATCCCTAAGGAAAGGAAGAGGGACATTGACATGACAGTTGCTCTATATTCAAAATGATTACTCTTCGGTTATAGCAAAGATCCAAGACGGCAAATTGGTACAGCTAATCATGTTGATAAAAACACATGATGATGGAAGTAAACTTAACAGAAGCTGAATGGGTTCGAAGTTGATATGACCAGCTAAACCTTATTGAAAAAAAAACGGCTGAATGTTATATGTCGTAAGCAAGCCTATCAAAGGAAAATAAAAAAGGCTTACAAAAAAAAAAGGCAATCCTCATACTTACCATAAGAAGGATTTAATGGTAAATAATGTGCTTCCGGCCCAGAAGAATAAAATTGGAAAATGGGTGAAAAATTGTGAAGGACCCTTTGTGGTCAAATGAGCTTTCTCGGGAGGGGCTCTTATCCTTGCCAATATGGATGGAAAAGAACTTCGACACCTAATGAACTCTGGTACGGTGAAGAAGTATTATGCTTGAAGACATTGCTCAAGACCTGTCAGGAATGAAAACCCGCAAAGGGCATCCCTGAGCAAAAGATAGGGTTTATATCCCTCGCTAGGATATGTCCTAGGAAAAAAAAAACTAACTAAGAGAAATGGTTACCTCAGTCGAAAACCGAAGGGCGGCTAAGGTAACATTCTTCCAAAAGCAAGCAGTCTGCATAGTCTTCACTCTGAGCTCAGGCATCTCAATTGAAGCAATTAGGAGAACCAGGGGGCAGATATCATGGACATGACTATTTAAGCCTATACAGTACAGCCAACCCTGACCACCCATTCTTCTAAATACCTTTTGAAATCCTTCTATAAAAGAAATAAAACTTTTGCTCATTTATCAATAAAATTCCTGTTCATTTCCTTTCTCTTGACCAAATATTATGGAAATGCCTCTTTATTGATAAATCATAAAATATGCACAAAGACCTTTAATCAAAGATCAAACATGCATCTAAAAAGAGGAAGCATAAAAAATAAGAAAATAATAAATGCCTGCTAGGATATTCTTAGGTAAAAATCAGGGTAGCCTACTAGATCGGAAACCCCAAAAGAACGGTCTAGGCAAAAGACAAGGCAAAAGCCCCCTAAGATATTCTAGGCAAAAATTAAGGCAGCCTGCTAGATCGAAAACCCGTAAAGGGCGGTCTAGGCAAAAGATATGGCTAAAACCAAAAGATGAATAAAAGAGGAGCCCATCATCATGAAGGAGGAGCCCATCATCATGGTCATAAAGGAGGAGCCCATCGGCGTATTCATAAGAAGCCAACGGGAGAAGGCCAGTTACTTTCTAAATGCATCAAAAATAAATAAACAATAGATTACATTTAGGACATCCACATACAAAGTAGTTGCATAATACGACTTTGTCAAAATCAAGAAAAAATAATTTTTCTCAAATAAGAATAATAAACATGCATATAAGGAGGATAGTCTCCATGCTTGTGATTGAAAACAGGAGGCGCCAGAATCCAGTCTCCAAATAAACCTCAAGAAAGAAAAGGCGAAATCAAAATCATTTCAGCAGAATAAAGAGCTTCAAGGAAACTAGCTCTAACCTTTTATCCCAATAAACGAAGGTACACCAGAAAAAGGCCAACGGAAAGGCTCGATGATCCCCAAATGGATCCTTGCCTACTCCAAAGGCAAAACAAAATTTTCTTCGCGACTCAACATCACCACATGAGTCGTCAAACAGAGTCACTTAAAGACCCGACTACCATCCTTCCATCCAAGAAAGAAGGAAGCCATCAACATAGAAAAGCCAATGGAAAGGTTCGATCATCCCCAAGCGGATCCTTGCCTACTCCAAAGGCAAAACAAAAATTACTTCATGACTCAGCATCACCACATGAGTCGTCAAAAAGAGTCAGTTGAAGCTTCAATCAATATCCTTCCATCAAAGGAAAAGGAAGTCATCAACATGAAAAGCCAATGGAAAGGCTTGATCATCCCCAAGAGGATCCTTGCCTACTCTAGAGGCAAAACAAAAAGATTACCTCACGACTCAGCGACATCACCACATGGGTCATCAAGCACACTCATGCAAGAATCTCCGCCTCATTCCCCAAAGAAGAATAAGGACTACACAAGAGTCCATCAAAGAAAATACGGAGTCAAATCCTCCATATCACCAGGGGGCAACAAAAAGAAAGAAAAGAAAAACTTTCATTCCCTAATAGAGGCACAAAAAAGGCCGAATAAAAAATCTCCAAGTAAAGCATATCAAAGAAAAGTCTACAAAAAGAGGAAAACAAGAAAAATTTCCATCTTCCAGCTCAAATAGGAGCTTCACAAAGTCAGGAGCTCAAGACTCCATCATAAAAATCAAATCAAAGATTGGACCCCCAGGAAGTCTATAAACTCCCTGGGATCACCAAAAAGAAAAGAGAAAAAAGAAATCTTTTCATCCAACAAAAGAAAAAGCCAATGTGCATAAAAGGCGCACATATTTAAAAGCCAAATTTTCAAGAATCGCGAAAAAGAGATACAAAATCGTGAGAAAAAGGTAAACAAAAAAACTATTCCCCAGCAAGAATAAGAGCATAGGCAAAGTCAGCTCAAACAACAACATCCAATAAGGAATCAAAAACTACATTCCTCCCTAGGGGGCAATTCAAAATAGATCTCCGGAAAACGATCAAATCCCCGGTGGATCACCAAAAAAGAAAAAATATCCCCAGCGAGCCTACCAGCAAAGGCAATAACTACAAATTCATATCATCAGGGAGTTAATCGCCTATAACGCCCAATATGGATATCCCCAGTGAAATGCAAAGCCTTCACTCCCAAGAAAGCCTCTTCCTAAGGCAAGCAAAAAACCGATATCCCCAAGAAACGGGAAAATCCACCTTTGTAAGAGGCAATACAAGTCCAAAGCACAAAGCTTCCAATAAAGCATCTGTCTACTCAGAGGTATTATCAAGAGCAAATATCCTCAAGCGGAGCATCAACCTATTCAGAGGCGAAAAACAATAAAGTCTTCACCATTGCTGAATCACATGCCTAAAAAACAAAAGGCACAATCAACAAGAAATCAACAAATCCTCAATGGATTCCTGCCTAAATTAAGAAGCAATCATCAATAAACCCCAGCAAAAACCGGACGACTAAATAGAAAAGCCCGAAACCACAAATCCCCAGGAGATTCCTGCCTAAAATAAGAGGCAACCAACAAGAATCCCCAACAAGACCGGGTGGCTAAAAAGAAAAGCCAAAAATAAAGAATCCCCGGCAAGACCGGATGGCCAAAAAAACGAAAAAGCCAAAAACAAAGAATCCCCGGTAAGACCGGATGGCTAAACGAAAAACCCAAAAGCAAAGAATCCCCGGTAAAACCGGATGACTAACAAAAAAGTCAAAAAGAAAGATCAATCACTCCCCACGGAATAGGCGCATGATCAAAGATAATAAGCCGCCAACACATCTCCAAAAACCAGATGAGGGTCTGTACTCATCAATCAAAAGACTGAATGCCGAAAAAGAGCATCACAAGAGCCTTATAGAATAGGGTTCATACCAGGTGGGGATAGGTACCCACAAGAGCCTTATAGAATAGGGTTCGTACCAGGTGGGGGTAGGTACCCACAAGAGCCTTAAAGAATAGGGTTCGTACCAGGTGGGGGTAGGTACCCACAAGAGCTTTATAGAATAGGGTTCGTACTAGGTGGGGGTAAGTACCCACAAGAGCCTTATAGAATAGGGTTCGTACCGGGTGGGGGTAGGTACCCACAAGAGCCTTATATAATAGGGTTCGTACTAGGTGGGGGTAGGTACCCACAAGAGCCTTATAGAATAGGGTTCGTACCGGGTGAGGGTAGGTACTCACCAGAGCCTTATAGAATAGGGTTCGTACCAGGTGGGGGTAGGTACCTGCAAGAGCCTTATAGAATAGGGTTCGTACCAGGTGGGGGTAGGTACCCACAAGAGCCTTATAGAATAGGGTTCGTACCGGGTGAGGGTAGGTACTCACCAGAGCCCTATAAAATAGTGTTCGTACTAGCAAAAGCCTTATAAAATAAGGTTTATACCGGATGAGGGTAGGTACTCATCAGAATCTAGCAAAAGTGCAGATTCATACCAGGTGGGGGTAGGTACCCACCAAAGCCTTATAAAATAAGGTTTATACCGGATGAGGGTAGGTACTCATCAGAATCTAGCAAAAGTATAGATTCGTACCAGGTGGGGGTAGGTACCCACCAAAGCCTAATAAAATAAGGTTTATACCGGATGAGGGTAGGTACTCATCAGAATCTAGCAAAAGTGCAGATTCGTACCAGGTGGGGGTAGGTACCCACCAAAGCCTTATAAAATAAGGTTTATATCGGATGAGGGTAGGTACTCATCAGAATCTAGCAAAAGTGCAGATTCGTACCAGGTGGGGGTAGGTACCCACCAGAGCCTTATAAAATAAGGTTTGTACCGGATGAGGGTAAGTACTCATCAAAACCTAGCAAAATGCATCAGGTAGAGTAAAATACTCACCAGAGCATTACAAAAACGGGTTGCAAATACCTTGCTTCTATTAGAGGATAGTTCAAGTGTTGAGCACCTCGGAAGTAAGTACCCACAAGAGTTTAGCAAAATGCGAACTCGTACCGGGTGAGGGTAGGTACTCACCAAAGCCTTGCAGAATAAGGTTCATACCAAGTGGGGGTAGGTACCCACAAGAACCTTATGGAATATGGTTTAGAATCTAGCAAAGAGCAGATTCATACCTAGTGGGGGTAGGTACCCACAAGAGTCCAGTGAAATGCAGACTCATACCTGGTGAGGGTAAGTACTCACCGGAGCCTTATAAAGTAAGGCTCAAACCAGATAGGGGTTGGTACCTATCAAAAATATTTATCATCCGGAGGATCAGCAAAGGAGCATCTGAAGGATAACCGGTCAAACGGGTTAACTCCTTCCCCTACCAACTAATTTTGTCGGCACATTAAGCCAACAAATTAGCCAGGCAGGTGAAGGGGGGGCAGCTGTAGACCCCTAATTTTGCCCGGCCTCTCAATAAAGGCTAAGGAGACTTCCTATAACAAGATAAAGTTCGCCCGGCATCTCAATAAAGGCCAAGAAGACTTCCTATGTGAAGATAAAGCTTCAACGGGCGTCTATCGGCATCAATCGACGTCCGAATAAAGAAAGGAAAGCTTCCTGGGGGTCCCAGAACACAAAAGCTGACCAAAACAAGTCGAGACAGCCGTCCCAAAGGTGGGACGGCCGTCCCAAACGGCCAAATTCAAATGGGACGCACGTCCCAAGTGAGACGGCCGTCCCACTCTTCAGTTGGTTGTCCCAAAGGTAAAAATTCAAATGAGACGGCTGTCCCAACTTCTCCAGACGCTCATCCTGGATTTCCAAGCCCCGGACGACCGTCCCAAGCTTCCAGGCTGCAAAAACTATAAATAGGAGGCTCATTTGCCACTTTTTCACACACCAGACAACTCCCAGTACTTGTCTTCTCTTCCTACTTCGAATGAACTCTCTGATTGCCTTAATAAGGTAACAATCAGTTAAGGAATTATATTCCAGCATTCGATTCTTCTGTAAAAATTTAGTCGAGTCGATCTTGTATTCGGAGAGGAGAGTCTTTGTAAAGCGAGGGATTGCCAAAACGCATCCTTACGATTAAAGATTCGCAATACAAAGCTTGCTACGGAGGTTCTTTTCACTTCTCTTCTCTTTTACTGCTTTGTTTATTGCTTTATGTATGCAATATGAAATAAAGTCATGTAGATAGCCATTTTTAATATTATGCAATAAAATAGGGTAATCACGTAATTTCTTGTAATCTTTACTTAAATGAATTAGTCCGTCATAGGGAACCCGAAAGGGGCGTTGTGGGGTGCTAACACCTTCCCCACACATAACTAACTCCCTTACCTAACTCTGGTTATAATGGCCAAGTTTGGTTTTTATTAAAATCAACGTCTTTTTATCCTTTTCCAATGTTTATGGTCAAAACATTGGTGGCGACTCCATAAGAACCCCTTTTCGAAAACCTTGCTTTTATTAGAGGTTAGTTCAGTTGTTGAGCACCTCGGAAGCAATGAACATAATTTTAACATAAAACATGAGTCTTAACCATCTTTTCGCGACCGATCGCATAAACGTTCGATATGTCCCTGGACGTCGGAACGGACGGCGGCGACAGCCGACAATGTTCAAGTCCCACCAGCGCATCTCAATGTCTTGACTACGCCATGGTCGTTCTCCATGTGGGGCATGGATGTTATTGAACCCATCGAGCCCAAAGCGTCCAATGGTCATCGTTTCATTTTGGTGGCCATTGATTACTTTAGAAAATTGGTAGAAGCGACATCCTACGCACATGTGACCAAGAAAGTAGTGACCACCTTCGTCAAGAAAAATATCCTGTGCCGGTATGGCATCCCACATTACTGATAATGGGACCAATCTGAACAATAAGATGATGGAAGAATTATGCCAAGATTTCAAAATTCAACATCACAATTCCTCTCCATATCGACCCAAAATGAATGGTGTAGTAGAGGCGGCCAACAAGAACATCAAGAAAATCATCTAAAAGATGGTGATAACATATAAATATTGGCACGAAATGTTACCCTTTGCCCTGCACGAATATCGGACTTCCATATGAACCTCCACAGGAGCCACTCCTTTTTCCCTTGTATACGGCATGGAGGTCATACTGCCAGTGGAAGTCGAAATACCCTCCCTGAGAGTCATTATGGAAGCAAGGTTGACATAAGCAAAATGGGTCCAAAACTGGTATGATCAGTTGAACCTAATCGAAGAAAAATGATTGGATGACATATGTCATGGGCAAGCCTACCAGAAGAAAATAAAAAGGGCTTACGATAAAAAGGTCAAACCCCACACTTATCACGAGGGGGATCTAGTGATAAAGAAATTGCTTCCAACCCAGAAAGATAAAATCAGAAAATGGGAGGCAAATTATGAGGGACCCTTTATGGTCAAGCGAGCCTTCTTAGGAGGAGTACTTATCCTCACCAACATGGACGGAGAGGAACTTCGACACCCAATCAATTCAGATGCAGTGAAGAAGTATTACACTTGAAGGCATTGCTCATGACCCGCTAGGACGAAAACCTGCAAAGGGCGTCCTGGGCAAAAATTAGGGTTCACACACCTCGCTAGGTTACGTCCTAGGTAAAACTGAGGTTTAAAAAAAAACAAAATAAAATAAAAAGAGTAATGGCTACCTTAGCTGAAAATCGCAAGGTGACTAAGGTAACGTCCTTCCATAAGCAAACAAGCTTTGCATAGTCTTCACCTCAAGCTCGAGCATCTCGACTGAAGCAACTAAGAGAACCAGGGGGCAAATATCAACGACATGATTGTTATAACCTATATAGTGTAGCCAACCTTGGCCAGCCATGCTTTTAAATTCCTTTGTAAATCCTTCTGTAAAAAATAAACTATTTGTTCATATCAATAAAAATGTCTTTCATTTCTCTTGACCAAATTATGAAAATGCCTCTGTGTTAAATGATTCATAAACATGCATAAAAAAAATGCAAGAAAGCATAAGAAAAGAAGGGAAAAAGAATATAAGCTTGATAGGAAAATTCTTAGGCAAAAATTAGGGCAGTCTGCTAGACCGAAAACCACAAAAGGTCGGTCTAGGCAAAAGTTAAGGCATTCGTAAAAAAAAAAAGGTCCGCTAAGAAATCCAAAGCAAAAATAAAGGCAGCCTGCTATATCGAAAACCCAAAGAGGGCAGTCTAGGCAAAAGATAGGGCTAAAACAAAAGAAAATATGCAAATGAAAAGAGAACCTGACAACATCCAGCAAATAACAGGAAGGAGCAGTCAATTTTCTAGATATATCAAAAAAGAAAAAAAACTGCATTTAAAGCATTCACACACAACTAGTCGCACAAAAAGACTTTGTCAAAACCACGGAAATTAAATTCTTAATAACCATGCATAAGGAGACTAGCTCCATGTTTGTGATTGATAAACAGGAAGCACCCAAACCAAGTCTCCAAATAACGTTTCCCCTCAAGAAAACAGGACAAGTCGTCACTGAACAAGCGTCTCATAACTAAATAGAGAGCTTCTAGTATCAAATAAGCTCCAATTATCATCCAACCACCAAAACAAATCCAACGGAAAGGCTCTACCCCCAAGTGGGTTATTGCCTACTACAGAGGCAAAACAAAAAACAAACTTCGCACAACTCAAAGCCATCGCAACTACGAGTCATCAAGCACATTCATTCTCCATTGCGCTAGCCAAGTGAGATTAAGGGCTCCATCGAAAGCCCTTCACCAACATAGTCAAAGAAAGAGAGACGCCATCTCCCTCCCTGGAAAATTGTCAAAATTAGATCCCCAAGGAAGCACAAATCCCCAAAGGGTTTCCAAAAAAGAAGGCCATCCCCAGTGAGCTTACTGCAAGGGAAAGACTTCAAGCTTATCCCCAATAATTCGTTCGCTTGCACATGGACAAAACTGGTAGACAAAAAGCCAACACCCCCAAAGGGAATATCCACTGACTCAAAGGCACCATCAACGAATCCCCAAGTGGATCCTTGCCTAAGAGGCATTTATCAAAAACCCCCAACAAACATCAAATTGGATGGCTATTAGAAAAGCCAAAAATACACCTTCAAATACAACCACTCCCCACGGAGTCGGCACATGAGCAAGAGCAGTAATCCGCCACCACATACGTTGTCCGAAGGACTAGCTCTGTTGCAAGAGAGTGTCTCGAAGACAAATGCCAATGCATGAGCAAGAGCAGTAAGCCGCCATCACAAACATCGTCCGAAGGACCGGCTCTGTTGTAAGGGAGTGTCTCGAAGGAAAATGACAGTGCATGAGCTAGAGCAGTAAGCTGCCACCCTTTTTCTCTATCAAAAGGATCAGCCACCTTAGCAAAGGGGTATCCAAAAATAGACATCTTCACATCAAATTGAGACCAAGGGGTCAGCTACCGCATCAAAGGAGCATCCTGAAGCTTCGCACGCACCACCCGAGGGGTCAGCTACCGCTTCAAAGGAGCATCCCGAAGGAAAATATTCTCCAGCCAAAGGGGCACCTACTGTGTCAAAGGAGCATCCTTAGGCATCAAACCAAAATCAAGGGGTCAGCTACCGCTTCAAAGGAGCATCCCGAAGACATCATCAGATCATATTCTTGGTCCAAGGGTCAGCTACCACGTCAGAAGGGGCATTCAAAGGACAACCGGGCAAGAGGTTAACTCCTTTACCCGCCAATTGACCTTATGGCATGTCGTCGCCGTCAAAACGAGGTGATCGGAGCGACGCGATGGTTCCGACTTTCCAATTTTCGCGTTTTTATTGGTGTGGTTACAACGCCTTTAGGTTGTTCGATAACCGGGCTGAACCTAGGGGCGAGGATTTCGAAAGGGCGCTCTTGGATTGTCCAATAACCGGGCTAAACCAAGAGCTAGTTTTTGAAGGTTTCTTTTTGGAGTCGCCACCGATGTTTTTACCGGAAACATCGGAAAAGGAGTGAAAAGGCGTTGGTTTTTTAAAAACCAACTTTGGTCATTAGAACCAGAGTTGGGTAAGGGAGTTAGTTACGTGTAAGGGAAGTGTTAGTTCCCTTACGACGCCCCTTTCAGGTTCCCTATGATAGGCTAGCTACTTTAAATAAATAAACCGATGAAAATACGCTTTTACCCTTTTATTTGCGGAATTTAAGATTATGACTACATGACCCTAATTTCTATTGCACAATTAAATTTAAAGCAGTAAAGTAGAGAGAGAGTATAAAAACCTCTGAGGCAAGCTTTCTATTAATTCTTTGAAAATTAGGGTGCTTTTTGGCAGCCCTTCACTCTTTACAGCGCTGGAATCTCTCAAAAACGCTATAAAACACTCTAGAAAGCTCTCAGAAACTCCGGAAATGCTTCGGAGGGGTTCTAGGAAGAGAATTTGAAGAAATTTCTAGAGAGAGAATGGAAGAATTGTGTGAAATGAGGGGAATGACGCGGCTATTTATAGGGATTCGCGCCTATCAGGTCGAGACGGTCGTCTCGTCTGACAAGGTCGAGACGGCCGTCTCGAATCCGAGACGGCCGTCTCGACATTAAAAGGCTAGAATCCTTATTTTTTTGCCAAAAATCCCTCCTATCCTAGTATGGGGCCTAATAGTCTCTCCTAGTGGCTTCTTAGGCTTCATCCATCTTCGAATAGAAGGTCTTCTGGTCTTTATTATGAGGTCGGGCAAGATTTGGGGTCTACAGCTGCCCCCCCTTTACCTGACCAGTCGGCCGTTGGCCTACTGTGCCAAGAAGATCGACTGGGAGGTAAAGGAGTTGACCCTCTTGCCCAGTTACCCTTCGGATGTTTCGACTTGCGATGGTTGATATTCTGGGGAAAATTTGTGTTGTGCACCTCCAGGATACTCCTTCTGAAGGTAGTCGATCCCTTTGGTTGACACATGGTAGAACCTCAGGATACTCCTTCTGACGGTAGCTGATCCTTCGGTTGATGGGTATAAACCCGCCATCAGGCTAGTAGTTACAGTTCGCTGTGTGTTGGACTGGATGGGTATGAACCCCCCATCAGGCTGGTAGTTGCAGTCCGCTGTGTGTTGGACTGGATGAGTATGAACCCCCCATCAGGCTGGTAGTTGCGACTTACTGATCTGGCTTGAGCGCAGATTAGGCGCACTTGCGTGCGCAGATTGATAGGTATAAACCCTCTATCAGGCTGGTACAGTCCATTGTGTAGGACTGGTGGTGGTGGCGGCTTACTGCTCAGGTGGCTCATGCGCCCATGTTGAGATGTGCTTTCTTTGTTTTTGATTTGGTCGTCCGGTCTGTGTCGGGGATTTTGTTGGTGTTTATCCAGCCTTGTCGGTTGCTGGGATTCCTTGTTTTTGATCTTTTGATGGTGATCACCCAACTCTTGCTTGTTGGTTGGGTGGACTTTGTTTACGTTCGACTCTTGCTTGGTTGTCGAGATTTTGTTGGTCAAGGTGGTTGACTTTGTTTCAATCCTGCCTTTTTTCGCGGTTTTATATCTTTTTCTCGCAATTTTGGATTTTGGCTTTTTTTCTTGAGCGTAAGTCTTTTTACTCTTTATCTTCTTTTGATTACGCTGACTTTTGAAAGGGATAAAGAGATGCATGGAATAAAATTTTATTTATGAAATATTTTATTATAGCAGTCCTATTCTATAAGTGCTATCCCTAAGGCGATGGGCTCTCATCGAGAGACAATCCGTAAGAGGGGAATTGCCGGTACATATGCCTCCAGAACTTTGCTTGGTCTCGGACTTCATCGTGGTACTCTTGCTGGAATGTTGCCTAGTCTTGCCTCATCCCCTCCTGATACTGGTATGTCGTCTCCAGTCTGGTGTCGAAGGCTTCCTGCCTTAGGGACATCTGTTCTTGCCTTACAGACATCTGCTCAAATTGCTGGCGCAGATCGTAGATGTTGCGGTTTACGCCAGCAAAGTCGTCTGTGTACTGTTGTTGTTGTTGTTGCTGTTGTTGTGGCTGTTGGAACTCGGGAGGTGTCGGGAGATCGCACATTGCCATGATATCCTGGAGATCCAAAGTGAAATCCAGCGATGGGTGGAGGACCAGCTGAGTCCCGTGGCGCATCAGCATCCCCATGCTGACCAGGATCGACCCGTTGATGAACTCGGGTCATTGGCTGGAGGCCAGTTCTTCCCGGCCACTGCACCCCATTTCTCTGCCAGGGGGATGATGAGGGGGGCCATGAGGACAGCTCCCACTGGCCTGCTCCGAAAGTCCTTGAGGGCCTTCAGGAAGAAGTAGTCAAGGTTGCATCGGCGCCTCTGGCACATGTAGTAAAGGACGAAGAGGTCGGGGAGTGTTACCTTTCCCTGACTCTCCTTCCTGCCGTGGATGGTTCCCGCCAGCAGCTTGTGGCAAATGCGGAGGGTCGGGGGGAGTGCTGAGCCCTCCATCAGCGTGGGCAAGGTGGGAGCCCTGGTGAGGTCCTCCCACATCTCGCCGGTGGTGAGGTTGGTGGGGCGTGCGCAGATGGCCTCCTGGTACTCCCGGGTCAGCACGTCCCCGGGCTGGACGAATCCGATGGATACGTTGAATTTGTCCAGGATGGTGGTCCGGTACATCCCACCCATAAAGTATGTCACCATCTTCGTCGGTGACAGTCCCGGGATCATGGCGGGAGTCTCGGCGTAGGAGATGGAGGCCAGGAACTCCATCACTGCTTGAGGGTACACGTGGGTGGGTGGAGACTGCAGGAGGAAGCCCCATCCAATGTTGTCTAACTTGGAGATAACTCCCCCTCAATCAAAGCATTAAAAGAATACCACATTTTATTTCAGAAATGAAAATACATTACAAATAAAAAGCAAATTTAAAATTCTTCACTATCATCACTATGAAAGTGTACATCAAATCTATTTTCTAAATGGCACACTTTATCATCTACATCAGATATACGGAGAGTTATTTATTCATGTCGTACTCCAGAAAGAATGAAGAATGCCTGCATCCTCTAATTCATATCAGATAACATGTCTTCCATAGATTGTCGGGTTTCATGATGAGCAGAGGAAGTTCCAACACTTTGGATTTGATCAGAGGCAAACTCAGCAGCAGGAGGCATATCTTCATCAGAATCTTCATTATTGTCACCTTCATTTGGAACGTCATCCTTGTGAACATAAATATTGTTGACACGCACCATTTGGAGTTGGATTAAAGTGTTGTCCAGCATGCGATTTAAATTATTCGTTCTTACTGTTTGTTCACCTTCGACATTTACTCCTTTGTATTCAAGAATGCGAGAGACAAGGAGGGCATGTCTCCGCCGTCCGTTCCGACGTCCTGGGACATCTCGAACGTTCTGCGAGCGGTCGCGAAAAGATGGTTGAGACTCGCGTTTTTTGTAAAAAATATGTTCATTGCTTCCGAGGCGCTCAACGCTGAACTATCCTCTAATAGAAGCAAGGTTTTCGAAAAGGGTTCTTCTGGAGTCGCCACCAATGTTTTGACCATAAACATTGGAAAAGGAGAAAAAGGCATTGATTTTGATAAAAACCAAACTTGGCCATTATAACCAGAGTCGGGTAAGGGAGTTAGTTACGTGTGGGGAAGGTATTAGCACCCCACAACGCCCCTTTCGGGTTCCCTATGACGGATTAATTCATTTAAGTAGAGATTACAAGAAATTACGCTTTTACCCTATTTTATTCGTATAATAAATATGGCTATCTACATGATTTATCTACATTGCATACAGAAAGCAGTAAATAAAGCAATAAAAGGGAAGAGAATTGGGAAGAACCTCCGAAGCAAGCTTTATATTAGAAGTCTTTTACAAAGAGGATGCTTTACGGCAATCCTTCGCTCTACAATGACTCTCCTCACGAATACAGACTCGACTCGACTAAAGTTTTATAGAAGAATCGAATGCTGGAATCTAGTTCCTTAACTGATTGTTACCTATTTAAGGCAATCAGAGAGTTCATTCGAGGTAGGGAGAGAAGAAGACAAGTCTTGGAGTTGTCTGGTGTGTGGAACAGTGCCAAATGAGCTTCAAATTTATAGTTTTCGCTGCCTGCACCTTTGGGATACGCGTCTGGAGTGGGATGGCCGTCTGGGTTGGGATGGCCGTCCCAAATGCCACTTTTGCACTGACTGGGACCACCTGGGGATCCGGGACTGGCAGTCCCATTTGGGACGGCCGTCCCAAATGGCCAGGAAAGGTTGGGACGGCCGTCTCGACCTGTTTTGGCCAGCTTTCGTGTTCTGGGACCCCTGGGAAGCTTTCCTTTGTGTATTCGGACATCGTTTGATGCCGATAAACGTCCGTTGAAGCTTTATTTTCATATAGGAAGTCTTTTTGACCTTTTATAAAGATGGCAGGCGAGCTTTGTCTTTGTAAGAAGTCTCTTTAGCCTTTTAAATGAGAGACCGTCTGAACTCCGAGTTTTGCTGTAGGAGGTCTCCTTGGTTTTTTATTAAGAAGCCGGGCAAACTTTATCTCCTTGTGAAGTTTCCCTAGCTTTTATTGAGAGGCCGGGCAAAATTAGGGGTCTACAGGGCATATGGAATTTTGAAGGTGGGATGGCGTTTGGCTTTTAACATAGTCATGGTGACAAGAATGCCCCAATCTAAAGCCTCATTATTCATTATGGCATGAATGGTACGAAGATCAATTGAAGAACATTGAGCATGATTCGTAGCTCGGGGACATAGGATCCAGACAAGTAGATGTAAAATCATGCGTTCCTCCTTCTTCAAAGGTCCAGCTAGAAGGAGACGCCCAATCTCGATGGAGGGGTTTCGCAGAAAAGAACGGTACACCATGATCCTGTCAAAATCATCTAACTCACCATACACGTTAATAGCATCTTCTCTAATAGGAAAATGGGCAACGTTTTCCCAAATATCATCATCAAGAATAATTGTGACCCCCTTTACTCGAGAGGTAGCAATTTGATCTCTAAATTTGAACCTAGAGTAAAATACCCTAACTAAGTCAGGATAATACGTACCTTGCATTTGGATGAAAGGGAGAACTCCTTGAATTTCAAGGAGATTAGGAAAGTTGAATCCCCTATTGATGAACTTCTCACCAATAAGGAACTTTGGAGAAATAATACCACGTTCCTTCCAATAGGACAAAAATTATTGTCGGCCTTCTGCATCAGAGATCCATCCTTCTACAGAATTGGGACGGGGATGAGATGAGGGTGCAGTTCTTCTTCTAGTGGGGATTTTTGCACGAGAAGATGATGCCATTGAAGGATTAGAAGAGTAACAAGAAGATTTAAGAGGACAAGTTAAGTGAGAAGAAGGCAAGATTGATAGAATGAGGCAAGAAAGCTTGATTTCAAGAGATAGAAGTGAGTAGAAGAGAAATGGAGGTCCCTATTTATAACCAAGCATCTCCAACGGTCATATGAAAATGAATAACGGTCAAAAGAGTCGTTGGCAACGGCTAGGAATCAAAACTTGCCAGGTTTAATCGATTAAAACTCAAATTAATCGATTAAACCAGTACCAGACCCATTTAATCGATTAATTTGAGTTGTTAATCGATTAATACTGATTTTAATCGATTAATGGGCGAATTAATCGATTAATCCAGAGAGGAATGTCGTGTTTTGGGTGTTTTGGATGCAAATAATCGATTATAACTTCAATTAATTGATTATTCCAGAGAGTACATCAAATTTTTGAGGTTTATACACATGATAATCTATTAACATCCTACACAATGAATTATAACATCACAACCATCCAAAAACTGACTAATTAAGCAGAATTTAAGCTATTTCTAATATCCCTAAGTCTCTTCTAAGATCATAGAATCTATCCTTGGGTAGAGGCTTAGTAAAAATGTCTGCTAATTGATGCTTTGTATCAACGTACTCTATTTTACAGTTTCCTTTGCTGATATGATCTCTCAAAAAGTCATGTCTAATCTCTATATGCTTAGTCCTAGAGTGCATTACTGGATTCTTAGTAAGATTTATTGCACTCGTATTATCACACATCAAAGGTATGTCATTCAAAAATATACTATAATCTTCTAGCTGTTGTTTCATCCACAGAATTTGAGCACAACAATTACCAGTTGCAATATATTCAACTTCAGTGGTAGATAAAGCAACACATGCTTGTTTCTTAGAATGCCAAGATACTAAGGATGAACCTAACAAATGACATGTCCCACTAGTACTCTTTCTATCAATTTTGCATCCACCATAATTAGCATCAGAATATCCTATTAAACTAGTACAAGCATCAGATGGATACCATAAACCAAAACCAGTAGTTCCTTTTAAATATTTTAAAATATGTTTTATTGCAATTAGGTGAGATTCTTTTGGACATGCCTGAAATCTAGCACACACACAGACATAATGCATAATATCAGGTCTACTTGCAGTTAAGTATAACAGTGAACCTATCATACCTCTATACATAGATTGATTAACTTCCAAACATGATTCATCCTTGTCTAGATAGCATGAAGTTCCCATGGGTGTGTTAGCTTCCTTTGAGGTGTCCATTCCAAACTTTTTAAGGATCTCTTTGTAGTATTTGGTTTGAGAGATGAAAATGCCATCTTTAAGTTGCTTGATTTGAAGTCCAAGGAAGAATGTCAATTCTCCCATCATAGACATTTCAAACTCTCCCTACATTATCTTAGCAAATTCTACACACAACGAATTATCAGTTGATCCAAAAATAATATCATCAACATATACCTGGACCAATAAGATATGTTCTTTTACTTTCTTTATAAACAGCGTAGAATCAATTTTTCCTCTAGAAAAATCATTTGAAGTTAGGAAACTACTTAGCCTTTCATACCAAGACCTAGGAGCTTGTTTCAACCCATATAATGCTTTCTTTAATTTAAAAATATGATTAGGATAACTAAAATCCTCAAATCCAGGGGGTTGCTCCACATAAATTTCTTCTTTAATAAAACCATTCAAAAATGTACTCTTAACATTCATTTGATATAATTTAAATTTCATCAAAGATACATAAGCAAGAAGTAGGCGTATAGCCTCTAACCTGGCAACAGGAGCATAAGTTTCATCATAATATATACCTTCCTCCTGACAATAGCCTTTGGCAACAAGTCTGGCTTTATTCTTTGTTATGTTTCCATCTTCATCAAGTTTATTTCTAAACACCCATTTGGTTCCAATAACTTGATGTGATTCTTCTCTTGGGATTAATTCCCAGACTTGATTCCTTTCAAATTGGTTAAGTTCTTCTTGCATGGCTATGCACCATTGGTCATCTTTAAGTGCTTCCTCAACATTTTTGGGTTCTATCTGTGACACAAAAGCTACAGACATGCAGAAATTAGTCATATTTCTAGTTCTTACCCCTTTTGAGATATCACTAATGATATTGTCCATTGAGAGTCCTCTAGGTGATTGCCATTCTTTTGATAATTCAGGCGTTTGAGAAGGCTCATTTTCTTCTAAATACAATTCATCAAGAGCCTCTCTTATATACTCATCATCACCTGCAAGTTCTTTATTTGACTCAAGAGGATTTCCCCCAAGGTCTACAATTTCATCAAATGTAACATGAATAGATTCTTCAATATTTAAGGTTCTTCTATTAAACACCCTGTAAGCCTTGCTAGTTAATGAATAACCTAAGAAAATGCCCTCATCGGCTTTTGAGTCAAATTTTCCTAAGTTGTCCTTTCCATTATTTAACACAAAACACTTACATCCAAATATTTTTAAATGAGCAACATTAGGCTTTCTACCATTTAACAATTCATAGGGAGTTGATTTTATAATTGACCTAATGAGCATTCTATTTAAAACATAACAAGCAGTACTAACCGCACCAGCCCAAAAATATTTAGGAACATTAGATTTATTTAACATTGTTCTAGCAAGTTCCTCTAATGACCTATTTTTCCTTTCAACTACACCATTTTGTTGGGGAGTCCTACGAGCAGAAAAGTTATGTAATATTCCATTTTCTTCACAATAACTTTCAAACTTTTCATTTTGAAACTCACCACCATGGTCACTTCTTAAAACTTTAATTCTTAGGTCTTTCTCATTTTGAATTTGTTTTGTAAATTTTCTAAAGACCTTAAAGGCTTCACTTTTCATAGTTAGGAAAAATGTCCAAGTATATCTAGAGTAATCATCAACAATCACAAGGCCATAATAATTTCCACCAAAGCTTTTTATCCTAGAAGGTCCAAATAAATCTAAATGTAATAATTCTAGGGGTTTTGAAGTGGAAATGACATTCTTTGATTTAAATGATGATTTTACTTGTTTACCTTTTTTACATGCATCACACAATCTATCTTTTTCAAATTTTAACTTAGGCAAACCAATAACTAAGTCTTTTGAAATCAATTTGTTCAAATGATGCATATTTATATGAGCAGCTCTCTTATGCCATAACCAAGGGTTCTCTTCCTTAATAACTAAACATGTTATACTAGAATCATGTAAACAATCCAAATCAATCAAGTATATGTTATTATGCTTAATGCCTTTTAATTCTACATTTTCGGAATCTATCAAATGTATGGTGCAAAATTTACTTTCAAAGATTACCTTAAATCCTTTGTCACATAGTTGACTTATGCTAAGGAGATTATGCTTTAGTCCATCAACAAGAAGCACATCCTTAATCTCCAAGGTGTTTGCACCACCTATATTTCCACTTCCAAGAATTTTCCCTTTGTTGTTGTCCCCATAAGTTACATATCCTTGTTCTTTAGCTTTGAAACTCACAAATTTCGTTTTATCACCTGTCATATGCTTTGAGCATCCACTATCAAGATACCACATAGACGTCTTTGATTTGGAAGTTTCCTACAAAACAAGAACATAGTAAACTTAGGTCCCCATAACTTTTGGGTCCTTGGGGTTAGAGACAAATAAATTATTTAACAATAGGAACCCAAATGTATTTACCTTTAGGAACACCAAAATGTTTAATTTTACATTTATTTGAAGTGTGACCTTGTTTCATACAATAAAAACATGCTTTTGATGTAACTTTTGAATATGATGAATTACTAACAAAACATGCTCTAGTTCCTTTTTCTACCCATACTCTTTTGTTTTTCCTTTTAGGCTTTTTCAAAGGAACTTGATGATTTACACTATTTTGAGCTAACACAATTTCATGCTTCTTAAGATCACCTATCTCCTTTTCGGCTTTGTCTAGCAAATGGTTAAGAATATCTATGTCATATTCATGCTCTTTACAAGTTGCACATGCTAAGTTCTTATCATCATTCTCATCTAAACATACAATTTTCGTTTCTAAGGATTCCTTTTCTTCTAAACATGTGATTTTCGTTTTTAATAAGTCAATTTCCTTTTCGGATCTACTTAAACTCTTCTTCACAACTTTATATTCGTTTTTCAAGTTCTTAAAGGCACTAAACAATTCATTGTAAGCATTTTGCAGTTCATCATAGTTATTATCATCATCACTAGAGGATGAGTCGGAATCACTTACCTCAAAGTCGGAAGACATGTTGTCATTTGCCATTAAGCAAATATTTGCTTCTACTACCGAGTCACTTGATTTCGAACTTGAATCACTGTTGTCCCAAGCAATATAAGCTTTCTTCTTGAAGAACTTTTTGCTTTTGATTTCTTCGTTCTTCTTATTTGGACATTCGGTCTTTATATGTCCTGCTTCACCACAACCATGAAAGTGATGAAGATCTTATTGAATTACTTTGGCAAAGATCTTATTGATTTGATGAAGTCAAAAATGAAGTCAAAGGCTACTTTGCTGCAGTCAAAGGTTACATAGATAAAAGGGTAGTGTGTTTAGTGAGTCTTCATCTCTGCCTAGGTATAATCAGTTTTATCTCTCTGCTGCATGAGGTTTCTTCATTTAAAAGATTTTGCAAAATGCCTCTAAAAAGCGTTTAAACGTTTAAAAACAAAGTATTTTGATAAAAGGTTTTTAATTAACTATTTTAACTAATAGTATACAAGGTTTATCAACTAAAATGTTCTTAACACTTTTATAACAAGTTTTTAACTGATATAACTTCGAAATAATCGATTGTTTTTATTAAAGGAAGTTTTGAAAACCTTCTGTCAGTGTTTTAACTGATATAGTTTCGAAATAACCAATTAAAATCACTTAAAATGTTCACGGAAGTGTTCTGGTAGTATTTTAATCGATATAAACTCGAAATAATCGATTAAAACCACTTGGACCAGCATATGATCGATCAGAATAAATTTATGATCGATCAGAATGAGGTTATGATCGATCATAATGAGTTTTTGATCGATCAGAATACTTTTAATCGATTAAACTGCATTTTAATCGATTAAAACAACTTAAGAGAATTTCTGCTATGCGTTTTAATCGATTAAAACAGGTTTTTATCAGTTAAAATCACTTAGAAAAGTTTATAAGAATACTTTGCAGTATTTTAATCGATTAAAAGGCGAAACAATCGATTAATACAGTTTGGAAGATTTTTTTACAAAGAGTTTTAATTGATATAAACGGTGTCGTATCAGTTAAAACAAATCTGGAAAATAATCAAGAACGTTTTAATAGATTAAAAGAAGTTTTAACAGATTAAAACAAGACTTTTAACAGATTAAAAGATTATTTTAACAGATTAAATAAACCAGCAGTTTTGAAAATCTTCTATATAAACAGAGTTGCTTGAACTTTTTAAAATACATCTTTTAGCAATCAATCAAGCAAGCATAAGTGCTACTTTCAAGAGAGAATCATGCTAGTTTTTGTGAAGTTCATTAAAGTTCTTTCTTGAGGCAAAATTGCATTCTTTTGGAGAAGAAACACATACTGCAGAACTGCATAAATCTGGTTTGAGCGTTCTAAGTTTCTTCTATTCGTTTCTTTACTTTCTTTTACTTTATTGTGGGTGCCTGGAATTGTGGGCACTGGTTTCTGTAGCTGGAATTTGGCTGCAGGGTTGGTCAAGAACTGGAATTTGGTTCTTGGTAAAGGTTTAGGTGCAGGAACTAGAATTGTGGTTCTTGTGGTAGATTGAGTGTGAGATTAAAGTTGTAATCTGTAAAACGTTCAATCTAGTGGAATCCAGCTAGAATTTGGCTGGAGACTGGACGTAGCCCTGGGATTGGGTGAACCAGTATAAATCTCGGTTGTATCTTTCTAAACCTTTCTCTTTTAATTCTGTCACTGCATTTAGTTTTGATTGCTTGTTGTATGTGATTCAATAACTGATCTGAAAACTTAAATCTTTGAAATAGATAATCTGTAATTTGTGAAAATCTTTCAAAGATCAATTCACCCCCCCTTCTTCATCTCAGCCTACATTTCTAACAATTGGTATCAGAGCAAGGGTCTTGAAAAATACTCAAGGCTTTCGGTCCAAATCTTTATTGGCTGAAAACAAATTACCTTTTTCTGAGGGAGCTTCTATTAATAGACCTCCACTGTTTTGTGGAACATATTATCCATTTTGGAAGATTAGGATGAAGATCTTTATTGAATCTATTGATAGGAATGTTTGGGATGTAATTGCTAATGGTCCATTAATTACAGAAAAAGAATGGTCTAGTTTAAATGATGAAGAAAAGAAAAAAGTTCAAAGTGATTGTACTGCTAAAAACATAATTACTTCTACACTAAATACGGATGAGTTTTTCAGGGTCTCCCAATGCAAATCTGCCAAGGAAATGTGGGAAGTTCTTGAGGTTACTCATGAAGGAACAGCTGATGTAAAGAGAGCCAGAAAACATACTCTCATAAGAGAATATGAGTTGTTTAAAATGCAAACTGGAGAAAGCATTGCAGATGTGCAGAAGCGCTTCACTCATATCATCAATCATCTAATGGGCTTAGGTAAAACCTTTGATAAGGAAGAATTAAATATTAAAGTTCTGAAATGTCTTGACAGGTCATGGCAGCCCAAGGTCACAGCAATCTCAGAATCAAAAGACTTATCCGTCATGACAACAACTTCCTTGTTTGGCAAACTCAGAGAACATGAAATGGAAATTAATAGATTCAATGAGCAAGAAGTCTCTGAGAAAAAAGGTAGAAGTATAACACTCAAGGTTGAAGAAAGAATTCAAGAATCAGAGGAGGAAAGTGAAAATCTTGGACTGCTTGTCAGAAAGTTCAACAAATTTCTCAAGAAAAAGATTCAAGACAAAGAAAAACATAAAAGGTATGAGAAAAAATCTGATTCTTTTAACTATAAATGTTATGGTTGTGGTAAGCAGGGTCATGTAAGAATGGAGTGCCCAGAAAAGAACAAATACAATGATAAGAAAGAAGAAAAAGTCAAAAGAAGAGCATATGTAGCATGGGATGATAATGATACTTCATCAACAGAGAATTCTGATAATGAAGAAGCTAACTTGTGCCTAATGGCAAATCAGAATCATCAAACCAGCAGTGTAAGTTCTAACTCTTCTTCAAATTTGGTGAATTATAATTCATTACAAGAAGCATTTAATGAAATGCATGAAGAAACTAAGAAACTGCAAAGAGAAAATGATAGGATAAAAGGATTGAATAATTGGTTAGTAAATAAAGTAGATTCTCTTGAAAAGAAAATTCTTGAAGATAAAACTGATCTTGATTTTTTAAAACTAATCCATGATAATTCTGATTGTGTATGCAATAAACCATGTAATAATTGTTCATAATTACAAAAGAAAATTGATTTTTTATCACAAACTGTTTCAAAATTTACACAAGGTCAAGCTAATCTTGATGTTCTTCTTGGGTCACAAAAACTTATTTTTGACAAATCTGGCATTGGATTTACATCTAGCAAGAAATTCAGAAAAACAAATGTAAACAGGAAATCATACTCATCATCTGTGATTAAATGTTTTTACTGCATGAAAAAGGGTCATTCCGTGAAGTATTGTAGAATTAAGAAGTATGCTATTCCTAGAGGTAGAATGAGGTGGATACCCAAAAATTCATTTCAAATAACATGATTGGACCCGAGTAATTAAAAGGGGTACTAGAAATATGCCAAATTTGTTTTGCAGGAACAAAAATCTGGAAGTCCCTTGGTGTTCAAAACAGCAAATTCGGTTCTGGTTTCATAAACTAAATGTTTTAATTGATATAAAACTATTTTAATCGGTTAAAATCACTTACAGAGAATATCAGAAAAGTTGTCCGTATAGTTTTAATCGATTAAAATGCGAATTAATCGATTAAAATGCTCTGAGGATTTCTGGTTTAGCTGTTTTAATCGATTAAAAAGGATTTATATCAGTTAAAACCACTAACAGGTTAAATTTAATCAATTCTTCTTCGTTTTAATCGATTAAAATTTTGTTATCATTTTATTAATTTCATCTAGTACAAAATTAATCGATTCTTTTATGTATTAATCGGTTATTTCACTATTGCATGTTCAAACCTAGTATTAAAGATCAAATTAATAGGTTAATGTGTTGATTAATCGATTAATTTGTTCCTGAAAATTATTTTTGCAACATCCAATTGAAAATTGGTCAGCAAATCAGAGTCAAAAATCCAAGTTTTTGTGTTAATCAAAATCTCCATAATACATTTATTACATCTGTTGACCAAGTCAAACTTCTCTCCAAGAACAAAATAGCTGATGTACCCATTGTCCAGAAACATGTGCCTCTGTCTTTGGTCAAGGGGACAATTGCATTTAAAAGCTGAAACGGTGCAGTTCTGTCTCTTTGGATTTCAAAAATTTGAAATCCGATCTTCATCAAACCAGGTTCTGTACTTACCCAACCATTTCTCAACTTCTCATCTTTCTTCTGTTTTCATATTTTCAAAATCTTCTCTCGAATATCTGCTACAAACATGTTCAAAAGATCAAAATCAAGGAAGAAATAAAAGGGAGAGTCTTCCTCTGCTAGAAATCAAGGAGGTCATCTTGAAAATTGGTTCAGTGGTGATATAGAAAAGATGAACAATTTCATTACTCATTTCAGTCAAAAACAACTTGTAATTCCCAAATTCATAAGGTTTGCTTGGCTACATGAAGAAGGGTTCACTTCGTTAAGAAGAAAACTGAAGAATCAGAAACTGAAGAACTTTCTGGAATATACTGGCAACATTCAACCAGATTTGGTAAGAGTGTTTTATGCAAATCTCACTGTCAGTGGTTCCACTTTAAGATCTAAGGTAAAAGGAGTTAGTATGGTCATTACTCCTGATATTTGGGATGAAGTTGTTGGCCTCAAAGATGTTGGTGTAAAAGTCTCTAGAGGTAATATTGTTGAATTGCCAGAATTTAACAAAATTCAATTTTTTCGTACCTGTCTCAAAGATCAAGATGATTCGGTAATAATTTTCAATGCTGGGAAGATGAGGCTTGAATCAAGAATACTTGCCTTCATTATTTCATGGATGCTTACTCCAAGGGGGAGTAATCATGCTATACTCAATGAGGGTGATTTAGCTCTCATGTATTGTATTGAAAATAGGATTCGTGTTAACTGGGTCTATGTTATTAAAGATCACATGGTAAAAGCCAAGAGGCTTGCTGATTATAAACTTCCTTATGCTTTGTTAATAAACAAATTTTTTAGACATTTTGCAGTAGATTTAGAAGGGGAGTATGTGGAAACTCCGAAAGCATCTAATGAGATTGATGACTCAACTTTACGGAAAATGGGATTTATTAAAATTGATGATGAATAGATTTCCAAAATTGATGCTGGGATGTCCGAAGGTGAGGAGGAAGATGAAGAAGAAGATGAACAAGGTCAAATTCCTTCCTCTCCAGCTGCTGTAGAGGTTCCTGAATCCACCAGTGGTCAAGCTTCATATGAGAATATGGAGATTATTCCCTACATGGAGCAACCTGACCGTGGGACTCCTCTGTCTCAATTTGAAAGGTCAATGCTTTCTCAAATGGCCACAATGCAGGAAAACCAAAGAAAGCATATGCAAATGACCTATCAACATTTCCAGCAGACCAACAATCAGTTCACAAACCTTGGTAACCAGATTGCAGATATTTACACCAAACTGGAAGATATGCAGCTCAACCAAGGAAATTGGGATGATTAAGTTTTTGGACAAAAAGGGTCCCTTCTTATCTTTTTCTTTGTCATATTTCTTTTGCTATTTTTTTTTTGGTCTGTAATATTAACTGGTTGTAAACCAGGAACAATCTTTTTAACTTTGCTAAATATGATATAGGTTTTAAGTTGAATTAAGAAGAGCCTAGATAGAATCAAACATAATTCTCTGATAATTTTAGCTGATACAAATTAGATTCAATCGATTAAATCGATTAAAAGAAACACTTACATAGGAAATTCACAACAAAATAATCGATTAATTAGCGTATCAATCGATTAAAACCCGTATGTTATGTGTTTGTATCAACTAAAAACTAGTTAACATTAACAGACTAAATAAGGTACTATTCTGATTTTGATGGATCTATTGGCTAAAACTTACTCAATCTAGTTGATATTATCTTAAAACATTTTCCTAATAATCAATTTTTACAAAATTCGCACTGAATTAGGCATTTTAGATACATCAAACATTACCTAGTTTTCAAAACTGGTTGTTTTAATCGATACAAACAAGCTTTAAATCAATTAAAAGCACTTATACAACTTTTTCTAACTATTTTAATCGATTAAATGTCGATTTAATCGATTAAATCAACTTATGTTTCAACCTTTCGAATTTTATCACTGTTTTAATCGATTAAAACATTAGTTCAATCGATTAAAACCATTCACAAGAACTTTTTAATCGATTTTGTCCTGTTTTTAATCGATTTTTACTCTGGACAGAAAAATTAAAGGCTTTAGTTAATGGTTGTTCTTGTAACATGCTACTAAAACATTATTCCCTTATCTTTACACGTGTTAATTTTATTCATTACAAATGTGTTAATGAAGATAAGTTTGAATCAACTTTGATTGGTCTTTACATGAGTGAGATATCGTATCCAATCTTTGTACTGTTTTCAAAATCTACAATTTGTCACATAACATACTTAGTAAGGTTCCTCTGTTCCCTATTTTTGATGAAGTCAAAAGGGGGAGAAATATTGCTTTGCTTTTATAATTGATTTCTCTTATTTAGGGGGAGTAGCAATATAGGGGGAGAAATGGGAAAATCATTTTTTGAATACTCACTAACCTATATATTCAAGTGACTTCTTCTGCAGAGTTGTTATTCAAAGAGGTGTTTGTCTTCATCAAATAGGGGGAGACTGAAAGTGATGACGATCTTATTGAATTACTTTGGCAAAGATCTTATTGATTTGATGAAGTCAAAAATGAAGTCAAAGGCTACTTTGCTGCAGTCAAAGGTTACTTAGATAAAAGGGTAGTGTGTTTAGTGAGTCTTCATCTCTGCCTAGGTATAATCATTTTTATCTCTCTGCTGCATGAGGTTTCTTCATTTAAAAGATTTTGCAAAATGCCTCTAAAAAGCGTTTAAACGGTTAAAAACAAAGTATTTTGATAAAAGGTTTTTAATTAACTATTTTAACTAATAGTATACAAGTTTTATCAACTAAAATGTTCTTAACACTTTTATAACAAGTTTTTAACTGATATAACTTCGAAATAATCGATTGTTTTCATTAAAGGAAGTTTTGAAAACCTTCTGTCAGTGTTTTAACTGATATAGTTTCGAAATAACCAATTAAAATCACTTAAAATGTTCACGGAAGTGTTCTGGTAGTATTTTAATCGATATAAACTCGAAATAATCGATTAAAACCACATGGACCAGCATATGATCGATCAGAATAAATTTATGATCGATCAGAATGAGGTTATGATCGATCATAATGAGTTTTTGATCGATCAGAATACTTTTAATTGATAAAACTGCATTTTAATCGATTAAAACAACTTAAGAGAATTTCTGCTATGCGTTTTAATCGATTAAAACAGGTTTTTATCAGTTAAAATCACTTAGAAAAGTTTATAAGAATACTTTGCAGTATTTTAATCGATTAAAAGGCGAAACAATCGATTAAAACAGTTTGAAAGATTTTTTTACAAAGAGTTTTAATTGATATAAACGGTGTCGTATCAGTTAAAACAAATCTGGAAAATAATCAAGAACGTTTTAATAGATTAAAAGAAGTTTTAACAGATTAAAACAAGACTTTTAACAGATTAAAAGATTATTTTAACAGATTAAATAAACCAGCAGTTTTGAAAATCTTCTATATAAACAGAGATGCTTGAACTTTTTAAAATACATCTTTTAGCAATCAATCAAGCAAGCATAAGTGCTACTTTCAAGAGAGAATCACACTAGTTTTTGTGAAGTTCATTAAAGTTCTTTCTTGAGGCAAAATTGAATTCTTTTGGAGAAGAAACACATACTGCAGAACTGCATAAATCTGGTTTGAGCGTTCTAAGTTTCTTCTATTTGTTTCTTTACTTTCTTTTACTATATTGTGGGTGCCTGGAATTGTGGGCAATGGTTTCTGTAGCTGGAATTTGGCTGCAGGGTTGGTTAAGAACTGGAATTTGGTTCTTGGTAAAGGTTTAGGTGCAGGAACTAGAATTGTGGTTCTTGTGGTAGATTGAGTGTGAGATTAAAGTTGTAATCTGTAAAACGTTCAATCTAGTGGAACCCAGCTGGAATTTGGCTGGAGACTGGACGTAGCCCTGGGATTAGGTGAACCAGTATAAATCTCGGTTGTATCTTTCTAAACCTTTCTCTTTTAATTCTGTCACTGCATTTAGTTTTGATTGCTTGCTGTATGTGATTCAAGAACTGATCTGAAAACTTTAATCTTTGAAATAGATAATCTGTAATTTGTGAAAATCTTTCAAAGATAAATTCACCCCCCTCTTGATCTCAGCCTACATTTTTAACAAACCATAACATTTTATATTTACGGAAGTACTTTCTCTTACCTTTCCCTTACCTTTGAATGGATGCCTTCCTTTGGCTTTCATGAATTTTGTGAACTTCTTTATCATAAGACTCAATTCTTCTTCTTCGTTCTCCGAGTCTTCTTCTTCCTTTTTATTTTTACCTTTGGAAATTTCCGTTTTGAAGGCTAAGTTCTTCTTTTGATATTGTCCTTCTTCATCGTTTAGCCTTCCAAGCTCAAGCTCATGCTCTCTTAGCTTTCCAAAGAGCGCCGCCATTGACATAGTGGCAAGGTTTTGTGACTCCGAGATGGCCATCACCTTAGGTTGCCATTTCCTATCCAAAGATTTTATAATTTTAACATTCAATTCATCAACGTCAAAGATTTTACCTAATCCGGTGAGATGGTTCACAATATGAGTGAAACGCTTTTGAACGTCAAATATCGTTTCGCCTTGTTGCATCCGGAACATCTCGTATTCTTGGATTAGGGAATTTTTCCGAGCTCTCTTAACGTCATCGGTACCTTCGTGGGTCACTCTTAGCATTTCCCACATCTCTTGAGCACTTTTACAAACAGAGATCCTGTAAAACTCGTCAAGGGTTAAAGCAGATGAAATTATATTTCTAGCCCTAACGTCAAATTGTGCTTTTCTGTTTTCCTCTGTTGTCCATCTAGAAAAAGGTTTGGGAACGTCAACACCATTCTCAGTAACTTTAGAACATATGGACCGTTAAAAATAGCGTCCCAAACGCCTCTATCAACAGACTCTAAAAAGATTTGCATTCTTACTTTCCAGAAAGGATAATTTTGACCCGCAAAAAGTGGGGGTCTGTTGATAGACGCACCTTCGGCAAAAGTTTGATTTTGTCCGGCCATTTTCGAAAAGTTTGAAAGACTATCAAAGCAAGCTCTGATACCACTTGTTAAAATCGCGCAACAGAATGTTCGCGTGAACGGACAAAAACCAAGAGGGGGGGGTGAATTGGTTTCTTAACAAAAATTAGGTTTTCAAAATTTTTCCCAAATTTTACCGATTAAAAAGTTGTGTAAACGTAAATAAGATAGAGATAGAGTCTTACACAGGAGATTTATACTAGTTCGGATCAAAAGACCCTACGTCCAGTTGCTAATCACTCAAACAGAGGATTAACGCTGTCACTATAATCAAAGTTGTTACAAACAGATAACAATTGAAAATACAAAGGAAAGAAAACACCTCTCTTGAAACCCACAAGAGATGAAGAACAGCTTTCCCCAGAGACGGCACAACACACAATCCACTAAGAACTCCACTTAGTGATTCTTATCGCTTCTAGCCCACACCATGTTCCAAAAGCCCCTTTTTCCTCCAACAAACAGTTCTCTGGCACTCACAGCACTTAACTTTTGTTTGAAAAAGGTTGTTCTTTTTTTCTGAGTGCCATAGAGAAACTTAAGTAGAGAAATTAGGGTTTGGGAATTGGGAATTTTGGAACTAGGAGTCTTGGGATTAGGGTTATTGAAAATAGGGTTGAATTGAAATTGAAAATCAAAATCTGACTGAAATAATCGATTAAATGAAGTGTTAATCGATTATTACAGAGCCAAAATCAACAGAACCCCAAAACTCACTGTTTTAATCGATTAAAAGCCCTGTTAATCGATTAACAGGCCTGTTAATCGATTAACAGGTGTGTTAATCGATTATTACAGTGAACAGATACAGAAAATGGTTTTTCTCACTGTAATAATCGATTATTTGACCATTTAATCGATTAAAGCCGAGGCAATTTGTCGCCGCCGTCAAAACGAGGCGGTCGGAGCGACGCAATGGTTTCGACTTCCTTTGATTTTCGCATTTTTTATTGGTGGTTACAACGCCTTTAGGTTGTCCGATAACCGGGCTGAACCTAGGGGCGAGGTTTTCGAAAAGGTGCTCTTGGATTGTCCGATAACCGGGCTAATCCAAGAGCTAGTTTTTGAGGGTTCTCTGGAGTCGCCACCGATGTTTTTACCGGAAACATCGGAAAAGGAGTTTAAAAGGTGTTGGTTTTCGAAAAACCAACTTTGGTCGTTAGAACCAGAGTTGGGTAAGGGAGTTAGTTACGCGTAAAGGAAGTATTAGTTCCTTTACGACGCCCCTTTCGGGTTCCCTATGATAGGCCAGCTATTCTGTAATAAATAAACCAGAAAAATACGCTTTTGCCCTTTTATTTTGCAGAATTTAAAGATTATGACTACATGGCCCTAATGTCTATTGCGTAATTTAAATAATGCGGTAAAAGATAGAGAGAGAAAGTAAGAACCTCCGAAGCTAGATTTCTATTAACTTTTGTAAATAGGGTGCTTTGTGGCAGCCCTTCACTCTACACGGCGTCGAAAAACCTCTCGAAACACCCTAAAAACACTCTAAAGACACTCAGAAGCTCCGGAAATGCGTCGGAGGGATTCTAGAGAGAGAAACTATTGATGTGACTAGAGAGAGAGTGAGAAAGCTGTGTGAAATGAGGGGAAGGGAGGCCCTATTTATAGGGATTCACGCCTGTCAGGTCGAGACGGCCGTCTCGTCTGGCAAGGTCGAGACGGCCGTCTCGCCATTCCAGACGGTCGTCTCGCCTTGTAGGAATGGCAAGACGGCGGTCTCGCCAAACGAGACGGTGGTCTCGCCTTTCGCAAGTGGCGAGATGGCCGTCTCGCCACTTGCACTAGGCGAGACGGCGGTCTCGAGTTTGAGACGACGGTCTCGACCCTAAAAGGCGAAAATCCTTATTTTTGTGCCAAAAATCCCTCCTATCCTATTATGGGGCCTAATAGTCTCTCCTAATGGCTTCTTAGGCTTCGTCCATCTTCGGAAAGGAGGTCTTCTGATCTTTATTGTGAAGCCGGGCAAGATTTGGGGTCTACAGCTGCCCCCCCTTTACCCGACTAGTTGACTACTGGCCTTTTGTGCCAAGGAGATCGACTGGAGGGTAAAGGAGTTGACCCTCTTGCCCGGTTATCCTTCAGATGTTCCGGCTTGCGGTGGTTGATCTTCTGGGGAAAACTTGTGTTCGTGCACTTCCGGGATACTCCTTCTGACGGTAGCCGACCCCTTCGGTGAACACGTGGTAGAACCTCAGGATACTCCTTCTGACGGTAGCCGATCCTTCGGTTGATGGTGTTGAACATTCAAGGACTTGATGTTGCACTTGATGGACATGAAGATTGTTGATTTTGATGATGATTCAAGAACTCAAGAACTTAGAGAGTTGAAGACTTGTTTTGTAGTGTAATAACTCTGTTTTAATTACATTGAGTCTGTAATTTTAGTGTTTGAGATAGCCGGTACATAGTCTGAACCTTAGAAGCTTCAAAAAGCTCAAGTTTATCATCCAGGCTCGGCTTTAATCGATTAAATAGGGAAATAATCGATTAAAACAGTGAGAAAAATCATTTTCTGTAACAACTCACTGGTTTAATCGATTAAACCAAATTTTAATCGATTATCAGGCGGTTTAATCGATTAAACCTCCTTTTAATCGATTAAAACAGAGAGATTTGGGTTCTGTTGATTTTTGGCTCTGGTTTAATCGATTAACACTTCTTTTAATCGATTAAACCAGTCAGATTTTGAGTTTTAATTTCAAATCAAACCTATTTTCGAAAACCCTATTCCCAAGAACCCTAGTTTCGAAATCCCTAATTCCTAAACCCTAATTTCTCTACTTAAACTCTTCTATGGCACTCAGAAAAGTAGAACAATCTTTTTCATACAAAAGTTAAGTGTTGTAGTGCCAGAGAACTGTTTGTTGCAAGAAAAAGGGGCTTTTGGAACCTGGTGTGGGCTAGAAGCGATAAGAATCACTAAGTGGAGTTCTTAGTGGATTGTGTGTTGTGCCGTCTCTAGGGAAAGTTGTTCATCATCTCTTGTGGATTTCAAGAGAGGTGTTTTCTTATCTTTATCTTTTCAATTGTAATTTGTTTGTAACAACTTTGATCATAGTGACAGCGTTAATCCTCTGTTTGAGTGATTAGCAACTGGACGTAGGGTCTTTTGATCCGAACCAGTATAAATCTCCTGTGTAAGACTCTATCCCTTTCTCTATTTACATTTACACAGATTTTAATCGGTAAAATTTGGGGAAAATTTTGAAAACCTAATTTTTATTAAGAAACCAATTCACCCCCCTCTTGGTTTTTGTCCGACCACGCGAACATTCCGCTGCGCGATTCTAACAAGTGGTATCAGAGCTTGCTTTGATAGTCATTCAAACTTTTCGAAAATGGCTGGACAAAATCAAACTTTTGTCGAAGGTGCGTCTATCAACAGACCCCCACTTTTTGCGGGTCAAAATTATCCTTTCTGGAAGGTACGTATGCAAATATTTTTAGAGTCTATTGATAGAGGCATTTGGGATGCTATTTTAAACGGTCCATTTGTTCCTAAAATTACTGAGAACGGTGTTGACGTTCTTAAAGCTTTTTCTAGATGGACTGCAGAAGAAAATAGGAAAGTCCAATTTGACGTTAGGGATAGAAATATTATTTCATCTGCTCTAACCCTTGACGAGTTTTATAGAATTTCTGTTTGTAAAAGTGCACAGGAAATGTGGGAAATGCTTAGAGTGACCCACGAAGGTACTGACGACGTCAAGAGAGCACGTAAAAACTCTCTAATCCAAGAATACGAGATGTTCTGGATGCAACCAGGAGAAAAGATCTTTGACGTACAAAAGCATTTCACTCATATCGTGAACCATCTCACCGGATTAGGTAAAGTATTTGACGTTGATGAATTAAATGTTAAAATTTTGAAATCTTTGGATAGGAAGTGGCAACCTAAGGTGACGGCCATCTCGGAGTCACAAAATCTTGCCACTATGTCTATGGTGGCGCTCTTTGGAAAACTTAGAGAACATGAGTTAGAGCTTGGAAGGTTAAACGAAGAAGAAGGCCAATATCAAAAGAAGAATCTTGCCTTCAAAACCGAAATCTCAAAAGGTAAAAATAAAAGGGAAGAAGAAGACTCAAACGATGAAGAAGAATAATTGAGTCTAATGATAAAGAAGTTCACCAAATTCATGAAAGCAAAAGGAAGACATCCCTTCAAAGGTAAAGGAAAGGTAAGGGAAAATTCTTCCGTAAATATAAAATGCTATGGTTGTGGTGAAGCAGGACATGTAAAGACCGAATGTCCAAATAAGAAGAACGATGAAGTTAAAGGCAAAAAGCAATTCAAGAAGAAAGCTTACATTGCTTGGGACAACAATGACTCAAGTTCGGAATCAAGTGACTCGGAAATAGAAGCAAACATTTGCTTAATGGCAAATGACAACATATCATCCGATTTTGAGGTAAGTGATTCTGACACATCTTCTAGTGATGAGGATAATAACTATGATGAATTGCAAAATGCTTATAATGAATTGTTTAGTGCTTTTAAGAACTTGAAGAATGAATATAAAGTTGTAAAGAAGAATTTAAGTAGATCCGAAAAGGAAATTGACTCTTTAAAAATGAAAATTACATGTTTAGAAGAAAAATAGGTATTAGACACGAAAATTGTATGTTTAGATGAGGATAAGAATTTAGCATGTGAAACTTGTAAAGAGCATGAATATGACATAGATATCCTAAATCATCTACTTGATAAAGCCGAAATGGAAATAAGTGATCTTAAGAAGGATAAAACTGTTTTTGCTCAAAATAATGTAAATCATCAAGTTTCTATGAAAAAGTCTAAAACTAAAAAGAAAAGAGTATGGGTTGAGAAAGGAACTAAAATATCAAAAGTTAGAAATGCATCATTTTCAAATGCCACATCAAAAGTATGTTTTTATTGCATGAGACAAGGTCACACGTCAAATAGATGTAAAATTAAACATTTCGGTGTACCTAAAGGTAAATTAATTTGGGTTCCTATAGTTAAATAGATTGTTATGTCTCTAACCCCAAGGACCCAATAGTTGTGGGGACCTAAGTTTACTATATTCTTGTTTTGTAGGAAACTTCCAAATCAAAGAAGTCTATGTGGTATCTTGATAGCGGATGCTCAAAACATATGACCGGAGATAAATCTAAATTTGTGAGTTTCAAGGCTAAGGGACAAGGATATGTAACTTATGGGGACAACAATAAAGGGAAGATCCTTGGAATTGGAAACATAGGTGGTGCAAACACTTTGGAGATCAAGGATGTGCTACTTGTTGATGGACTTAAGCATAATCTCCTTAGTATAAGTCAATTATGTGACAAAGGCTTCAAGGTAATTTTTGAAAGTAAATTTTGCACCATACACTTGATAGATTCCGAAAATGTAGCATTGAAAGGCATTAGGCATAACAACATATATTTGATTGATTTGGATTGTTTACATGAGTCTAGCATAACATGTTTAGTTGCTAAGGAAGAGAACTCTTGGTTATGGCATAAGAGAGCGGCTCATATAAATATGCATCATTTGAATAAATTGATATCAAAAGACTTAGTTATTGGTTTGCCTAAGTTAAAATTTGAAAAATATAGATTGTGTGATGCATGCCAAAAGGGTAAACAAGTAAAATCATCATTTAAATCAAAGAATGTTATTTCCACTTCAAAACCCCTAGAATTATTACATTTAGATTTATTTGGACCTTCTAGGATAAAAAGCTTTGGTGGAAATTATTATGGACTTGTGATTGTTGATGATTACTCTAGGTATACATGGACATTTTTCCTTACTACGAAAAGTGAAGCTTTTAAAGTCTTTAGAAAATTTGCAAAACAAATTCAAAATGAGAAAGACTTAAGAATTAAAGTTTTGAGAAGTGACCATGGTGGTGAGTTTCAAAATGAAAAGTTTGAAAATTATTGTGAAGAAAATGGAATTTTACATAAATTTTCTGCTCCTAGGACTCCCCAACAAAATGGTGTAGTTGAAAGGAAAAATAGGTCATTAGAGGAACTTGCTAGAACTATGTTAAATGAATCTAATGTTCCTAAGTATTTTTGGGCTGATGTGGTTAGTACTGCATGTTATGTTTTAAATAGAATGCTCATTAGGTCAATTATTAAATCTACTCCCTATGAATTGTTTAATGGTAGAAAACCTAATGTTGCTCATTTGAAAATTTTTGGTTGTAAGTGCTTTGTGTTGAATAATGGTAAGGACAACTTAGGAAAATTTGACTCTAAAGCTGATGAAGGGATTTTCTTAGGTTATTCATTAACTAGCAAGGCTTATAGGGTGTTTAATAGGAGAACTTTGAATATAGAAGAATCTATACATGTTACCTTTGATGAGATTGTAGACCTTGGGGGAAATCCTCCTGAGTCAAATAAATAAATTGCAGGTGATGATGAATATATAAGAGAGGCTCTTGATGAATTATATTTGGAAGAAAATGAGCCTTCTCAAACGCCTGAATTAGCAAAAGAATGGCAATCACCTAGAGGACTCTCAATGGACAATATCATTGGTGATATCTCAAAAGGGGTAAGAACTAGAAACATGACTAATTTTTGTATGTTTGTAGCTTTTGTGTCACAGATTGAACCCAAGAATGTTGAGGAAGCACTTAAAGATGAACAATGGTGCATAGCCATGCAAGAAGAACTTAACCAATTTGAAAGAAATCAAGTCTGGGAATTAATCCCAAGGGAAGAATCACATCAAGTTATTGGAACCAAATGGGTGTTTAGAAATAAGCTTGATGAAGATGGGAACATAACAAAGAATAAAGCTAGACTTGTTGCAAAAGCCTATTGTCAGGAGGAAGGTATAGATTATGATGAAACTTATGCTCCTGTTGCCAGGTTAGAGGCTATACGCCTACTTCTTGCTTATGCATCTTTAATGAAATTTAAACTATATCAAATGGATGTTAAAAGTGCATTTTTGAATGGTTTTATTAAAGAAGAAGTTTATGTGGAGCAACCCCCTGGTTTTGAGGATTTTAGTTTTCCTAATCATGTTTTTAAATTAAAGAAAGCTTTATATGGGTTGAAACAAGCTCCTAGATCTTGGTATGAAAGGTTAAGTAGTTTCCTAACATCAAATGATTTTTCTAGAGGAAAAATTGATTCTACACTGTTTATAAAGAAAGTTAAAGAACATATCTTATTGGTCCAGGTGTATGTTGATGATATTATTTTTGGATCAACTGATAATTTGTTATGTGTAGAATTTGCTAAGATAATGCAGGGAGAGTTTGAAATGTCTATGATGGGAGAATTGACATTCTTCCTTGGACTACAAATCAAGCAACTTAAAGATGGCATTTTCATCTCTCAAACCAAATACTGCAAAGAGATCCTTAAAAAGTTTGGAATGGACACCTCAAAGGAAGCTAACACACCCATGGGAACTTCATGCTATCTAGACAAGGATGAATCGGGTTTGGAAGTTAATCAAACTATGTATAGAGGTATGATAGGATCAACTGTTATACTTAGCTGCAAGTACACACGATATTATGCATTATGTACGTGTGTGTGCTAGATTTCGGGCTTGTCCTAAAGAATCTCATCTAATTGCAGTGAAACATATTTTAAAATACTTAAAAGGAACTACTAGTTTTGGTTTGTGGTATCAGTCTGATGCTTGTATGAGTTTAATAGGATATTCGATGCTTGATTATGGTGGATGTAAAATTGATAGGAAAAGTACTAGTGGGACATGTCATTTGTTAGGTTCATCCTTAATATCTTGGCATTCTAAGAAACAGGCATGTGTTGCTTTATCTACCACTTGAAGTTTGAATATATTGCAGTTGGTAGTTGTTGTGCTCAAATTACGTGGATGAAACAACGAGTTAGAAGATTATAGTATCTTTTTAAATGACATTCTATTGATGTGTGATAATACGAGTGCAATAAATCTTACTAAGAATCCGATAATGCACTCTAGGACTAAACATATAGAAATAAGACATCACTTTTTGAGAGATCATATCAGCAAAGGAAAGCTGTAAAATAGAGTATGTAGATACCAAACGTCAATTAGCAGATATTTTTACTAAGCCTCTACCCAAGGATAGATTCTATGATCTTAGAAGAGACTTAGGGATATTAGAAATAACTTAAATTCTGATTAATTTGACTGTTTTTGGATGATTGTAATGTTATAATTCGTGGTATAGGATGTTCATAGGTTATCATGTGTTAAAACACTCAAAACAGGGCATTCGTCTTTGGAATAATCGATTAATTGGAGGTATAATCGATTATTTGCATCCAAAACACTGAAAGCAGGGTATTCCTCTCTGGAATAATCGATTAATTCGTTAATTAATCGATTAAAACCTTCTGATAATCGATTATCAGCTCGAAATAATCGATTAAATGCGACTGGAACTGGTTTAATCGATTATTCTGAGTTTTAATCGATTAAACCTGGCAAGTATGGGTTCTAGCCGTTGCTAACGACTCTTTTGGCCTCTATTCACTTCAATATGACCGTTAGACATGCTTGGCTATATATAGGGACCTCTATTTCACTTCTACTCACTTCTATCTCTTGAAATCAAGCTATCTTGCCTTATTCTTGCAATCTTGCTTACTTCTAACTTACCTTGCCCTGCTAAATCTTCTTGTTATTCTCTTATTCTTTCAATGGCCTCATCTTCTCGCACTAAGATTCCTACTAGAAGAAGATTTGCACCCTCCTCTCATCCACGTCCTAATTTTGTAGAAGGGTGGATTTCTGATACAGATGGACAACAAGAATTTCTAACCTACTGGAAGGAAAGGGCTATTATTTCTCCCAAGTTTCTTATTGGTGAGCAATTCATCAATAGGGGATTCAATTTTCCCAACCTTCTTGAAATTCAAGGAGTTCTTCCCTTCATCCAAATGCAAGGTACTTATTATCCAGACTTGGTTAGGGTATTTTACTCTAGATTTAAATTTAGAGATCAAATTGCTACTTCTAGAGTAAAGGGTGTCACAATTATTCTTGACGATGATATTTGGGAAAACGTCGCTCACTTTCCAATTAGAGACGATGCTATTAACATTTATGGTGAGTTAGATGATTTTGACAGGTTCTTAGCTTACCGTTCTTTTTTGAGAAATCCCTCCATGGAGATTGGACGTCTCCTTCTTGCTGGACCTTTAAAGAAGGAGGAATGCATGATTCTACATCTAATTGTCTGGATCCTATGTCCTCGGGCTACAAATCATGCCCAATGTTCTTCAATTGATCTTAGAATTATTCATGCCATAATGAATAATGAACCTTTAGATTGGGGCGTTCTTGTCACAATGACCATGTTAAAAGCAAAACGTCATCCCACATTCAAAATTCCATATGCTTTACTTGTCTCTCGTATTCTTGAATATAAAGGAGTGAATGTTGAAGGTGAACAAGCAGTTAGAACAAATAACTTGAACCGCATGTTGGACAGCACATTGATTCAACTCCAAATGGTGCATGTCAATGATATTTATGTTCACAAAGATGATGTTCCTAATCAAGGTGATGCTAATGAAGATTCTGATGAAGATATGCCTCCAGCAGCTGAGTTTCCCTCTGACCAAATCCAAAGTGTTAGAACTTCCTCTACTCATCATGAAACCCGACAATCCATGGAAGACATGTTATCTGACATGAATCAGAGGATGCAATCATTCTTCACTCTTTCTGGAGTACGGCATGAGGAAATAATTCGCCGTATATCTGATGTAGATGATAAAGTGTGTCGTTTAGAAAATAGATTTGATGCACACTTTAATGATGATGATAGTGCAAAATTTTAAATTTTGTTGATTATTTTCTTTTTGTTATTTTTTTCTTGTTATTGTAATGAATGATTGTTTTCTGCAATAAAATATGATGTTTCTTTAATGCTTTGATTGAGGGGTAGTTATCTCCAACTTATGCATATTTTGAGGGGGAGCCCTTATGATTGTTATTTGCAGAGTTATTTTTTATTATAATCAAAATTGGGGGAGAAATATTTAAACCCTCTCATGAATTGCATTTAAATATTATATGGTATGTTTAATGTGTTGGTTAGTATGACAGATAAAACAGGTTATTACAAGGCTTTAAAAGATAATTTTGATCATCATCAAAAAGGGGGAGATTGTTGAACATTCAAGGACTTGATGTTGCACTTGATGGACATGAAGATTATTGATTTTGATGATGATTCAAGAACTTAGAGAGTTGAAGACTTGTTTTGTAGTGTAATAACTCTGTTTTAATTAGATTGAGTCTGTAATTTTAGTGTTTGAGATAGCCGGTACATAGTCTGAACCTTAGAAGCTTCAAAAAGCTCAAGTTTATCATCCAGGCTCGACTTTAATCGATTAAATAGGGAAATAATCGATTAGGCCCTTTCGGGTTCCCTATGATAGGCCAGCTATTCTGTAATAAATAAACCGGAAAAATACGCTTTTGCCCTTTTATTTTGCGGAATTTAAAGATTATGACTACATGGCCCTAATGTCTATTGCGTAATTTAAATAATGCGGTAAAAGATAGAGAGAGAAAGTAAGAACCTTCGAAGCTAGCTTTCTATTAACTTTTGTAAATAGGGTGCTTTGCGACAGTCCTTCACTCTACACGGCGTCGGAAAACCTCTCGAAACACCCTAAAAACACTCTAAAGACACTCAGAAGCTCCGGAAATGCGTCGGAGGGATTCTAGAGAGAGAAACTATTGATGTGACTAGAGAGATAGTGAGAAAGTTGTGTGAAATGAGGGGAAGGGAGGCCTTATTTATAGGGATTCGCGCCTGTCAGGTCGAGACGGCCGTCTCGTCTGGCAAGGTCGAGACGGCCGTCTCGCCATTCCAGACGGCCGTCTCGCCTTGTACGAATGACGAGACGGCGGTCTCGCCAAACGAGATGGTGGTCTCGCCTTTCGCAGGTGGCGAGACGGCCGTCTCGCCACTTGCGCTAGGCGAGACGGCGGTCTCGAGTTTGAGACGGCGGTCTCGACCCTAAAAGGCGAAAATCCTTATTTTTGTGCAAAAATCTCTCCTATCCTATTATGGGGCCTAATAGTCTCTCCTAATGGCTTCTTAGGCTTCATCCATCTTCGGAAAGGAGGTCTTCTGATCTTTATTGTGAAGTCGGGCAAGATTTGGGGTCTACAGCTGCCCCCCCTTTACCCGACTAGTTGACTGCTGGCCTTTTGTGCCAAGGAGATCGACTGGAGGGTAAAGGAGTTGACCCTCTTGCCCGGTTGTCCTTCAGATGTTCCGGCTTACGGCGGTTGATCTTCTGGGGAAAACTTGTGTTCGTCCACTTCCGGGATACTCCTTTTGACGGTAACCGACCCCATCGGTGAACACGTGGTAGAACCTCAGGATACTCCTTCTGACGGTAGCCGATCCTTCGGTTGATGGTGTTGAACATTCAAGGACTTGATGTTGCACTTGATGGACATGAAGATTGTTGATTTTGATGATGATTCAAGAACTCAAGAACTTAGAGAGTTGAAGACTTGTTTTGTAGTGTAATAACTCTGTTTTAATTAGATTGAGTCTGTAATTTTAGTGTTTGAGATAGCCGGTACATAGTCTGAACCTTAGAAGCTTCAAAAAGCTCAAGTTTATCATCCAGGCTCGGCTTTAATCAATTAAATAGGGAAATAATCGATTAGGCCCTTTCGGGTTCCCTATGATAGGCCAACTATTCTGTAATAAATAAACCGAAAAAATACGCTTTTGCCCTTTTATTTTGCGGAATTTAAAGATTATGACTACATAGCCTTAATGTTTATTGCGTAATTTAAATAATGCGGTAAAAGATAGAGAGAGAAAGTAAGAACCTCCGAAGCTACCCTTCTATTAACTTTTGTAAATAGGGTGCTTTGCGACAACCCTTCACTCTACACGGCGTCGGAAAACCTCTCGAAACACCCTAAAAACACTCTAAAGATAGTCAGAAGCTCCGGAAATGCGTCAGAGGGATTCTAGAGAGAGAAACTATTGATGTGACTAGAGAGAGAGTGAGAAAGTTGTGTGAAATGAGGGGAAGGGAGGCCCTATTTATAGGGATTCGCGCCTGTCAGGTCGAGACGGCCGTCTCGTCTGGCAAGGTCGAGACGGCCGTCTCGCCATTCCAGACGGTCGTCTCGCCTTGTAGGAATGGCGAGACGGTGGTCTCGCCAAACGAGACGGTGGTCTCGCCTTTCGCAGGTGGCGAGACGGCCGTCTCGCCACTTGCGCTAGGCGAGACGGCGGTCTCGAGTTTGAGACGGCGGTCTCGACCCTAAAAGGCAAAAATCCTTATTTTTGTGCCAAAAATCCCTCCTATCCTATTATGGGGCTAATAGTCTCTCCTAATGGCTTCTTAGGCTTCGTCCATCTTCAGAAAGGAGGTCTTTTGATCTTTATTGTGAAGCCGGGCAAGATTTTGGGTCTACAGCTGCCCCCCCTTTACCCGACCAGTTGACTGCTGGCCTTTTGTGCCAAGGAGATCGACTGGAGGGTAAAGGAGTTGACCCTCTTGCCCGGTTATCCTTCAGATGTTCCGGCTTACAGCGATTGATCTTCTAGGGAAAACTTGTGTTCGTGCACTTCCGGGATACTCCTTTTGACGGTAGCCGACCCCTTCGGTGAACACGTGGTAGAACCTCAGGATACTCCTTCTGACGGTAGCCGATCCTTCGGTTGATGGTGTTGAACATTCAAGGACTTGATGTTGCACTTGATGGACATGAAGATTGTTGATTTTGATGATGATTCAAGAACTCAAGAACTTAGAGAGTTGAAGACTTGTTTTGTAGTGTAATAACTCTATTTTAATTAGATTGAGTCTGTAATTTTAGTGTTTGAGATAGTCGGTACATAGTCTGAACCTTAGAAGCTTCAAAAAGCTCAAGTTTATCATCCAGGCTCGGCTTTAATCGATTAAATAGGGAAATAATCGATTAAAACAGTGAGAAAAATCATTTTCTGTAACAACTCACTGGTTTAATCGATTAAACCAAATTTTAATCGATTATCAGGCGGTTTAATCGATTAAACCTCCTTTTAATCGATTAAAACAGAGAGATTTGGGTTCTGTTGATTTTTGGCTCTGGTTTAATCGATTAACACTTCTTTTAATCGATTAAACCAGTCAGATTTTGAGTTTTAATTTCAAATCAAACCTATTTTTGAAAACCCTATTCCCAAGAACCCTAGTTTCGAAATCCCTAATTCCTAAACCCTAATTTCTCTACTTAAACTCTTCTATGGCACTTAGAAAAGTAGAACAACCTTTTTCATACAAAAGTTAAGTGTTGTAGTGCCAGAGAACTGTTTGTTGCAAGAAAAAGGGGCTTTTGGAACCCGGTGTGGGCTAGAAGCGATAAGAATCACTAAGTGGAGTTCTTAGTGGATTGTGTGTTGTGCCGTCTCTAGGGAAAGTTGTTCATCATCTCTTGTGGATTTCAAGAGAGGTGTTTTCTTATCTTTATCTTTTCAATTGTAATTTGTTTGTAACAACTTTGATCATAGTGACAGCGTTAATCCTCTGTTTGAGTGATTAGCAACTGGACGTAGGGTCTTTTGATCCGAACCAGTATAAATCTCCTGTGTAAGACTCTATCCCTTTCTCTATTTACATTTACACAGATTTTAATCAGTAAAATTTGGGGAAAATTTTGAAAACCTAATTTTTATTAAGAAACCAATTCACCCCCCCTCTTGGTTTTTGTCCGACCGCGCGAACATTCCACTGCGCGATTCTAACAGATGGGTATGAACCCCCCATCAGGCTGGTAATTGCAGTCCGCTGTTGTCGAACTGGATGGGTATGAACCCCCCATCAGGCTGGTAATTGCAGTCCGCTGTGTGTCGAACTGGATGGGTATGAACCCCCCATCAGGATGGTGGTTGCACCTTACTGATCCGGCTCGAGCGCAGATCAGGCGCACCACGTGCGCAGGTTGATAGGTATGAACCCCCTATCTGGCTGGTACAGTCCACTGCGTAGGACTGGTGGTAGTGGCGGCTTACTGTTCAGGTGGCCCATGCGCCGGGTGTTGAGAAGTGTTTTCTTGTCTTTGTTTGTTTTTTATGGGAATGGTCATCCGGTCTGCGTCGGGGATTTTGTTGGTGCTCATCCAGCTTGTTGGTTGCTGGGGATTCTTTGACTTTGATTCTTTGGTAGTGGTCATCCGACTTTGTCGGGGATTTTTTTATGAGTGCCTCCTATGTAGGCAGAAATCCTCTAGGGATTTGTTGATCTTTGTGACACCTCTTGAGTAGGCGGATATCTATTGAAAATTTGCTGATTTTGATGGTGCCTCTGAGCGGGAAGATACTCCATTAAGTTTCTGGTAATGCCTCTGAGTAGGCAGATGCTTTATCGGAAGTGAAGACTTTTAGTTTCATTTGTTTTGCCTCTGACTAGGCTGATATGGGGATGTTGGCACTTGCTTGCCAGTTCTTGCCTATGCGTAGGCAAATGACATTCTGAGGATGAATCTGAAGTTTTGTTTTGCAGTAGGCTCACTGAGGATGATTTTTCTTTTTTGTTGATCCACCAGGGAATTGGTTGCCTTCCCGGGGATCTAATTTTGATTTCCCCTTTGAGGGAATGGAGTTTTGACTCCTTGTTGGATGTTGTTGGTATGAGATGGCTTTGTCGATACTCTTGTTTCATTGGGATTTCTGATTCCTTCTTTTTCGTTGATTTTCCCTTTTCTGCGGTGACCCACTTAGGGATTTTATTGATTGACTAAAAGTTATCGTGATTTTGAAATCTGGCTTTTTAATGGGGATAATGCGTAAGCCTTTTTACTTTTTAGTCTCTTTTTATTACGCTAGCTTTTTCCCTTCTTTTTGGGGGGGGGGTCCACTAGGGATGGCGTTTTATTTCTTTAGTGATCCACCAGGGAATTAGTCGACTTCCTGGGGATCTGATTTTTCTTTTCTAGGAATGGAGTCTTGGCTCCTTGATTGATGTTGATGCGAACTATACTTGTGAAGCTCTTATTCCACTGGGGGATGGGAATTTCTGATTCCTTTTTGTAGAATTTTTTGGCGATCCACTTGAGGATTTTTATTCGGCCCTCTCTGTCATGGCCTTTTCGGACATCCGCTGGGGATGCAAGGGTTTTTTCTTTTTTCTTTTCTTCTTTCTTTTTGTTGAGCCCTTGATGGTATGGAGATTGGACTCTTTTGATTGCTGATGATGATGGGCTCTTGAAGCCTTTATTCTCCATTGGGGAGTGTGGAGGAGACTTTGGGTGAGTGTGCTCGATGATTCATGTAGTGGTAATGCTGAGCCATGAGGAATGTTTTTGTTTTGCCTTCGGAGTAGGAAGGGATCCTCTTGGGGATGACTAAGCCTTTCCGTCAGCTTTTCTTTTATGATGTCTGATGATTGTGCCCTCTTTTATTGGGTGATGATTGGAGTTTTGGCTTCTGGAAGCTTCTTTTGACAACTCACTCTTCTTTCTTGAGAAATGTTTGAAGACTTCTTATATGTTCCTTCTTTTTCTGGGTAGAAGGATGGTAGCTGGAGCTCTTGATTTTCAGAAGCTCTTATTCTACTGAGTCGCTTAATTGACGGCTTGCTCCATTTTCTTGAGGGCATTATTTGGAGACTCGGTCTTGGTGATCCTGTTTTCAATCACAAACATGGAGCTAGTCTCCTTATATGCATGAATGCTTTTCAGTTTTTGTTATTTGTCTGAAGTAATTTTTATTTCTTTCATTTTTTACATTGACAAAGTCGTTTTGTGCGACTACTTGTGTGTGGATGCCCTAAATGTAATCTATTCTTTTTTATTGATGCCTCTAGAAAAGTGACTGGCATTCTCCTGCTGGACTTTCATGATTATGATGAAGGACCCCTCTCTTTTATTCATTTTTTGGTTTAACCCTATCTTTTGCCTAGACCGCCCTTTTGGGGTTTTCGGTCTAGCGGGCTGCCTTAATTCTTGCATAGGATATCTTAGCGGGCTTTTTCCTTTTTTATGAATGCCCTAACTTTTGCCTAGACCGCCCTTTGCGGGTTTTCGATCTAGCGGGCTACCCTAACTTTTGCCTAAGAATCTCCTAGTAGTCATTATTCTTTTTATTGTCATTTTTTCTTTCTCTTCTTTTTTGACAGATAGGAGCCTATCATATGCATGCAATGTTTGCGATATGCATCCTATAATACTATTTCAATTGATTTTTCAAAAGGATTAACCAATGTGCTTTTACTTCTGATGAGTTTCTGACGTTATGTGCTTTGTCGACATGATAGGCTGTACCAATTTTGTCGTCTCGATTTTTTCATGACCGAAGAATGATTGTGTTAATTGTAGAGCGACTTGCCATGTCAGTGCGCCCCTTCCTTTCCTTGGGGATGTCAATCCTCCTATTGATTACTATCTCCACATTTCCCTACTACTTACTAGAATGCCGTAGTGGTAAGGGTCAAGAGAAGAGAAAAAATAGGATATTTAATTTCAAAGGCTTGTGTTTTAGAATTGTTTTATTTTAGCAAAAAATGGTTTTTGTAAGCACGGCTAGCCAAGGTTGGTTAGAGTGTTTAGGATAGTTTAAACAACGCTTTGTTTATGGAGTGGCGTCTTATTCTATGGCGCTTGCTATGACTGATTGACTTCCCTAGTCTGCCCTTTGGATTTTCAGCTTAGGATGTTGTGTTTTGTTTTGTCCTAACTTTTCTCTAGGTTTCTTTTTTTTTTTTTGCTTTGGAAACTTAGCGGACTTTATTTTGTAACCCTAATTTTTGCCTAGGCTACCCTTTATGGTTGTTCAGGTTTCCTTGCGGGTTTACCCTAACTTTTGCATAGCCCCCTCGTGTGGGTTTCCTACCGGGTATCTTGCCCTTTCTTTTTGGCCTTTAGCTTTTATGGGCTTCTTTTGATTTTTGTTTTCTTTTTGCACAACATTGGCGAAACACGACTTTGCTTATGACGAGGTAAAACTTTATTTTGTACTTCTAGTCAATCAGTGGTGATGGATTTGACTTTTATTTTGGTCAATGGTGCATTTTGATTACTTTGACGCACTTTTGAAAATGTTTGCTTAAACATGGTTATTAATGAGGTTTAGACATTAATAGCAAGAAGAGAAACAGATAGTAAGAATGATATTCTTTGTAATTAATAGGGAAATGTGTGCCCTACAATGCTCGGGGGTCAGGATAGCCCCGAAGAGTAATCTCTAATAGTCATTGGATTTACAAACCCTAAGAATCAGAAGGAGAACACCTAATGACTAAAGTCGCTTTTGACGCTTGAACCCCTCTATATGGGAAAATTTTATTCAAGGTGCGGAGGGGAGACTTCCCTTTTCTCTATGCAGCTTGATCCTTTGTAGGGTCATGCCCTAGGCCATGCTTTAAAGGATTGTCTTTAAAATCTGGTGGCTCCCTTATTCCTTGAGCGTTTCTAATGAGTCCTTGGTTTGGACGATATCCATATTTCCTTATCATGTGGGTCACCGTCATATTGCTGGGGAAGTCTTTTCATATCGGCAAAAGATATTTCAAAGGTCCTCTTTAGCCGCATCCATTCAAGGTAGGGCAGACGAGTTGCTAATCTGAATGTCATCTTTGTGACCAGCTTATTGCCTACACACTGAGTTTGTCTCTTTTGGTGGAGCGTTGAGAGAACTGTCTTAGCATCGTGAATCCAAAGTCTACTCAGTTTCCTCTTTGGATCATGTTTCTCTTCGATCTTATTATTTTTTTCTTTATCCTTGGGAGCATTGTCTTGTAGCTCCTCGGGGGAGTAGATTCTACTTCTAATCCTGCCCCCCAATGTTGGCTATGCTGGAGATATCCTCACTAATGGGCGGTGTTTTTGCTTATCTCCATGGTGCAGCCTTATCCGAGTTGTGAACAAATGTAGTGGCATCCTTGCCCCCTCTTCCTTATTAACTTGGATACCCAACAGTTGAGGCTTATTATCCACCTTAGGCGGATCAACCGTTAGAGAGAACTTGGCGACGAAAGGTTTGCTCTTTATCTTACTTCGATTCGTGGGAAGCACATCAACTAATCCTTTCTTTTTATTATCTTATTTTTATTAAAGTGAGAATGAATGCAATTTATGGATGCAATTTATGAATGCAATTTATGAATGCAATAGACGGTTGAAGAGATGATAAGAAAAAACAATTTTATTTATTTCATCCAGACAGTGTATATTCCTCAATGCAACGCTCCGAAACCCTTTTTTTTTTTAATATTTCTATTTATTTTCTTTTTGACTTCCCGTGCATGGCATGCAAATGCCCTAATCCTCTTTTCATGGTATTGAGGAATGTCCACTTCTTCGATTATCTATTATTAGATGCATGTTATGAGGATGAAGTTTGGTGAATGCATGTATGTAGGTGTTTGTTTTTTCCTAAACATTATCATGTTTTATTTTCTAACATGATGTATGATAGTGTTTGGGATTTTGTGTTTATTTTTTGTATGTGGATGAGGGTATGAAGAATGCCAGCAGCTTTCTAGAATGTAAAAAGATTTTTATTGTTTAAAAGGAATGATTTATGAGATGGATATTTCTTAAGACAATGACTTACGTATCCTCCTTAAAGCTTATGTTTTGTGGGGTATCCTACCCACCTCGGTGTAATGGTTCCTTCCCCATCACAGATTTGACAAGTATAATGGCAATCACCATCACACCTTAGTACACTTGTCCCTTCCTTGTCGCGAAGGTCACAAATGTGCTCGGGGCCTCTTTCGCCATTGTCTTAGAGATATCTAGTGCTCCCTAGAATGAATGTATTTATGCATGCACCAGTACAAAAGGGCAGTAGATGCTCAAAGTGCGATAACTTTTGACTGGGATGTCGGATTTGGACGCACAACATATCAAAACGAAGAGAAAAAGGTGAGGAATCAGGTTACAAATTCCCAAAGGGGATTTGGCCCAGTAATTTTCCCAAAAAACGCCTCTAAGACCCATTTTTAGGGATTTATTAAAATGATGCGTATGCATACTTTCCTTATGCATTTATTTTTTTCTCTTGGTTTTTCCACTTATGACATGATGCAATATGATACGACTTTGTCAAAATTCTTTTTATAAACGTTTTGATTTTGTTATTATTATTTTATTTATTTTGGATTTATTTTTTAGGCTTTTTATCTCTTCTGTCGGACTGTGTGGCTACTTAGCTTACAAAGAACCTGAAACCAGGCTAGCTAAAAGGTAAACTGTCCGAGATAAAAAAAAATGGCTTTATGCGAAAAATATTTAGTGTCCCTTATCTCTTTTGTCAGACTGCGTGGCTACTTAGCTTACAAAGAACCTGAAACCAAGCTAGCTAAAAGGCAGACTGTCCGAGATAAGGGTGTTTATTGTAAAATTTTGTTTTTATCTGTTGTTTGGTTATGTTATGTAATCAAATGCAACAAACAAATGCTCATACAATTCACTCATCCACGAACAGGCGAGAAGTCGTTTTAATCACGAGGTAGGGTTTTCCTGCAGAAAAGTGCATTGGCGAAAGTGGGTTCTAACTGTTCTCACCAAGGCTAAGGCCCCCAAGGTGCCCCCATTATAGGGTCCCCACTCTCGAGCCTTCCGACCATGCTTAGCACTAAGGCCATAGTCAGTCTTTGTGCCAAAAGAGGAAGGTTATCACCTTGAGTGGTGGTTTCCAATCACACTGGTGGGCACAAGGCCATCTCTACAGCGAACCGTACCTGCCACCCACTCCCTATGGTTTTCTCACTTGCCCCCGGGTATAGAGGGAACTGTAGTGTGCAAGGGTTTGTGTGCAGTTTGTATTTCAAACAATTGCGTATATATAAACAACACAACAGTTATTAAAGCCAAGCATTAAAACATGTTATAATACAAGGTAGGGTAAAAGCGTAGTTTTCTTGGTTTATTTACTTTTAAGTCGGCCCATAACTAAATGGGATCCACTCTCTAGGCTTCCCCAGTGGAGTCGCCATCTGTCGCCGCCGTCAAAACGAGGTGGTCGGAGCGACGCGATGGTTTCGACTTCCTTTGATTTTCGCGTTTTTTATTGGTGGTTACAACGCCTTTAGGTTGTCTGATAACCGGGCTGAACCTAGGGGCGAGGTTTTCGAAAGGGTGCTCTTGGATTGTCCGATAACCGGGCTAATCCAAGAGCTAGTTTTTTAGGGTTCTCTAGAGTTGCCACCGATGTTTTTACCGGAAACATCGGAAAAGGAGTTTAAAAGGCGTTGGTTTTCGAAAAACCAACTTTGGTCGTTAGAACCAGAGTTGGGTAAGGGAGTTAGTTACGCGTAAAGGAAGTATTAGTTCCTTTACGACGCCCCTTTCGGGTTCCCTATGATAGGCCATCTATTCTGTAATAAATAAACCGGAAAAATATGCTTTTGCCCTTTTATTTTGCGGAATTTAAAGATTATGACTACATGGCCCTAATGTCTATTGCGTAATTTAAATAATGCAGTAAAAGATAGAGAGAGAAAGTAAGAACCTCCGAAGCTAGCTTTCTATTAACTTTTGTAAATAGGGTACTTTGCGGCAGCCCTTCACTCTATACGGCGTCAGAAAACCTCTCGAAACACCCTAAAAACACTCTAAAGACACTCAGAAGCTCCGGAAATGCGCCGGAGGGATTCTAGAGAGAGAAACTATTGATGTGACTAGAGAGAGAGTGAGAAAGTTGTGTGAAATGAGGGGAAGGGAGGCCCTATTTATAGGGATTCGTGCCTGTCAGGTCGAGACGGCCGTCTCGTCTGGCAAGGTCGAGACGGCCGTCTCATCTGGCAAGGTCGAGACGGCCGTCTCGCCTTGCAGGAATGGCGAGACGGCGGTCTCGCCAAATGAGACGGCGGTCTCGCCACTTGCGCTAGGCGAGACGGTGGTCTCGACCCTAAAAGGCGAAAATCCTTATTTTTGTGCCAAAAATCCCTCCTATCCTATTATGGGGCCTAATAGTCTCTCCTAATGGCTTCTTAGGTTTCGTCCATCTTCGGAAAGGAGGTCTTCTGATCTTTATTGTGAAGCCAGGCAAGATTTGGGGTCTACACACTTTGATAAATTTGAGTTTTTGAAGCTTCTAAAGTGCAGACTATGTACCGCCTATCTTAAACTCTAATATTACAGACTCAAACTAATCAAAACAAAGTTATTACACTATAAAACAAGTCTTCAACTCTCTAAGTTCTTGTGTTCTTGAATCATCATCAAAATCAACAAGCTTCATGTCCATGTAAGTTCAACATCAAGTTCTTGAATGTTCAACATCATGTTGGGCCTGTTGGTCTATAAAGGCTAATGCATCAATAATTCTTGTGGCATGTTCGATTTCTACATCTAGCATAGATCCTGCTGCTGCAGCATCGAATAACATCTTTGTATCAGGTCGCAAGCCAATATAGAAAATATTCAATTGAGAAATATCTTCAAATCCATGATTTGGGCATCTTCTCAACAGTGATTTAAATGTCTCCCATGCTTCATAAAAAGATTCATTTGCTCCTTGTCTGAAAGAAGTAATGTCGGATTTTGCTTTGATATAGCGGGATGGTGGGAAAAATTTATTCAGAAACTTCTCTTCTACATTACTCCAATTAGTCAAACTCTGATTAGGATATGCCTTCAGCCATTCCTTTGTCCTACCTGCCAAAGAAAAAGGAAATAATCTCAAATATGCAGATTTAAGATTTGCTTCTCTAAATCCCATGGTACCAATCAACTCATAAAAAGTAGACAAATGAATGTAAGGGTCTTCATGATCCAATCCAGTGAATTGATGAGCACTAATCAAGCTTAAGAAAGCTGGATTCATCTGCAATGTTTGGTTGTCTGGTACGGTAATGCTAGAAAAGTGTCTTGGACCTTGCTGCAGAACATAGTTTCTGAGTGTTCTTCTAGGTGGATTTGAATTTGGATTTTGATTTGGATTTAGATTTGCTCCATCTTCTGCTATGTCTTCTATAATTGGATCTGGTAAATTGAGTGTGGAAGAAGAGTTAACCTATTCTCCTGTGGCTTGTTCTTGAGTTTCCCTTCTTCTTCTACCCCAGTTCCTCCAAGCAGTTTTTTCAATCTCCGGATTAAATTCTAACTGCTTTGAAGATACCTGTCCTCTTAAACGCATAAATCAAAATAGTAACTCAAGCAAATATTAGCACAAGACAATAATTAAGCAAAATAAAATTGGAAAATAAAGCAAAAAAAAAATAGAAATAAAAATAAAATACTCAATAAACTAAACAAAAAATTCTCAAAGAACACCGTTCCCCGACAACGACGCCAAAAATATTTGTTGAATTATTGGCAAGCGTACCAAAATTATCAATCGCAGTATAGTATTTCGATTAAATAAAAGTCTATCCTACGAGGAACAATTTCAATGGAAATTCCCAATTATATACTTACTAAGTGGATTAAAACAAATTAGGTTTTGCATAAAGAGTTGAATTGAAATTAAATGACTAAATGACAAAGAACTGTAAATTGTTGAGAAAATATCAATTAAAGGCACTTAGGATTGACTTCCTTCCTTTTTCCTCTTTTGTAATGGCTATGTCAATTAAGAACATCAATTAACCTAACAATGTTGATACCACCTACTCAAATCATCCACGTTGATTCCTCACACATGCAATTCATAAGAAAACCTAATAAATGTTGATTCCTCACACAATTAAGAGATTTTCCAGCATTAGGTTTACGATTCCATTCCTGACAATTAACATAACAAATATTCTTACCGTGATCTAGGGTTCAAGATATATTTTCCAATCATATCCCAAACATCAAGAGTAAATCATTTCAAAGCACAAAGGATAAGAATAACAACATCAAAACATAGATTAATATCTCAAAATATTATCATGATACAAAAGAGTTCAAAGGAAGTGCACCAAATCCCAAGAGAATGAAGTTATCCACTCATGTTGGCCATTATAATGCTCCAAATGAGGAAGAAGTGAAGAATTAATGAAGATTGGACGAAACCCTAGCAGTAGTTGTGCCTCTTCTCCCCAAAACCGCTTACCTTTTCTCAAACACATCTTATCTTTTTATAGGAAAAATTGGGTCTCGTGTCTTTCACTCAAGCAACAACTTTCGCTCAAGTGAAATTTGCCTATTTTTGCTCAAGCGACAAAACGCTCGCTTGAGCGAGTGAACTCCAGAGAAGAATAACTAACAATTTCTCAAGTGAATTTACTTGCGCTTGAGCGGCTGAATTCTAGAGAAGAATAATTTATATTCGCTCAAGCGAGAGTCCATCTCGCTCGAGCGACTTCCATGCTGAAAATCTTATTCCTTCTTCCAATTTTACTCCAATTATGCTGACAATTATGCTTCTTACTCTTGTATCGGACTGCTTACTGATGACGCATTTATCACATATTTCATTTGGCACTATTATTGTAGGCAGACCCGTTACCATATCATGTTTCTTCAAGAGACTCATGTCTTTAAAGTTTAAATGGCTCAATCTTAAATGCCACAACCAAGGCTCATCTACTGAGGCAGATAAACATTGTGATTCCAAGGTATTCAAACTTACCTTAAAGGTTCTATTATGAGCCAGTGGAACTTTAATTGCCAACCATTCTGATGCATCAAATACTTCCAGTGAGTTATTCATCATTTTCATAGAAAACCCTTTTTTCAAAAGTTGACCCATACTTATCAGATTACTCTTCATTTCTGGGACATACAACACATGTGTAATCATCAGTTTCTTTCCATCTTGTCTTGTTACCAAGATGTTTCCTGTTCCTTAAGCTTGAATCACTCTATTATTTGCAAATCGTATGGTGATTTTCTTGCTACTATCAAGTTTCATGAACCACTCACAGTGCCTTGTCATGTGGTTTGAACATCCGGAATCAATGTATCAACTATCGCAAGCAAGACCCACTGAACCTGCAATCATCATCAATACCACAGGTTGTTTGTTAGATTCATCTTGTTCCTCTTCGACCATATATGCCTGATGATCCCTATTTTTCCCTCTACTCTCCATCTTCCTTGGTTCTACCGTGCATTTAGTGGAGAAATATCCAATATGATTACAGTTGAAGCATTTGATTTACTTCTTGTCAATCTTTCGTTTGCCTCCTCTCCAACTTTTTGCCCCTTTTTGCTTCTTGGACGATTCTGCCTCTTCATCATTATTTCTTTCCTATTCTTGATTTTGACTAAACCTTCCGGAGCCACCTCTAAAATTTCTTCTTCTTCCATGACCCCGATAACCCCTTTCAACCAATTGCTACTTTTCTTGGTTGCTTGGGTTTGTAACGCCTGATAGTCGTTTGGCTTGTCGATTTCCCTCTCGAGTAACCTCTGTTCATGGGCTTCTAAGCAACCCTACAATTATTCTACCTTCAACTCATCAATCTTCCTGGACTCTTCAATTACCACGACAATATGATCAAACTTAGGGTTCAAGGTGCGTCACAATTCGATTAAAGAAATCAACAATTCTTTCGTTGCTCTCCATCTGCATGAGTTCATATTGATGCCTCATGGTTTGCAACCTTACCTTCTTCAATTTCTCTGCTCCCTCCCTACACTTCTCCAATATTTGCCACGCCTCATGTGAGGTTGCAGCTCCTGCAATCTTCTCAAAATGGGTTTCATCCACACATTGTTGAATTAGAAAAGTGGCTTTACAATCCTTCTTTTTGTTCTCCGGATAAAGACTCTTCTTAGCCTCCGTGGCCGCCCTCTCTCCAAGCATGAAGAATCCTTCTTCAACGACTTTCGCGACTTCTTGCCATTAAGACTGGGCAGATTTGATGAAAACGCACCAATTTCCATCGAACCTTTGCTCTTGATACTAGTTGTTGGGTTTCACAGAGAGAAGAGTTTGAGAATACAGGGTGCACGAGAAAGATAACACACACAAAAATGCACTAGCAGCAGCTCATTTTATTAGGTGATGTGTCTTGGTATTTATACTACACACCAAGTCAAACTAATATAACAGAAAAAGGAGCAGAACTATTAACCTGTTAAGTGGTAAAAAGTTAATATAATTATGCTTTGAATTGTTATGAAATCACTTAACTTATGTTAATTATAATCTATTTTTCTCCCAATGTAGGATGAATTCGAGAATACCTTGATATAAGAGTAATGAGCATAATTGTCAGCATAATTGGAGCAAAACTGGAAGAAGAAAGAATATTTTCAGCATGGAAGTCACTTGAGCGAGATGGACTCTCGCTTGAGCGAATATTAGTTATTCTTCTCTAGAAGTCATTCGCTCAAGCGCAAGTAAATTCGCTTGAGCGAATATTAGTTATTCTTCTCTATAGCTCACTCGCTCAAACGAGCAAATTGTCGCTTGAGTGAAAATAGGGAATTTTCGCTTGAGCGAGCGTAGTCGCTTGAGCGAAAGATGCGAGACCCAATTTTTCCTATAAAAAGATAAGATGTGTTTTACGAAAAGTAAGCGGTTTTGGGGAGAAGAGGCGTGACTACTGCTTGGGTTTCGTCCAATCTTCATCAATTCTTCACTTCTTCCACATTTGGAGCATTGTAATGGCCAACATGAGTGGCTAACTTCATTCTCTTGGGATTTGGTGCACTTCCTTTTAACTCTTTTGCATCATGGTGATATTTTGAGATATTAATCTATGTTTTGATGTTGTTATTCTTATCTTCTGTGCTTTGGAATGATTTATTCTTGATGTTTGGGATATAATTGAAAAATATATCTTGAACCCTAGATCATGGTAAGAATATTTGTTACGTTAATTGTCAGGAATGGAATGAATGTATCAATTGCTTAACACCCTAAACCTAATGCTGGAAAATCTCTTACTTGTGTGTGAAATCAACATTTATTAGGTTTTCTTATGAATTTCATGTGTGAGAAATCAAAATGGATGATTTGAGTAGGTGGCATCTAATCAACTCTTTATGAAAAACCCACTTTGTCTTAATCTACTTAGTAATCATATAATTGTGAATTTCTATTGAAACCATTCCTCGTGGGATCGACTTTTATTTAATCGAAATACTATACTGCGAATGATAATTTTGGTACGCTTGCCAATAATTCAACAAGTATTTCTGGCGTCGTTGTCTGGGAACGATGTTCTTTGAGAATTCGTTGTTTAGCTTATTAAGTATTTTATTTTATTTATGTTTTGTTTTGTTTTTTAGTTTTATTTTGAATAATTATTGTTTTGTGCTAATCTTTGCTTGAGTTACTCTTTGATTTATACGTTTAAGAGGATAGGTATCTTCAGAGCAGTTAGAATTTAATCCGGAGATTGAAAAAACTGCTTGGAGGAACCGGGGTAGAAGAAGAAGAGAAACTCAAGAACAAGCAACAGGAGAATCTGTTAACCCTTCTCCTACACTCAATTTACCAGACCCAATCATAGAAGACATGGCGGAGGAAGGAGCAAATGAAAATCCAAATCCACCTAGAAGAACACTTAGAGATTATGTTATGCAGCAAGGTCCAAGACACTTCTCTAGCATTGCAATACTGGACAACCAAACATTGGAGATGAAGCCAACTTTCTTAAGCTTGATTAGTGCTCATCAATTCACTGGATTGGATCATGAAGACCCTTACATTCACTTGTCTACTTTTTATGAGTTGATTGGTACCATGGGATTTAGAGAAACAGATATTGAATCTGCATACTTGAGATTATTTCATTTTTCTTTGGCATGTAGGGCAAAGAAGTGGCTGAAGGTACATCCTAATCAGAGTTTGACTAACTGGAGTAATGTAGAAGATAAGTTCCTGAACAGATTTTTCCCACCATCCCGCAACATCAAGGCAAAATCCGACATCTCTACTTTTAGACAAGGAGCAAATGAATCTTTTTGTGAAGCATGGGAGAAATTTAAATCACTATTGAGAAGATACCCAAATCATGGATTTGAAGACATTGTTCAATTGAACATTTTCTATATTGGCCTATGACCTGATACAAAGATGCTATTAGATGGCTCAATTGAACATTTTCTATCCATGCTAAATGCAGAAGTCAAACATGCCACAAGAATTATTGATGCACTAGCCTTTACAGACCAACAGGCCCAACATGATAGACATCCAGTTCAAAAAGAAAGGAATGCTTGAGCTTAACACTTCAGATGTTATGCTAGCTCAAAATAAAATTTTGACTAAATAGATGGAAGCATTGACTTAACAAATATCAAGGCTACCTCAACAAATACATGTTATCCAAGCTTCTCTTGGTCAACAATTCATGAAATGCGACTTGTGTGGAGGTGATAATCCAAATGAACAATGCTCTTACTAAGGCAACTCACAACAAGAAGACAAGGAAGACAAGGTAATTTTCCTAATCCCAACAATTATCAAAATAATTTTGCACAAGGATGGAGAGGGAATCAGAATCAGAATCAGAATTTTGGGTGGAAACAAGGTGTTAGCTCATCTACTAGACAACCTACATTTCAACAACAGTCATATCAGCAACCTCCATATCAACAGTAGTAGCAACATTATCCTTCAATGCCTGACAGAATGAACAAATTGGAGGACACTTTAGAAAAATTCATGCAAGCTACTATGTCTAGTAGAAAAATACTGAGGCTTCATTCAGAAATTTAGAGACCCAGGTGGGCCAATTGGCTAAACAATTATCTGAGCAGCAAGGAGGACAATTTTCAGCTAACACACAAACCAATCCAAAGGAGCAGTGTAAGTTAATAACTACAAGGAGTGGTAAGGTTATAGGAAAAGGGATTGGTGACAACCTGGTTGTAGAGAAGGAAGTCTTACAAGAAAAAGAGGATAATGAAAATGAGTGTGAAGGAGAAAAAGAGTAAAATAAAAGTGAGAGTTTAGAAAAAGAAAAAAATACTGAAAAAGAAGAAAAAAAATAGTGAGAAAAAGAGGGAGAAAGATGAGAATCAACTACCTCAATTAAAGGATTTACCATATCCTTGTCATCCTTCCAAGAAAGATAAAAAAAGACGGTTTGCAAGATTCATGGATATTTTCAAGCAATTACAAAATAATATTCCATTTGTGGAAGCTATGGAGCAGATGTCGACTTATGCAAAATTCATGAAAGAACTGTTAACTAAGAAAAAGAGATTTACTACATAAACAATGGAGTTAGAAGCAGGATGCATCACTATAATTCAAAAATTATTATCTCAAAAGTTCAAGGACCCTGAAAGTTTCACTATACCAGTCACAATTGGGACATTACAAGTATGTAAGGCATTACTTGATTTGGGTGCTATTATAAATCTAATGTCTTTATCTATGCTTAAAAGAATAGGAGACTTGGAAGTAAAGCCTACAAGAATGACACTTCAACTATCTAACAGGTCTCTAAAATTTCCTTATGATGTGGCGGAGGACGTTTTGGTCAGAGTTGATAAATTTATGTTTCCAGTTGATTTTGTTGTGATGGATATGGAAGAAGACACTGAAGTTCCTCTTATACTAGGAAGACCTTTTATGAAGACAGCTAAAGTCATTATTGATGTGGATGATGGCAAATTAAAGGTCAGAGTAGAAGATGAGGAAGTTAATTTTAATGTATTTGAAGCATTAGGCATCCCACAGATAAACAACACTGTCTTAGGATGGATGTGGTAGATGATATTGTTCAAACAACAAGAAAACAACTAACCAAAGCAAGCTTGTTAGAAAAAGCTTTGATAGGTGTTGATGATGAATTTGATGAAAAAGATGAAGAAGAAATTGAGAAATATTTAAAACATCTTGATTCAGCACAAGAGGTTACTTCAAAAGAACAACAATCTAAGAAATTGCAGCAAGAACAAGAAACTGAGAGTCAGAAGCTGGAGTTAAAGGTATTACCTTCTCACTTAAAATATGTTTTTCTTGTAGATGGAGGCAACAAACTAGTGGTGATTAGCAATGCTTTAACAAATTCTGAAAAAGAAAAATTGATCTCAGTTCTGAAAGATAATGAGAAGGCAATAGGGTGGACATTATCTGATCTCAAAGGAATCAGTCCATCTTATTGCATGCATAAGATTCACATGGAGAATGATTTCAAGCATGTTGCATAAAAGACGTCTTAATCCAACCATGAAAGAGGTGGTAAAGAAAGAAGTACTGAAATTGTTAGATGCTGGTATGATATATCCTATCTCTAACAGTTCTTGGGTTACCCTAGTTCAGGTAGTCCCGAAAAAAGGAGGTATGGCTGTAATTTATAATGATAAAAATGAATTAATACCTACTAGGGCTATCACAGGTTGGAGAATGTGTATATATTATAGGAAATTGAATTAGGCAACTAGAAAATATCATTTTCCTTTACCTTTCATGGATCAAATGTTAGAAAGATTAGCATGACAAGCTTTTTATTGTTTTCTGGATGGTTATTCAGGGTATAATCAAATAGCAGTAGATCCAGAGGATCAAGAAAAAATTGCTTTTACTTGTCCTTTTGGTGTGTTCATTCAGATTGTGCAATGCCCCAGTAACCTTTCAAAGATGCATGTTAGCAATCTTCTCAGATTTGGTGGAACAATACATAGAAGTTTTCATGGATGATTTTTCAATATTTGATGCATCATTTGACCAGTGTTTAAGGAACCTAACTATTGTACTGAAGCAGTGTTTTAATACCAATTTAGTTTTAAATTGGGAAAAATGTCATTTTATGGTAACTAAAGGTGTGGTGTTAGGCCATAAGATTTCTGCAAGAGGTATTGAAGTTGATAAGGCAAAAGTAGAAATCATTGAGAAATTGCCACTACCAACAAAAGTGAAGGGCATCAGAAGCTTTCTAGGACATGCTGGATTCTATAAAAGATTTATAAAAGACTTCTCAAAGATTGCAAAGTCACTCAATAACTTGCTCAATAAGGATATTTCTTTTAATTTTAATACTGAATGTTTGCATGCTTTTGAATTGTTAAAACAAAAATTAATTTTAGCCCCTGTGATAATTGCACCTGATTGGAATTTAGATTTTGAATTAATGTGTCATGCAAGTGATTATGTTATAGGAGCAATATTAGGCCAAAGAAAATCTAAGATTTTTTCATGTTATACATTATGCTAGCAAAGTTCTTACTGCAACCCAAATTAAATATATAACTACTGAAAATGAATTATTAGTTATAGTATATGCATGGGAAAAATTCAGAGCATATTTGATTGGTTCATATGTTATTGTATATATTGATCATGCAGTAATCAAATATATGTTAACCAAATTAGATTCTAAACCTAGGCTAATTAGATGAATTTTATTGTTGCAGGAATTTGATTTGGTGATCAAGGACAAAAAGGGCTGTGAAAACTTGGTAGCTGATCATTTGTCCAGATTAGTCAATACTGAAGTGACTAATAACCAATTAGAAGTGTAGGAGGAATTTCTAGATGAAAAACTGATGATGGTACAAGAAAGACCTTAGTTTGCTGACATGGCAAATTTCAAAGCTGCAAAAGTTGTCCCAGAAGATTATATTTGGCACCAAAGGAAGAAATTATTTAAGGATGCACATTATCTTTTCAAAATAGGAAGTGATAACTTGCTGAGAAGATATGTGACAAGAAAAGAAGCCAAAAGTACCCTCTGGCATTGCCACAACTCTCCTTATGGTGGACATTTTAATGGAGTAAGGAATGCTGCAAAAGTTCTCCAATCTGGTTTTTTCTGGCCTACTTTGTTTAAAGATGCGCACAACTTTTCACAACAATGTAGTAATTGTCAGAAGACAGGAGGAATAACAAGAAGACAGGAAATGCCCCTGAATATCATGTTGGAAGTAGAAATATTTGACTGCTGAGGAATTGATTTTGCAAGACCTTTCTCATCCTCATTCTCTAGAGAATACATCTTGGTAGCGGTAGATTATGTGTCAAAGTGGATGGAAGCAATGACTACTGTAAAATCTTATGCCAAAACAGTGATAAAATTTTTAAAGAATAATATATTTTGTAGATTTGGCACTCCCAGAATCCTAATTAGTGATGAAGGGTCACACTTCTGTAATATTCAACTTCAAAAATGTTTAGAGCATTATGGGGTCAGACATAAAGTCGCATCACCTTATCATCCACAAACTAATGGGCAAGCAGAAGTTTCAAACAGATAAATCAAAAGAATATTAGAAAAGATTGTTTTGTCTTCAAGAAAAGATTGGTCAATAAAGCTAGATGATGCGCTTTGGGCTTATAGGAGTGCATATAAATCTCCCACTGGGTTATCTCCCTTTCAACTTGTCTATGGCAAGTCACGTCATCTCCTAGTGGAAATGGAGCATAAAGCGTATTGGGCTTTAAAATTTCTAAATTTTGATCCAAAAGCTTCAGCAGAGAAAAGAAAAATTTAGATGCATGAATTAGAAGAAATGAGACTTAATGCATATGAATCATCCAAGTTATACAAGGAGAAAGTTAAGGCATATCATGATAAGAAAATTTTGAAAAGAGAATTTCATCCAGGCCAGTCTGTATTGCTGTTTAATTCAAGATTAAGATTTTTCCCTGGGAAACTAAAATCCAAATGGTTAGGATTGTTTGTGATAAAATTTGTTAAACCCTACGGTGTTGTGGAATTGGAAGATCCAGCAACAGGAAGCACATAGATAGTTAATGGGCAAAGAATTAAAGCATATTTAGTAGATGCAGTGGACCAGCTTCACTTCATCACATACTTGGATGAACCATAAAGTAAACAGGTGTCGAGCTGGAGACATTAAACAAGCGCTCCTGAGAGGTAACCCAGTGTTTTACCTTTATTTTCTTTTCTTTTTGCAATTTAAAATTTTTTTATTTTATTGCATTAAAAATTGAGTATGAACAAATTTGAACAATGTCGAACTAGAATTATGTGAAAACTTTTTGAGTTGTTAATCATTGAATTGCATTTGAGTATCATGTTAACAACCAAAATTACTGAAATTCGCTCAAGCGAAAAATTTTGCCTAGACACATTCGCTCAAGCGAAAGTAAGTTATTTCTCTCTGTCTTTGGGTCGCTCAAGCAAATCTTAAGTACACTGATTTTCGCTTGAGCGAAAGCGCCCAGATGTGGTTTTTAAAAATCGCAAGATTGGGTCAGTTTTCCATACTTCTCAAAAACCTATTTCGAACCCACTCTTCCCCAACTAATCTCTTCTCTAAATTAATCCTAAATCTATCAAATTTAGGCTCCCAAATCATTATCCCAAGTATTCTAGAGTATTTGGGAAGCATTCCACCAATTGAAATCCTCAAAATTTTCAAATTGAATAACTATTCACATCTACTTCTGCATTTCTGAGTTTTTTTTTCATGCAATTAAGGTAAGAATTGTCCCTTTTTTCTTGTAATTATCTTATTCTTGAATGAGGTAGTATGTTTGTGGCTAGATTGATGGGTTAGAATGCATATTTATGAGATAAAAATTCTACTGCATATCAATTGTTCGATAAAATGCCTCAAAGTGATTTACTTGGTTTTCAGGTGATATAAATTATGTAATTACTCATGGTTTGCTTAATTGTTTAATTGGGAAAGGATACTCGCTAGAAAATTGAGTCATAGGAATTCCATTATTAAATACATATCAAGTGTTTGATGAAATGTTGCAATAAAAGCTATGAGATGTTATGATCAGAATGATCTCTTAGAATAATCAAAATGCATGAACATAATCCAAAAATTTCATTCTATGTTATGGTGATCATATATCCATCAACTAATTGTGAGTATCATGATGTTTTCATATGGGTTCAAGAAGAGAATCACATGGTGCTTCATCATCTAGAGCTGCTAGGAAGAGGCCCAGAGTTGAGTCTGGAGGCACTCAAGTAGATAGAAACAGATTTAGGGATGCTGAGAAGCAGGCGAGATTTGAGAGAATTCGCAACTGGACTTTTATTCTGAAAAAGAGAGTGGAATTAAATGAAGGAGAATTTCCAGAGTTCAACAATGAAATAACTCACAGGAACTGGAGATAATTGGCGCTACCAATGCCAAAGTACGATCCGGAGATAGTAAAGGAATTCTACGCCAATGCCTGCCTAGTTGAAGGAAAGTCATTCAAGTCACGTTCAAAAGTGAGGGGTCGTTGGGTTCCTTATGATTGTAATGCAATCAACGATCTGCTAGGAAATCCTCTCTTTCTGGAGGAAGGTCATATTTGTGATTTCCAAGTCATCCAAAACAGCAGGAGGCTAACTGAAATGCATTTTAGAGATGATGACACAGCAAGGACCCTATGCTTACCTGGGAGAACCTTTGAGGCAAATCATGCTAGCAAGGCCTTAAGAATACTGAGGGTCAACATGACCACCCTAACTCAAATATGGACTTCATTTCTGCTAGCCAATATAGTCCCCATGAAGCATAGTTCAGATTTGAATATTTCAAGGTGTCACATTATCAAGTGCATACTTGATGAGACTATGATTGATGTCGCCGCAATTATCTATGAGGAGATTTATCAGTTTGTAGTATTGGAAAGCGGGCGACGAGTAGAGCAAGCTAAGGCTCTTGGATTTTCTGCCCTCATAATAGCTTTATGTGAAACTCATGGTGTGGATGTAAACCCGTTAGTGAACATCAGGCTTCCCATCAACAGAAGATTTATAGAGCAGAATTGTGTGAATCCTGCAGAAGGGACACCACTACCACTAGCACAAGCACCACACCAACCACGGCGAGCTCGGCAACCACCTTCGCCACCTCAGCATCCAGATTCCCAAATAATGATGCAGTATATGGAGCATCTATCATTACAACAGTCAGCGACCCATAGGAGTCAATGTAGTATTAACTCAAATTTTTATAATTTGTCGTTGCAAATTGCTCCAAGTATGTAGTGGACGTTTCCACAAGAATTCGATGCTCTACTTCAATGGCCTAGGGACAGTCCCAATTTTCAAGGAGGGGGTGAAGGTGCAGCTGAAGCACAGCAAGAAGAGGAGGAAAATTCAAAAGAAGAAGAAGAAGTAGGAAGTGAAGAAGAAGAATAAGAGGGAGGAAAAAAAATTATTTTGATGTGTTTAAGTGATTTTTGTTAATTTGATGTGTTTAAGTTATTTTTGTTAATTTGAAGTTTTAAGTTTTTTGTTTTAATTTGTTTTGTTTTGAATAATTGAATTGACATCTAATGTGGTGAATGTTTTAAATTGATGTGGTGAATGTTTTAAATTGTTGTCCCATATAATTTGGATTAGAGCCAATTATGAAATTATTGCTTATTGTCTAATTCAAATCTGGAACTTGAAGAAAACCATTTTGATTGTTCCAATAACAAGTGAATTTGGGATGATGAGTATGATAGTGAAAATGGAATTGACAGGGAGAATTAGGAATTAACTGAATTGGAGAAGCTAGCCAAAACCCAAGCGAAGAGTGAACCAAAAACAGATAAATTGAGTGTCAACACTTTATAATGATAACTAGTATTGATTGATTCTTTGATGAGATTTCATGTTAGTGAGACTTGAAAATGATAAAGGCATTTTTTTTCTTGTATAGTAGATATAACCCAGAGCCAAATAGCCAACCCTGAATTAATTATAGGACATCCATTCGAACCCCATCTGAGCCGAAAATAATATTGTTTCTTAAACAGAACCCCTGAGCCTAAACAATATTTATCCACCTTCCTATATTTGAGAAAGGAAATGATTATGAAAGTTATTATTATTTCTATTGTTGGGTATTTCTATTGTTGTCCTACGGGTATTGTTGGGTTGTTATTCTAAAAAAAATAAAAAATTATTTACATAAAAATTGTGGCTAAGCCAAAATGATAAATGCAAAGCATGAGAAAAGAAAGAAAAAAATAAAGTCAAAAGGGGGGGGTGAATGATAACCTGTGAGATTATTAACTCACTATCATTGTGTAGGAGCAAAAGCATGAAGTTTGAAACCCAACTTGAGGAAATGTTAAACAAGAATCATTCATATGATTTGAATTTCTCAAATACTTTTAAATATCCCAGAAAAACTAATGATTTTTCTTAGCTCAGCCCCATTACAAGCCTCAAAAGACCTTTTGATTTAAGTCTTTCTTAACAAATGTTGATTGCTTGAAGATGACTATCAATATTAGATTGTTTAAATGAAGTGATTAAATGAGTTAAACACTTACCCTTGAGAGTTAGAGATGACTATTTATTACTCTATGTGAGAGATCATGCTACTCTAAGGATAGTTGATGATAGATTTTCCTTTGTTAGTTTTTGTAACTTGAATGCTTATGTATTCTATTTTCATTTGGAGTTGTGAGCATCGCATCTGAAAAGCTATTTTTATGTTGTGGTTCTAGAAGAGAAAGTGATAATAAGTGATGATTTTGTTTTGGAAAAATTACTTTGCTTGGGACAAGCAAGATTCTAGGTTGGGGGGAGTTGTTAAGTGGTAAAAAGTTGATATAATTATGTTTTGAATTGTTATGAAATCACTTAACTTATGTTAATTCTAATCTATTTTTCTCCCAATGTAGGATGAATTCGAGAATACCTTGATACAAGAGTAAGGAGCATAATTGGAGCAAAACTGGAAGAAGGAAGAAGATTTTCAGCATGGAAGTCGCTTGAGCGAGATGGACTCTCGCTTGAGCAAATATCAGTTATTCTTCTCTGGAAGTCAGTCGCTCAAGCGCCAGTAAATTCACTTGAGTGAATATCAGTTATTCTTCTCTAGAAGTCAGTCGCTCAAGCGCAAGTAAATTCGCTTAAGCGAATATTAGTTATTCTTCTCTAGAGCTCACTCGCTCAAGCGATCAAATTGTCGCTTGAGCAAAAATAGGGAATTTTCGCTTGAGCGAGCGTAGTCGCTTAAGCGAAAGATGCGAGACCTAATTTTTCCTATAAAAAGATAAGATGTGTTTTGTGAAAAGTAAGCGGTTTTAGGGAGAAGAGGTGCGACTACTGCTAGGGTTTCGTCCAATCTTCATCAATTCTTCACTTTTTCCACATTTGGAGCATTGTAATGGCCAAAATGAGTGGCTAACTTCATTCTCTTAGGATTTGGTGCACTTCCTTTGAACTCCTTTGTATCATGGTGATATTTTGAGATATTAATCTATGTTTTGATATTATTATTCTTATCTTCTGTGCTTTGGAATGATTTATTCTTGATGTTTGGGGTATGATTGAAAAATATATATTGAACCCTAGATCACGGTAAGAATATTTGTTATGTTAATTGTCAGGAATGTAATGAATGTATCAATTGCTTAACACCCTAAACCTAATGCTGGAAAATTTCTTACTTGTGTGCGAAATCAACATTTATTAGGTTTTCTTATGAATTTCATGTGTGAGAAATCAACATGGATGATTTGAGTAGGTGACATCAACATTGTTAGGTTAATTGATGTGCTTAATTGACATAGTCATTGCAAAAAAGAGATAAGAAAGGAAGTCAATCCTAAATGTCATTAATTGATCTTTTATCAATAATTTACAGTTTTTTATCATTTAATTTCAATTCAACTATTTATGAAAAACCTACTTTGTCTTAATCTACTTAGTAAGCATATAATTGAGAATTTCTATTGAAATCGTTCCTCGTAGGATCAACTTTTATTTAATCGAAATATTATACTGCGATTGATACTTTTGGTACGTTTGTCAATAATTCAACATAAACTCAATTTTGAATCACATATACTAACAAAAGAAAAGTATGATTCTTCTAAAAGAATTGTTATATAAAATCTAGAAAGTTTGTTCATGAGAAATATGACACTTCTATATACATTTATGTAATTTAAATATTTGTCACTTTTAAGTTATTCTTTGAGTTGCATTTTATATCAATAAATTCTATATACATTTGAGAAATACAAATTACTAGAAATTCTTATATTTCATAAGAATATTTTTGTAAATTTTTATAAAATTATAAAAAATAATTAATTTTCTAGTAGAATTTGAAACAAAAATTTTATAATATTTATTATATATAAAAAAATGATACATCCAGTGTATAAAAACTATGTTTATTTAAGCATACATTTCCATTAAATTATAAAAACTCAAGTGCACAAAATATATGTGAAAAATGAATATTAAAGGGTAAATAATTAATGAAATATTAATTGCAACATATAAAATAATATAAGTTTATATAATATTTAAGTGGGATAGTTAAATTGAATTCAAATAATTAATGATAATATTAACTGCCACATATAAAATAATATATGTTATTATATAATATTTAACTGGGATAGTTAAATTGAATTTAAATAAAAAATATTTTGCGCTTTTAGATAATATTACATCTAATTTAATTATTCCATCTAAGACTTTCTATAAAAATCAAATTAAAAATTAAACAAATAAATGAAAATAATAATTAAATCAATAATTATGTTAAATTAACATAGACAAATTCAAAATCATTTATATATTTAAAATTTAACTTATTAACTAAATTTTAAAATATAAATTATAAATTTTACTTTGACGGTTTTTATTTCATTAATTACCTAAAAAGCTTAAATTAGAATACAAATGTCTTGGGTTAGATCAAATTCATTTAACTAATTTTAATTAAGGTAGATTTAGTTGAATTTATTTTTTTATTTATTAATTTAATTTAATAATAATTAAGTTAGATTATGAGGATTAATCAGATTAAGTAATTTTAAAAAATTATTTATTAAATTGTTTTTTAATAATCATAAAATAATATTTAATATGTATATTAAATTTAAAATTATTTTTTCAATAAAATTATTAGATAAATAATATTTATATTATATTATATTTATATAATTTTGTTAAATTGACATATTTTTATTAAATAAAAAACTTATAATTTTTTTATTTAACTAATTTTAATTAAACATATTAAATAAAAATAAATTTAATTTATTAAAATTGTAATTACATTGGATTGAGCAAATTCACCAATTTTACATCTCACAACATTTAGGTGGTAATGGTAAAGTATCACCCAAAATTATGTATAACAAAGTAAACTGTCCTTTTTATCTGAAATTATATAGAGTTATTACATTATATATTAAAATTACAAAATTAAATAATTTTGTAATAATAAAATTTGTCAATTATATTAATTCAATATTTAAAATAATATATCATGTAAATAATAAATGTAAAATAATTATAATATTTAATTAACTTTAACATCTTTAAGACAAGAAAAAAATATTATAAAGTTACTTAAAAATTTTCATTATGAGAATTTGTACAATTGTGCACTGTGAAAAATGATAATTTATTTGTTGTAATTTTTTTCTAAAAAATAAATAAATAAAAGAAATCAATCCTACACGTGTAATCAATCACTTTGTATGATGAGACTTTACTATGACTTCAAATGAGTGAAATCGAATAGCTTCTTTTATATATAGCTTGACTAAAAAGATTACAAGTATTTTTTATATTAGAAAACTCACTTTTCTTCGTCTAAAAGTTTCTCTGTCAGCTCTTTGCTAAGGTGATACAGTGAAGATTTATAGATAAAAATTTGAAAACATGTTTGAACTTTATCATATTTGGGATTTTTTTTATCAATAGTATTTCTAGTTTTGAAACTAATCTATATTAGTTTTTTCTAATTCTTGAATGGATTCGATTTAGGGTTTTGAAAATGATCTAAAAATGGGTAACAACAAGAACACTCAAAACTTAAACATTGTACTTAAGTTATTCTTTAGCTTTTAACATATTATTATAGTATTCAACTTGCAAGTTTTAATTTTATGCCTGGACATAATTTGTAGATTTATTATTTATTTTATGATCTCTTCCCTCTCTTGATCTAATTCTTGTGCATAATGAAAATATTGACTACATATAAATGAAAAATATTCTATTTTTTAATTTAATTAATAGTACACTTTTTTGTTTCAATTAAAAGTAATTTTTATATTGCACTATATCCTAATAAGTTTTAAATTTAATTAAAAACACTGAATTTTTATTTTTACAAATTCTAGTTATTTAAATTTTTATTATTCTGCTGCAATTTAATTTAAATTTTTCATTATTTTGTTAGAATTTATTTTTTACTCTTTTGTTTTATTATTATCATCCCTTATTTATTGTGTTTAAAGATAATGATGTTTGGTGGTATGTGAATAAAGATTGGGCCAGGTGGAGCCCAGATTTAGGTATTAGTAAAGTGGGTCAAATAAGTCCATTGGAGGAAGATGAAGTTAACTATTATCTAATGGACCCGAGGTATAGAGGTAGCTGGGAATAAGGTACTGTCGGGGCTGAGAAAGATGGAAACAATAAAAACAAACTAAGAGAAAATTGAGATTTGAGGATAAAAGGGGAACGGGGAAAACCTAAAAACACAAATCTCTTACTCTAGAACATTGGCACCCACCGTAGGGCAGGTAAAATTTTTCCTACTCCACATACTAAATATCAAAACGACCATAGTGACTCGTACCAATAACCGCAACAATCAACACCCTAACGGGGTTGACTCAAACAGCTCCGCAATGCAACTAATCCTTGATCAAATGGAGGAATTGCGACGACAGACTGAGGAGGCCCACGTATGGAAACAGAGGCATCTCGGGTGCAGGATGAATTGCGGCGATAGAATGAGGAGTTGCAAGCAACTATCGGACAACAGATCCGATCCAACTCAAGTGACGATGAGGAAGAGACAATACATAAGGATTTTCAGCCTTTTGTGCAGGCCATCATGGAGGAGTATCTGCCCCCACATTACATTACTCCTAAAATTGATCGATTCACTGGAACTCAAGATCCATTGACACATTTGAAGGCTTTCAAGACACAAATGATTATCAGCGGCAGGTCTGATGTTGTGCGCTGTAAAGTTTTTGTAGGTACCTTATGGGGAACTGCATTGGATTGGTTTAGTGGTCTCCCCGAACAGTCAATATCTAGCTTCGATGACTTGGCTAAAGTTTTTGTTGCCCATTTTGCTGCTAAAAAACAAAGGGCACCCAAGACGAGTGATTTATTTGATTTGCAACAAGGACGAACTGAATCCATAAGAGTGTTCTTGCACTGATTTGGTAGCATGACCGTTAGGATCCTATCTCCCAATGAAACCATGTTTGTGGATGCTTTTATGAAAGGGTTGAGGGCAGGCCCTTTCATGGAGTCTTTGTACAGGCATCCATGCAAAACTATGAAACAAGTTCGGGCTCGAGCCACATCCCATATTCAGGTCGACAATACAGTTTACCAATTCCAGGCTGCCGAACAATTGGAGTTGTAGCAAGACAATGCAGTAAAACCCTTTTGGGCCCGAAATATACAAGGGTCGCACAGCCAAAGGAGTTATCATCCTTATGACAAATGTAGAAATCCTAATCAATAGTTCACGGAACCCAATACTAGGCAATATCAACAACAACCTATTATGCTTAACGTGTCAAAGAAAGAATTGCTACAAGAGGTGAGAGCAACTAGACTCCTTCAATTCCCTCGTATCACCCATTAGTAGCTCAGTCCCAAACAACAGGCGTGGTGTGAATTTCATAGAGCTCGAGGACATGACACTGAAGAATGTCAAACACTAATACAACAAGGGGATCGTTTAATCAGAGAGGGTAGGTTGTTGATGTTTAGGCTAAATTGACTACCCAATCCTTCTCACCCATTCCAGTCAGGGACATCCTTTGATAAAAGGGGAAAAGAGTCATCCTGTCAAGAGGGTGAGCATGAAATAGTTATTCTCGGAGATTTCAATACCATATCTGGGGGGTTTGCAGGTGGAGGAACCACCTCTTCCTCCCGAAAGAGATATGCTCGCCATTACTTTCACTGATGAAGATCTATTGGACGCCATTCCTCACGAAGATGACCCTATCGTCATCTCCATAATTATGAGAGGACGAAATGTTCACAGAGTTTTGGTGGATCAAGGTAGTTCAGCGGGTGTTTTATATTGGGACGCTTTTGTAGGACTTCAAATCTCTTCAGACCTCCTACAACCATTTTCAGGAGTCATGGTGGGATTCACAGGAGAACAAGTTGAAGTTTGGGGATATGTAGAATTACGTGTTACATTTGGCGAAGGAGTATATTAAAAAACGATAATGATAAAATTCCTAGTTGTTAATGCAGTATCATCTTACAACATGTTGCTAAAGAGAACCTCTTTTAACAAGTTGGGAGTCGTTGTATCAACTAAACACATGAAACTTAAATACCCCATTACTAATGGAATGGTAGGAACTATAAGGGTTAATCAGAAGATTGCGCGAAAATGTTATGAAGGAAGTCTTCGGCATAGGAGGGTATTATCATTGGGTCTGAATAGCTCAGAAGTTCACATGTTGGATTTGGATCCACGTGTCTTCGAGGATCGTCGACCTCAACCAGCGGAAGATCTGAAAAAAGTCTTAATTGATGATAACAAATTTATCCAGATCGATACCAACATGAGTGAAGAGGTGGAAGCAGCAGTGGTAAGAATTTTGAGAAAAAACAGGATAACATTTACATGGTCTACGTCTGATATGCCTGGAATCGACCCAGATTTCCTATGTCGTCGTCTAGCATTGGACCCTAAAGCTAAACCAGTGATTTAATGGCGACATAAGCTCGGGGCTGAGAAGCACATAGCTGTGTCTGAAGAAATTGCTAAATTATTTGTTGCAGGACATATTCGGGAAGTACAATATCCAGAGTGGTTAGCAAACGTGGTCATGGTTCGGAAGCCATCGGGAAAGTGGAGCATGTGTACCGATTTTACTGACCTCAATAAAGCATGTTCCAAAGATTCATATCCATTGCCACATATTGATGTGCTTATAAATGTTGTAGCAGGTTGCGAACTTCTAAGTTTCATGGATGCATACTCCGGGTACAATCAAATTCGTATGCATCCTACAGACGAAGAAAAAACTGCTTTTATGGTTGGGGCATCTAATTTTTGTTACAAAGTAATGCCTTTCGGATTAAAGAATGTAGGGGCAACATATCAACGTTTGATGGATAAAATATTACAACCTCATTTAGGCCGAACAGTGGAAGCCTATGTTGATGATATGGTAGTTAAGTATGTTAAGGCAACACAATATGCGGAGGAATTGGAACAACTATTCCACACACTCAACAAGTATAATTTAAAGCTCAATCCTAAAAAATGTGTATTCGACATTCGATCAGGTAAGTTTTTAGGCTTTATGATCACACAGCGGGGCATTGAGGCAAATCCAGAAAAGTGTGCGGCTATCATCAACATGCGAAATCCTAGCAATATAAAGGAGGTCCAACAGTTAACTGGATGATTGGCAGCTCTATCTCAATTCTTATCTACGGCAGGGGAGAAAAATTTACCCTATTTCCGATGTCTCAAGACAACCCACAGATTTTCTTGGACGTCGGAATGCGAGCAAGCGTTTCAAGCACTAAAAATGACATTGACAAGTCCCCCGGTATTATCCAAACCAATCATGAATCTACCACTATCTCTTTATTTATCACTAAGGGAAACAACCATAAGTGCAGTTTTGGTACAGGAAAAAGATAGTATACAACATCAAGTATATTTTGTGAGCAGAGTTCTACAAGGAGCAAAACAACATTATCAGAAAATAGAGAAGGCAGCTTTAATAGTAGTGTTCTCAGCTAGACGTCTACGGCCATATTTCCAGAGTTTCAGTATTATTATCAGGACCGATCTACCCATCCGACAGGTTTTACAAAAAACTAGATCTTGCTAGAAGAATGATGAAGTGGGCTATTGAATTGTCTGAATATGAAATCAAATACGATCCTAGAGGACCCATCAAAGCTCAAGTACTAGTAGATTTTGTGGTGGAGCTCGCATCGCCCCCGAATACCACAAATCCCGAAGCCCCTTGGATTCTCTCTGTTGATGGCTCGTCCAACTTACATGGTAGTGGTGTGGGCATTATTCTTGAAGCGTCAAATGGAATGATGATTGAACAATCTTTACGTTTTGTATTCAAAGCGAGTAATAATCAAGCTGAATATGAAGCATTGATAGCGGGCCTCAAATTAGCATTAGATATGGGAATCCGAGATCTAACAGTTCAAACTAACTCACAGTTGGTATCAAGACAAGTCAGTGGAAACTTTCAGGCTCGTGATCCCCACTTGGCAGAATATGTAAAAAAAGGTGAAAACTTTATCTGACTCTTTTTAAAATTTCAAATTAACATATGTGCCCCGTGAGCATAATAGCAGGGCCGATCTGTTATCTAAACTAGCTAGTACCAAGCGCCCAGGAAACCACACTTCAGTCATTCAAGAAACACTTATCCACCCTAGCGTCACCACCGATAATAATAAAGGTGAGGTTTCTCAAATTTTATGCATTAATGAACCTCATACGTGGATGACACTTTTGAAGGAGTATTTGACCAACGTGACTTTACCAAGAGATGAGGAAGCTCAAATGGCCCTTAAAAGGAAAGCTACATAATTTGTGTTACTCGAAGGTGTCCTCTATAAGAGAGGACTATCTGCACCACTATTATAATGCCTAACAGAGGAGGGAGCCCAACTTATTGTTCGAGAGGTTCATGAAGGAATATGCGGAAGTCATATAGGTGGCAGGATTTTGGCATTCAAAGTGCTTCGAGCAGGCTATTACTGGCCAACATTACGACATGATTGTATGCAGTATGTTAAGAAATGTGTCAAATTCCAGCAACACGCAAATCTTCATATAGCGCTACCCTAGCCACTACACTCCATAACGGCCTCCTGGCCTTTCTGTAAATGGGGAATTGACATATTGGGACCCTTTCCAGTTGCAGTCCGACAACTTAAGTTTTTAATTGTAGCCATAGAATATTTTACCAAATGGATTGAAGCAGAACCAGTGGCCACTATCACAGGTGATAAGATATGTCATTTTTTGTGGCAACACGTTATTTGTAGATATGGGTTACCCCATACTTTAATCTCGAATAATGGGCCACAGTTTGCTAGTAGCAGGGTCAAAGATTTCTGTAGAGACCTTAACATTCATCATATTTTTACCTCAGTAGAACATCCATAAACCAAATGGATAGGTTGAAGCAGCAAATAAAGTGATTCTTAACGGCCTTAAACGTATACTTGGAGAGATTAAAATGTTCTAGGTAGAAGAATTACCTAGTGTTGTTTGGTCTTATCACACAACTCCGCAATCAACCACCAAGGAAACACCTTTTAGCTTGGTATACAGGACCGAGGCAATCATTCCGATAGAGCTGATTTATCCATCTTCCAAGGTGCAAGGATTCAATGAAGATAAATCTATTCAACAAATACAAGCCAATTTGGACACAATCGAAGAAGTTCGTGAACACGCCCGAATCTGGTCCTCTATGCTGAAACGTAGGTGTGAAAAATAACACATTCATAAGGTTCGTGTTCGAGAGTTTATTGTAGGGGATTTGGTTATGAAGCGCACCCAGTCGAATCAGATTTACAATAAACTTTCCCCAACATGGGCGGACCCTATCGTATATCCCCTGTTATTGGTAAAGGTGTTTATCGATTGGAAACCATGGATGGTGGCTTCGTACCAAGGACATGGAATGCAACAAGCCTGCGATTCTATTATAGTTAGTTATTGTTGGACCTTGAGTTGTACTCTTTTCCTTGAAAGTTTTTTTTTTTTTTTTACCGAATAGTCAGATATTTTTCTTTCAAGGTTTTTAATGAGGTAACGATATCAATAAAAAGGTCCCTTTAGACATATTCTTAAGTGTTTATGCGACTTACCCTCAGAATGTGACCTAGGCTCGAAATGCGAGCTATGTGTGAAATGCGCACTATGTACGAAATGCGTACTATGGTCAGAATGTGACCTAGGCTCGAAATGCGAGCTATGTGCGAAATGCACACTATGTTCGAAATGTGTACTATGGTTAGAATGTGACCTAGGCTCGAAATACGAGCTATGTGCGAAATGCACACTATGTACGAAATGCGTACTATGGTCAGAATGTGACCTAGGCTCAAAATGCGAGCTATGTGCAAAATACACACTATGTATGAAATGCATACTATGGTCAGAATGTGACCTAGGCTTGAAATGCGAGCTATGTGCAAAATACACACTATGTACGAAATGCATACTATGGTCAAAATATGACCCATGCTCGGAACGCGAGTTGTATACGAAATTTATGTCAACATAAATTGTACCAAACGTGCTATTATTTTGTAAAGAGATTTAAACTTGATCGGGGGCGATTCCTTCACTAGGGAAGACATATGGGTTAGTTTTGATTGACGTCATTTAGCGAAAAGTAGCTTCTTAATTCATCGAGAGAGACTAAGAATAGAAATATCAAATTAAAATGACTACTGTGCTCATAAAACATAAATATTGTTCAAGTAGTGGTTACAAGATAATAGCAGTTCCGAATTACAAAATATTTCGTGCCAGAGATTAGGTTAGGTGTTTGATTCTTCATTCTCCTGATCTTCATCTTCTTCTTCAATAATCATTCCATCTACCACACTTTTGACAGGGTCAGCTAGGGAGAAGTCAACATTGGGGGCGATGACTTTAGCTTGTTCCAAAGCGCTATCAAAACTTGACTTAAACATTTTAGCACATTCATCAGATAAGTCTTTAATGTGTTAGGCCTGACCTTCTATTTGAATGTTTAGATCTTTTATTTTCTTGTTACGGTCACAAAATTTGTATTATGCTTCTTCTAAAAGGACCTTATATTTTTTCTCGTTAACCACAACATCATCTCGCTCTTTCTCTAACTGAGGGAACTGATCATGTAATTTGCTGAGTTCATCCTTTAGAATCTGCATTTGGATTTGAGTTTGACTAAGCTCTTCTTCTACTTTCTTTTCTTTCTATTATTTATCCCGGGCCCGTTGTTCTAGTATTACAAGCATTGCCATTGTCTTGTTTATAGCGGCTTGGCTTAAACAAGTCAGCTCCAAGGAAGACATATCACTTAAAGTTCCATGATTAAGGGCTAAGGACCCTATGAGCCAGCTGTCTCCTTGGTGATCAGTTGGAGGTTGAAGATGACTAGAAGCTTCGATCACAACCTCTCCTAATTTAACAACTGGAATTGATTTAGTATCATCGCGTTTCCTCTTTATTGCCTTCTCATGCTTTGATCCTGAATTGCTTTCCTTTTTGTTCTCAGCTTCACTCTCTTTACCTTCTAAAGCTCGGATCCTTCGATTAAGATCTTTCTTGGACAAAGACATTTGTTTTTCTGCAGAGAAGTAATCATTATTACGGACTTTAATACATACTTTACAGTATCAAAGTAAAAGGGGGGGGGGTGGAAATTATACCTATGAAGAGTTTTAAGTCTACAGATCTGCACTCTAATTTAAGAAGTTGGGTGGTATCGAAGATTGTTTGTAACTCGTCAAGTAATGTGCAATATTTGGCATCTTCGGGGGAGAGCTCGCCCAATGCGAGGGATATTTGGCCACATGGTTGTTTAGTCCAATATACGGGGAATCCCTCTAGCAGGGTTTTCTGGGTTTCGACGGCACGGATTTTTATAAATTTGCCTTTAAAATATTTATAAGATGATTGGAACAAAGATAGAAGTGTTCGACCCCCTACACTACTAACGGATGCCCAATAGGTCCGTTTAGAAAGGCGAAATTCGAAGAAGTATAAAAACATATAGATATTCGGTTCAAAACTGAAATGTTTACATAGGATGGAAAATCCTTGGATAAAAGCCCAGCTATTAGGGTGGAGTTGGGCTGGGGCCACATTGAGGGTGGTCAGGACCGATTTGCTAAAATCATCAAAAGGTAAGCGGATTCCTAACATCATAAAAAGAGTATCATACATAAAAAAGAAAGGATCTGGGTCCGATTCTTGGTTTCTACAAACGGGTTCATTAATCTCACATGCTTCTACTAGAATATCACTTTCTTTGCCAAAACGGCTTAATCCTTGAATATGCCTAAATTGTCTGAGTTTCTTGCTACTAGAGTAAATGGTAAACTCATTTAGGATATCAGATTTGGCCCAAGGGTATAAGGATTTGTTATCCAAGCTGCTAGAGCTCGCACTAAGGAGATGGGAAGAAGAATGTGACATTAATATTATGGGCAGACAAAAAAGGTTCACAGAATAGAAATAGAACAACAACACAACAATCACAACAGAGAGGAATAGAGAGAAATAGAAGAAGCACGCGCACAGGAAATGAAGGCGAACGACGAATAAATCAGTATTACGCAATACCAAATGAAAGACATAACAACAAAAAGAGAAATGGGAAGTGATACCTAAAAAGTTCAGAATAAGTTCAGAAGACAAATGAAGCATAAATTTTTGAAGTTGTACAGTGCGAAGAGACGAAGAGAAGAGGGAAATGAAACGTTTTGGGAGGAAGTAAAGTGCAAAGTAAACAACTTCAGCACAAACATTAAAGTGTAGGATGTAACATGTCAGGTGATATGACATTTGCTTTTTTAAGATGAAGCGTTTGAAAATTTGAGATCGAAAAGATTAACATGTAGAAAAAGTTGAAATGTTTGGGGATTGGTAAAGAAGGCAAAGGTCACGAGATGTACAAAAATGTCTAATGTTGGGTGCTTCATGGAATACATTGGGATGAAGTTAAGGTTAGTTATTTTTAAGGGATGAAATGTGTGGGATATTTATTTCGATTTTAGTCTTTGCATTAGAATATCTTTCTAATTAAAGACTAGGGGGTTGTGGTATGTGAATAGAGATTGGGCCAGGTGGAGCCTAAATCTAGGTATTACTAAAGTGGGCCAAATAAGTCCATTGGAGGAAGATGGAGTTAACTATTACCTAATGGGCCCGAGGTATAGAGGTAGTTGGGAATAAGGTACTATCGGGGCTGAGAAAGACGGAAAAAATAAAAACAAACTAAGAGAAAATTGAGATTTGAGGATAAAAGGGGAATGGGGAAAACCTAAAAACATAGATCTCTTACTCCAGAACAGATAAAAAGTGCGTTCCTATAATTATGTCATTGTGGGATTCGATACTGGTTAGCTATAATGCATTAGTTTAACAACTTGATAATTATTTTTTATCAGCATTTTGTGTGACGAGAATGTTGTCATTGTTAGAAATGTAGGCTGAGATCAAGAGGGGGTGTGAATTGATCTTTGAAAGATTTTAGCAATTTACAGATTATCTATTTCAAAGATTTAGAATTCTGACCAGTTCTTGAATCACACACAGCAAGCAATCAAAATAAAGGCAGTGACAGAATTAAATGAGAGAAAGGTTTAGAAAGATATAACCAAGATTTATACTGGTTCACCCAATCCCAGGCCTACGTCCAGTTTCCAGCCAAATTCCAGTTGGGTTCCACTAGATTGAACGTTTTACAGATTACAACTTTTCACACTCAATCTACCACAAGAACCACAATTCTAGTTCCTGTACCTAAACCTTCACCAAGAACCAAATTCCAGTTCTTGACCAACCCTGCAGCCAAATTCCAGCTACAGAAACCAGTGCCCACAATTCCAGGCACCCACAATACAGTAAAGAAAGTAAAGAAACAAATAGAAGAAACTTAGAACGCTCAAACCAGATTTATGCAACTCTGCAGTATGTGTTTCTTCTCCAAAAGAATGCAATTTTTCCTCAAGAAAGAACTTTTATGAACTTCACAAAGACTAGTGTGATTCTCTCTTGAAAGTAGCACCTATGATTACTTGATTGATTGCTAAAAGATGTGTTTTAAAAAGTTCAAGCAACTCTGTTTATATAGAAGATTTTCAAAACTGCTAGTTTATTTAATCTGTTAAAATAATCTTTTAATCTGTTAAAAGTCTTGTTTTAATCTGTTAAAACTTCTTTTAATCTGTTAAAAAGTTCTTGATTATTTTCCAGATTTGTTTTAACTGATACGTCACCGTTTATATCAATTAAAACTCTTTGTAAAAAATCTTCCAAACTGTTTTAATCGATTGAACATTCAAGGACTTGATGCTGCACTTGATAGACATGAAGATTGTTGATTTTGATGATGATTCAAGAACACAAAGACTTAGAGTGTTGAAGACTTGTTTTGTATTGTAATAATTCTGTTTCAATTAGATTGAGTCTGTAATATTAGAGTTTAAGATAGCCAGTACATAGTCTGCACCTTAGAAGCTTCAAAAAGCTCAAATATATCATCCAGGCTCAGCTTTAATCGATTAAATAGGGAAATAATCGATTAAAACAGGGAGAAAAATCATTTTCTGTAACAACTCACTGCTTTAATCGATTAAACCAACTTTTAATCGATTATCAGGCGGTTTAATCGATTAAACCACCTTTTAATTGATTAAAACAGAGAGGTTTGGGTTCTATTGATATTTGGCTCTGTTTTAATCGATTAATACTTCTTTTAATCGATTATTTCAGTCAGATTTTGATTTTTAACTTCAAATCAAAACTATTTTCGAAAACCCTTTTCCCAAGAACCCTAATTCCGAAAATCCCAATTCCCAAACCCTAATTTCTCTACTTAAACTCTTCTATGGCACTCAGAAAAGAAGAACAACCTTTTTCATACAAAAGTTAAGTGTTGTAGTGCCAGAGAACTGTTTTTTGCAAGAAAAAGGGGCTTTCTGAACCTGGTGTGGGCTAGAAGCGATAAGAATCACTAAGTGGAGTTCTTAGTGGATTGTGTGTTGTGCTGTCTCTGGGGAAAGCTGTTCTTCATCTCTTGTGGATTTCAAGAGAGGTGTTATCTTTACTTTATCTCTTCCATTGTAAATTGTTTGTAATAACTTTGTTTATAGTGACAGCGTTAATCCTCTGTTTGAGTGATTAGCAACTGGACGTAGGGTCTTTTGATCCGAACCAGTATAAATTTCCTGTGTAAGACTCTATCCCTTTCTCTATTTACATTTACACAGTTTTTAATCGGTAAAATTTGGGGAAAATTTTGAAAACCTAATTTTTATTAAGAAACCAATTCACCCCCCCCCCCCTCTTGGTTTTGTCCGACCACGCGAACATTCCGCTGCGCGATTCTAACATATTGGGTGTCATTTGAAATTGATATTAACCATCTTGAATGTTAATACGCAAAATAAACTTGTAAAATCTTATAAAATGTTTAAATTTGATTGCAAAATCATTCCCCATGAGATTGAATCTTCTAATTACTACTTGAGGTTATGTAATTATACATATTATAGTACTAATTTGTATAAAATCAATGAGTCAAATACTCCCATTTTATAATTGATTTTGGGTCAACTATCAAATACTTTCCATTAGAGGTTTTTTTTTGTTGTTGTTGTTGTTGTGTTGTATATATTCTAATTATACCCTAAAGTGAATTTCAATGGTTCATCATAGAAGATTGAGAATATATGTTAAATATGAATATAATTAATAATAATTTATTTTGAACTATTGGCCAAAAATTATTTTACAACTCAATTTGTCAATTATGAGTTTGATGAATAATGGTTTTCAACATTAGGGGGAATAAATAATTGGAAAAATATATTAGTTAGATTGAATTATCATTATTTCACATTAATCCTTATGAAAGAATGTGAACTAGATATTAGAGAGATAATTCATTTACAAAGTTTAGTTAATTATATATCATTTTATTTATTGACCAAAATTATAATGAATAAGTTATATGTATCCATTGTTAATACTTCAATTATAATTGATGTTTCAATTGGATATTCTAATAGTACAAGAAAGTCTCAAACATAACATAGGTACAGTGACTCAATGGTTCTGAAACGAAGAATCATTGAATAACAAAAAGATAAAAAAAAAAAGTAGGATGGACTAGATGATGGAAATCTCAAAATATTCATTTGACATAATTTATATATATATTATTTTTAGAAAAAAACTCAAGTACCTTAAATTATTACAAAATTTAATATTTTTTTTGAAGTAGAATCAATATTGAGACTTTTTTTCATAAATAATACTATTTTTAAAAATATTTCCCAAAATAGCACATCCGGAACATTATTTACGTAACTAGCACTTTTTACTGTTCACGTATTAAAATAATCGATTATTTTATATTATGATCATTATTTCGCACAATCAACTCTCGCTCAAGCGAAGAAACCCTTCGCTTGAGCGAGGAAATCTATAACAAAGGGGTAATCTCGGGTCAATTCTCGCTCAAGCGAAGAAACCTTTCGCTTGAGCGAGGAAATCTGTAACAAAGGGGTAATCTCCGGTCAATTCTCGCTCAAGCGACGGGTATTTTCGCTTGAGCGAGAAGTGATTAAAATATGTGGTGACCCAAGTTGCGTTATGTGGCTAACTGCGTTGGACGTTTAGCCTGTGGTCAATTCTCGCTCAAGCGATGAGTTACTTCGCTCGAGCGAGAATTGATTGGGTAACTGCGTTGGACCGTGGTCAATTCTCTCTCAAGCGAGACATCCATCGCTTGAGCGAAGAAATTTATAATCGATTATAATTTGAACTAATCGATCATAATTTTAAAATAATCGAATATACAAAATTATGATCGATTATTTCTCTCTCGCTCAAACAAAGAAACCCACTACAACAAAAAACACATGTAATAGCGGTTTCACGTTAACCGCTATCTAAAATATACTTTTAGATAGCGGTTAACGTGGAACCGCTATTATATGTTCACTTTTAAGAGCGGTTAAAGTGGAACCGCTATCATATATGTGTCACTTTTAAGAGTGATTAATATTTTAACCGCTCTTAAAAGTGAACATATAATAGCGGTTCCACGTTAACCGCTATCTAAAATATACTTTTAATAGCGGTTAGTTGTAGAACCGCTATCTAAAATCTCGGGTCAATTCTCACTCAAGCGACGGGTACTTTTGCTTGAGCGAGAAGTGATTGAAATATGTGGTGACCCAAGTTGCATTATGTGGGTAACTGTGTTGGACGTTTAGCCTGTGGTCAATTCTTGCTCAAGCGAGAAACCCATAGCTTGAGCGAGGAAACCTACAACTATTTACAATGCTGAGTCACCCACCCAAGTCAGGATTCCCATGTCTTTCTGATGCACACAAGTAAAGAATCCAATGCTGAGTTACCCACCTAAGTTAGGATTCCAATCTTGGATTCCCTGCATTGGGTTAGACAAAAACAGAAGAATCCAAACATATTTAAAGAGATGTTAACCCACCCACTTTGCTTGGGTTTTGTGTGCGTCAGAAACCATGTGAGGGAGCATTGGATTCAAACCAATGGACTTCATTATAAATAGACCACTTTCATTCTTTGAAGTTCTCACATTGCACACTCCTAAATCTCTGAAGCTATTTGCATTATTTCTTCTTCTTACCTTTAGTCTTCTTTGTGTTCCACACTCCTAAAATGGGTGTAGTGTCTACTATTGTCCACTATGATGGTTTCATGAACCCATGTCCCATGGAGGGAATTACCTTCAACACTGGGACTGCAAAACTTGTTCCTTTAAAGAAAGGAATTTCTCTACAAAGGTTGAAGAAGTTGATCCACAAGAAATCGGAGAAAGAACCCCACGAAAATGTAGCAACCATCCATTTTCGCTGCCCAACTAGACTCGAAGTTGGGATCAACAACTTCATTGCTGTTGAGTTGAAAGATGATGATGACGTGGAGGCCATGTTCGATGTTCATGATTCAAACTCAAGTCTATGTTTGAAATTTTTGTTTCATTTAAAACTTCTTCTTCATACCCCAACACACACTCACCAGAAATTTCACCCTTACCCTACCAAGCTTTCCCAAACACTGACCCAAAAATACCCACACATAATGACTACATCCTTTTTACCCAACTTCTAAGTGGGCCTTCCACCAACATCAATGAAGAACTACCCACACAAGAGAACAAAATTGTTGGCCTCCCAATTGAAGTCGTTGATCCTTTTAGTGAGGATGAAGACGAAGATGAAATTCTCAGCCAACACCAAGATGATTTAGAGGACGAACAACCACATATCCCTACACATGCACCAAACTTCATGGAACCATACAACCCACCACAACATTTTCTTAACTTTGAAAATTACATTCAACAACAAGACCCAGAGTATGGTCATGCGTTGGACAGAGAGTCTTTTGTTTCTCCGACAGGAACTCTATTGCTTGGACAACGTTTCATAACAAAAGAACAAGTTCAAGATGTCATCAACCGCTTTCACATTGTCAATCACTGCACATACAAGGTGAAAATTTCAAACCAAAGTAGATATGTTGTTGAATGTGTTGATAACCAATGCAATTGGAGATGTCGAGCAATATTGCGCACAAGAGAGCAATATTGGGAGATTATGAAGCTTGAAGGGCACCATACATGCGTTTCCCACAACAATTAATCAGCCAAGACCACAACAAGTTGGGATATAAAATGATTTCCCAAACAATTGGTCAAATAATTGATGTTGATTCGTCAACACCAATCTCCACAATCATAGCCCACATCCAATTAACAACGGGTTACACTATAACATACAAGAAGGCCTAGTTGACCAAACAAAAGGCAGTGGAGATCATCTACGGCAATTGGGAGGATTCGTATAAGAAGTTGCCTTGTTTGTTACAAGCCATGCAACAATTTGTTCCCAGATTCATCTACAAACTGCAGTCACAACCAGCTTACGAAGGTGAAGTCCTTCAACAAAATTCAAATATTTTTAAACGTGTGTTTTGGTCGTTTAGGTCATGCATAGATGGATTTGTTCACTGCAAGCCCATTGTTCAAGTGGACGGAACTTTTTTGTATGGAAAATATAGAGGTACCTTGTTTGTTGTAGTAGCACAAGATGGCCGCAACAACATCCTCCCCATTGCGTTTGCAGTGGTTGAAGGTGAAACAAGTGATGCCTAGTTTTTTTTCTTAAAAAACCTTCAAAGATATGTCACACCCCAGCAAGGATTATGCCTTATATCAGACCGACATGAATCCATTAGAAGTGCATACATGAGAAATGGAAGCGGATGGACAGAAAATAATTCAATGCATGTCTACTCGCATTAGACACATTGCACGTAATTTTATGAGACGTTTCAAAAACACTGCACTCGAGGAAAGATGTTGTAAATATGGGTAATTCCTTTGCTTCAAATTTGTTACAATTTATTCATTATTTAATTGTTGCTAATAAATATTTATATTAACTATGTTTTTTTAATATTGTTGTAGCGTATGGGATGACTGAACCACGATTCTACTATTATTACAACATCTTGAAGCAATGTGACATAAAAGCAGCTAATTGGTTGGATGAGATACCTAGAGAAAAATGGGCACTTACATGGGAAAATGGACGACGTTGGGGTCACATGACGACCAACATAGCAGAGTCTATCAACTCTGTTTTGAAAAAAGCAAGAAATCTACCTATTTGCTCCATGGTCAACGCAACGTACACCCACTGCAACAAATTTTTCATTGAAAGAGGGAGGCAGATAGATGCCATGATCAATGTTGGTCATGTATACTCTGAAATTTTGGTCACAAATTTAGAGGAAGCACAAACACAGGCAAACACGCATAGGGTCATAACTTTTGACAGGTCTACCACAAAATTTGTAGTAGAAGAAACACAAAACCCGCGTGAAGTTCGACCAGCAGGGAAGTTTGTAGTTCACCTTGATGAGTTATGGTGTGACTGTGGGAAATTCCAAAAATTTCACATGCCTTGTTCACATGTTCTTGCTGCATGCAAGCATGCACACCATGACTTCAACAACTATATTAATTCAGTGTATACCTTACAACAAGTTTCAAAGGTATACATAACACAATTTGGGTTATTGCGAAATGAAAAATATTGGCCAACATACACAGGACCTACTTTGTGTGCAAATCTAGAAATGAAAAGAACTTCAAAGGGCCGACCAAAATCAATTCGTATAAGAACTGAGATGGACATTACAGAAAATCAAAGTAGGATTAAAAAATGTTCATATTGTCATACCCCTGGTCATAGCAGAAGAACATGTCCCAATGTTGCACGTGCATCTACTTCGCATCATTAGATTGTGTTAGTTAAGAAATGTCTCAATGTATGAAACTTAGGAGTTTTTCAATTAATTGAAAGTGATGAAGATCTTATTGAATCATTTGATAAAACAAAGATCTTGTGGGTTTGATGAAGTCAAAGGTTATTTAAGGAACTTTTTGCTAACTATTTTAATCGATTAAAACTTGTTGTTATCAGTTAAAATAACTTAGAAAGTTTTGTGAAAAGTTTTTAAGAAACTCATTCTACAGGAGCCGCATAATCTGGGTTTGATTGTTTTAGTTTCTTTTCTTTGTTTCTTTACATATTATGGGTATCTGGAAGCTTGAGCGAGAATTGACCACAAGCTAAACGTCCAACGCAGTTAACCACATAATGCAACTTGGGTCACCACATATTTCAATCACTTCTCGCTCAAGCGAAAGTACCCGTCGCTTGAGCGAGAATTGACCTGGGATTTTAGATAGCGGTTCTAGAACTAACCGCTATTAAAAGTATATTTTAGATAGCGGTTAACGTGGAACCGCTATTATATGTTCACTTTTAAGAGCGGTTAAAATATTAACCGCTCTTAAAAGTGACACATATATGATATTAAAAGTGACACATATATGTTACAGGTCTCCTCGCTTAAGCGAAGTTTCTTCGCTTGAGCGAGAGAGAAATAATCGATCATAATTTTGTATATTTGATTATTTTAAAATTATGATCGATTAGTTCAAATTATAATCGATTATAAATTTTTTCGCTCAAACGATGGATGTCTCGCTTGAGCGAGAATTAACCACGGTCCAACGCAGTTACCCAATCAATTCTCGCTTGAGCGAAGTAACTCATCGCTTGAGCGAGAATTGACCACAGGCTAAACGTCCAACGCAGTTAGCCACATAACGCAACTTGAGTCACCACATATTTTAATCACTTCTCGCTCAAGCGAAAATATCCGTCGCTTGAGCGAGAATTGACCGGAGATTACCCCTTTGTTACAGATTTCCTCGCTCAAGCGAAGGGTTTCTTCGCTTGAGCGAGAATTGACCCGAGATTACCCCTTTGTTACAGATTTCCTCGCTCAAGCGAATGGTTTCTTTGCTTGAGCGAGAGTTGATTGCACGAAATAATCGATCATAATATAAAATAATCGATTATTTTAATACGTGAACAGTAAAGAGTACTAGTTGTGTAAATAATGTTCCAGATGTGCTATTTTAGGAAATATTTTTAAAAATAGTATTATTTATGAAAAAAAGTCTCAATATTGATGATATTTTTTTCTTATAGTATAGTTTTAAATATTAAAAATATTTTTGAGGTTCAAAAACTAAAATCCAAGATTGTGGACAAAGAAATTATTGGACAAAATGAGATGATCAAATTAGAGAGAATTAAACTCTTTTGATAAGTGAGAATTTTGAATTATGGTACTTAAATGTGAAGGTGTAATCAATTGGATATAGGTAACTCTTTGTAAAAAGAGAAATGAAAATAATGAAGTTGTAAGATATAAAACACAATTGATTATTTAATAATTTTGCACCATACTCAAATATTGACTTTTGAATAAAATGTAACTTATGCAAATCTTTTAGATATTTAATTGATTTATTTACACATGAATGATTCAATTTATATCTAATGGATGTTATTACATCTTATGGTTCTATTGAAATTAATATTATATGAAACTCCTTTAAGGATTTAATTTGCTAAATAATGCAAAATATAAAGAGGATTATTTAATCTTGCATAAGTCAATTTATGGATTTAATAAATCAAGATACTTGTAGTATAATTGTCTAAATATTTTGTTTTTAAAAAATGAAATAAAAATGATGTCCTTGAAGAATTTTAAAAGAATAAAGTTTTGTTTGTATTATATATTTAATATTTAAATAAAGATGCTTTTGTAATACCCCTTATTTTCTTCTTAAATTCTCTCTTATACACCAATTTTGAACCTAAATAAGTTAATGTTGAGTATTTACATAGTGCGGACAATTTAAAGATTCTATGTTTATAAATCATATCCATTAAATACTTTAATGATTAAAAAGTCTTTATATGTAATTCAAGATCTTTTTAAATCTTAAGAGAAAAAGTAAATTTATTTTCATTTGTCTTGAAGTACCATTATTTAGATTTTATTATAACTTAAATTATAAATATATATATATATATATTATTTTCTTCTTAAATTCTCTCTTATACACCAATTTTGAACCTAAATAAGTTAATGTTGAGTATTTACATAGTGTAGACAATTTAAAGATTCTATGTTTATAAATCATATCCATTAAATACTTTAATGATTAAAAAGTCTTTATATGTAATTCAAGATCTTTTTAAATCTTAAGAGAAAAAGTAAATTTATTTTCATTTGTCTTGAAGTACCATTATTTCACTACTAGAAAAATGGTTAATAGTGACCGAAATTAGTAACCGAAAAATTCAATCATCGATAGTAACCGAATCAGTGACTCGATTTCCGTTTTATATTTAGTGATCTGCTTTAGTGACTAAAATTTCAGATCATTGAAATCGGTCACTGATTCGGTCACTACTAAAAAAATGGTTAATAGTGATCGAAATTAGTGATCGAAAAATTCGAGTTACTAATAGTAACTGAATCGGTGAATGATTTCTCTTTTTATATATAGTGACTGATTTAGTGACTAAAATTTCAGTCACTAAACAAATAATATATAAATTAGTGACTATTTTTTATTTATATAAATAATTTTTAAAAATATTTTAATAATATATTACATATAAATCTACTTAATAATTTAAAATGATTGATAAAAATTTTAATAACATTATAAAAAATTTAAAAAAATAGTTTATTAACTTATTAAATAATTTAGTAATATAATTATTTAATTTTATTTTTTAATTTAGTATGTAAATAAAAAAATTAAAATTAATTATTAAATTAGTCACCGATTCAATCATTAAAATAATTATTAATTTAATCTCTTTTATATATATAATCAATGATTAAATTAATTATTAATTTAGTCTCTTTTTGATATATATATATATATATATATATATATATATATATATATTACTTTTATGTTAATAAAAATGTATTTCAATGTATTTATAAAAAAATTAAAATGATTTTAATTATTGAATTGATATTTCAAATTTATATTAATATTTTAAATAATTTAGTAATTGGATAAATATTTTAAGTTTATATTAGTATTTTTATAAAAGTGTAAAGATTAAGTAAATTTATTTTAAAATTTAATTAAACATAATAATATAATATACTATTAATCATAAATATGTGAAGATTTAGTTAGAAATTAATTTTAAGTTTTATCGTTTTTATTTAAAAAAATTGTTAAAAAAATAAAAATAATTAATTAAAATAAAGAATTTTAATTTAATAAATGTGTTAATATTATTAGTTATTGGAGAATTAAATTTATAATAATAATAATTATATAAAATTATAGAATTAATAAAATTTAAATTATTGGTATTTTTTTAATCATGAAGCTAAAATTTGATAATATTAATAAACTAAAATTAAAAAAATAAAAAAAATATATATATATATATATATATCACTTTAATTATTTTAATTAAAAATAATTTCATAAAAAAACTAATATTTGAAAATAAAAATGCAAAAGTATATAGTTTTTCTTTTATTTAATTATATTTTTTATTTTTTACTTTTTGGGTTTTAGTCCATAACAACAATTTAATTGCTATAATTTCCACAAAAATATATAATTTCTCTTATTAACAATTTTTTTTAATCAGATTAAGAAAATTATTACTAATAAGATTCAAAATCAGTACCTTAGAGTTAGATATTAATACTCCAACCACTAAACTGTTAGAATTTTTTAATAAAAATTTACAAATAAATATATATCCGTGTAAATATATAAATATAAAATATATAAATACAAATATATTTATATATTTATATATTTTGATATATTTATATATTTATATGTTCGATGTGAGGATCACGCTAGAGGGTGAAAGTGTGTGTCGAGTGAATTTTCAAAATTTGATGTCAAATTTGTGAGCGAGTCTCTTTATATGGACTTGTAATTTAATGATAGAATATAATCTTTATAATTTATTTATAAAATTATATAAAATAATTGTTTTCTTTATTTATTTTTATTTTATTTTAATTTATTCTTTTTATCTTTTTTTTTCTTCTATTATTTAATTAAAATTCTTATATTAAAATAAATTTTCATTATTAAAAATAATTAAATATTTATTTTTAAAATTATTTAATTTAACAAATTATTATAAATTAATCTATGTGTGGAAAATATAATTATTAAAAGATGATTTTGATTAATTTATAATAATATATGTTAGGAAAAAATTGTTCTATTAATAATCATAATTAGATTAATTTATAATAATTTGTTAAATTAAATAATTTTAAAAATAAATATTTAATTATTTTTAATATTGAAAAAATTATTTTAATATAAGAATTTTAATTAAATAATAGAAGAAAAAAATATAAGAAGAATAAATTAAAATAAAATAAAAATAAATAAAGAAAAAATTATTTTATATCACTATATAAATAAATTATAAAGATTATATTGTGTCATTAAATTATAAACTCATATAAAGAGACCCGCTCACAAATTTGACATCAAATTTTAAAAATCTACTCGACACACTTTCACCCTCGAGCGCGCCCTCACATCCAACATATATATATATATATATATATATATATATATATATATATATATATTTGTATTTGTATTTATATATTTTATATTTATATATTTACACGAATATATATTTTTATTTGTATATAAATATAATTTATTTATAAACTATTATAAAAAATTCCTAGTAGCTAAGTGGTTGGAGTATCGAGTCTCTAATTCTACTAGTATCGTGTTCAAACCCCTGTCACTAACAATTCTTTCAATCTAATAATAATTCAAATTTCTAAAAAATATAATAAATAATAAAAATATATTATAGAAGAATATAAAAGGGAGATTAGAGAGTTATAAAAAATATTTTTAATTTTTTAATGTTTTTGTTAGTGACCGATATAGTGACTGACTCAATCGGTCACTGATTCGGTCACTGAAATCACGACCAAGGAAATAGTGACCGATTTGGGTTAGTTATTATTTCGGTCACTATTTTAGTTAGTGACCTAGGTTTTGATCATTTAGTGATCGAAAATTCGGTCTTTGATGTTTTTGTTGTAGTGTTTATATTTTATTATAACTTAAATTATAAATATATATATATATATATATATATATAATTTAAGTTATAATAATATTTTAACAAGTGATACTATTTTTTTTATATCTCAATAAATACATGATACAAAAATTATTTAAAAGTTAAGAAAAATATATTTTTTCTTTTAAAGATATTTTAATATGTGAAAATAGAATCATAAAATATATTTCATTATTCATTTCATATGCTTATTAGATCGATCTTTATATGAAAAAAAATTATTAAAAAATTAATGTTATTTTAATATTTAAAAATATAAATAAAAAAATCAGCCCTAAAAAATAATGGATTTTTTAAAACTATTCTACACCTTATTACTTTGGAAAAGTAAATTTAGCTCTCATATTTAATTTGTGAAATACATGTCCAGAAAAGTAAGATATAACTACTAGAAATTCTCATAAGAATATTTTTGTAAATCTTTTATAAAAATAATTAATATTTTAATAGTATTTTAAACAAAAAAATTTACAATATTTATTATAAAAAATATGTTTATTTAAGCATACATTTCCATTAAATTATAAAAACTCCAGTGCACAAAATATGAGCAAAATGAATTTCAAAAAGGTAAATAATTAATGATAATATTAATTGCAACATATAAAAGAATATAATTTATTATATAATATTTAACTGGGATAGTTAAATTGGATTCAAATAATTAATGATAATATTAACTGAAACATATAAAATAATATAAGTTATTATATAATATTTAACTGGGATAGTTAAATTGAATTCAAATAATTAATGATAATATTAACTGCAAAATATAAAATAATATAAGTTATTATATAATATTTAACTGGGATAGTTAAATTGAATTTAAATAAAAAACTAATTTGCGCTTTTAGATATTACATCTAATTTAATTATTCCATCTAAGACTTTCTATAAAAATCAAATTAAAAATTAAACAAATAAATAAAAATAATAATTAAATTAATAACTAATTATGTTAAATTAACATAAAAAAATTCAAAAATCATTTTTATATTTAAAATTTAACTTATTAAGTAAATTATATAATATAAATTATAAATTTTACTTTGGCTGCTTTTATTTCATCAATTACATTTAAAAGCTTAAATTAGAATACACATGCCTTGAGTTAGATCAAATTCATTTAACTAATTTTAATTAAAGTAGAAATAGTTGAATTTATTTATTTTTTTAGTTGAATAATTTAATTATAATTAAGATAGATTATGATGATTAATCAGATTAAGAAATTTTTAAAAATTATTTATTAAAAAATCTTTTAAAGTAAATATGTTTTTTTAATAATCACACATAATATTTAATATATATATATATATATATATATAATATTCATGTATTAAATTTTAATATTATTTTTACAATAAAATTATTATATAAATAATAATTGTATTATATATTAATTATACAATTTTTGTAAATTGACTTCTTTTTATTAAATTTATAATTTATAAATTTTTTATTTAAATAATTTAATTAAACATATTAAATAAAAATCAATTTAATTTATTAAAATTATAATTACATTGGATTGACCAAATTCACCAATTTTACATCTCACAAAACATTCAGGTTGTAATGGCAAAACATCACCCAAAATTATGTATAACTAATCGATCATTTTTTTTATCTGAAATTATATAGAGTTATTACATTATTATTAAAATTACAAAATTAAATAATTTTGTATTAATAAAATTTTTCAATTATATTAATGTAAATTTTAAAATAATATATCATTTAAATAATAAATATAAAATTATAATTATAATATTTAATTAACTTTAAAATCTCAAGACATGAAATTTTTTTTATAAAATTACTTAAAATTTGTTATTATGAGAATTTGTACAATTATTCAGTGTGAAAAATGGTAATTTATTTATGGTAATTTCTTCTTAAAAACAAAAAGAAATCAACCGTACACGTGGTGTAAATGGTAGCCAATCACTTTGTACGAGACTTCATTAAGACCTAAATGATTGAAATCGAATCACTCCTCTGATATATAGCTTTGCTAAGCAGGTTATAAGTATTTATCTTAGAAAACTCACTTTTTATCCTCTAAAGTTTTCTTTCTCAGCACTCTCCTAAGGTGAGTTGAGTGTATAGAGAGGAATTCTAGATAAAAATTTAAAAACATGTTTGAATTTTATCATATTTCGGGATATTTTATCAATCTTATTTTTAGTTGTCAAACTAATCAAAATAGATTTGATTTAGGGTTTTGAAGAGGATTTGAAAATGGGTAACAACAAGAATACTCAAAGCTTGAATGTTGGAGGTAAGTTATTCTTTAGTCTTTAACATACAATTATAATATTCAATATATATGTGTATTTTAATTTTGTACATGGATATAATTTGCAGATTTATTATTTAATTTTTTTATATCTTCCCTCTTGATATGATTCTGGTGTATAATGAAATATATAAATAAAAAATATTCCATTTTTGAGTAGGAATGAAAAGTTATAGTAGAAAAATAAATTTAATAGACAAAAAATAAAATTGATATCGAAATCAATGTATTGGATTTGTTTAAAAGTTCGTTCACTTGAGTAATTTTAAAGTGATTTCTTAAGAATATATGACTTGCGTAATTTTAAAGTGATTTCTTAAGAATATATGACTTCAAAAACTAGGTTTCGAATAATTTTGATAATTTGTATGTTCTTTTTATTCAATTTGGTTTTGAAACAACTATGCTATTGTTGTCATAGGTTACAGTACTTGACTTATCTTATAGAATATGTGTCTTATAGAAAAGGAGCATTTTTATCTTTTTATGACCAATATATAGGTAGTTTTTATTGTGTCATAACTTTATAAAGATCTCGATTTTAATGGTCAAACTTAAAATCTTCGTTAAATAGTGAAAAACATTTACTTCATTTATTTTTGTCAAAATAATTTTAAAAGAATGTATTAGACAAAGTCTAATTCATCATCTGACATATTATTGTCTCATATAAACAAAGTTATCACCTAGTTAGATGAAAAACTATTTTATATTTTTCAAAATATAATCTTTATTTGTTAAATATAAAAACTATAAGGATTTGGATTTATCCTTTTACTTAACAAGGATTATGGCACATAAGGAGAAAGGACTAAGAATTACAAGAAACTCATTCATTATCCATAATTATCTTTATTATGTCATGTTGATGATGGATGAACTTGTTCTCATCAATCATGTTACTAAGTACATTGATTTTGTAATTGCAACTCCTAATATTAGATTCATTATTTTGGAGTTCAATTCATCTTTTTGGACTTTGGATACTCTCTTTATGCTTATGAATTATTTGAAAGTTTGGTTGACTTCAAAAGAAATCACATGCTCATCATGTGAATTGAGAACATCAATCTTAGATTTTGACTAACTATCTTAATCAAGAGTTTCTTTTTATGAACATATTAGGCAAACTTATTCAAGTCTCTCATGAGCCACTCATTCTAGTATTACAAAATAGTAATATTTCATTAATTTCAATCTACCATCCTTATTACTATGTTTAGAAGTTGCAAAACACCATTATCCAAGATTTATATAAGAGAAAAATCATTTATCCCATTTGTAAATATTTCTCTTCACATTTTGATTCAACTTTATAATTCAAATAGATAAAATAATATAACGATCTTAAAAGATATTATTTTGATATTAAACAACGCATCAATTAAAATGTCCATTCATAAAAAATGACTTTACAACTTTGCATTTTTAATTTAAGCCACAACTAGAAAGTATACATAATATAGTTCAACACTTCTTATGAGTTCGACTAATTATTTAAAAATATTATCTCATTTCTATGGTTTGGTTGCCACAAAACAACTATCCATGTTCCCCATATGCTTTTCTTCTTTTCCCCTTCCTATCCTTCCATAGTGTTTCAAAAGTGTCAGGTGTGACTTTCTAGCAATGCTCTGCATACCTTCCCATTGATAGAGTTAAGCCCATAAAGCATAAGAAAATCTATAAGAAAAAGTATATGCTTATGTTGTCCTCTTCCAATTGACAAAAGGACTAAGATGATTATTGTTAACAAGTATAATTTTTCTTTTCCTTAATTTTTGTCTTGTTTCAATCATATCCAACATTAGCATCCAAACAAATGCCAAACCTTTTCAGGGAGAGTAGGGACATCCATAGGCATTTGAAGACATCCACGTCATGTCATAAACTTACTTGAATCATCAATCTACAAGTAATACATAATACACTTGTTTTACAATGTATCCTTCCACCATATTCTTTGTCTATATCTAACCATCCTTAGCATCTTTACTAGGTCATTTTGTTCAAAATGGTTGCATCAAACTCTTAACATTAAACATTTTCTCATACAAACTAGCATTTCTTCCATTCCAACTTACATGACTATATAATTTCATTCCATCACCCAACTTCTTAACCTTGCAATATTGTACTAAATTTATATGTAGCCTAAGAATTTTTTATCTATACTTCATGACCTATCCTTCTAAAAATTAGTTTCTATCCTTTCACCCAATTGTTTTTGTATATTTTTATTAAATAAGTTTTATGGATCATTCATTCTACAAATTTTCAATAAGTCTCCTAACAGTAACGATTCCCTCTACATCCCCTATCAAAAAAATAAAATAAAATTGAATCAACATATTTTTTTTCTCGACTCCTTAACCCATAAAATTTCTAGTTCCATCAAGATCTCCACACCTACTCTTCCATTCAAACATGATTAAAAACTCTAAGTTGTGTATCCAAAGTCTCTATGTGATTTTATATATAGAGAGATAGATAGATAGAGAAAGAGTTGTGATGCTAAAAAACTGATTATTATAAAAAAAAATATTGATATTCATCATTAAATCTCAAGTAAGTATCCAAGATTAAAACATGAAATTGTAGTTTAAGTAGTTATGGGTAACTTTGGAGTAGCAAATGGATGTTGAGTGTAGGAAAAATATAAATCAAGATTTAAATATCTGTTTAGAAAATGTCAACCTTGTATAACATAAAATAAAACTTTTGAGTCATTTGCAGCATTGAACATCAATTAATGTATATATGATTAAAATTTACTCCTTTATTGTCACATAAAACATCTCCTATCTATCTACTAATTTCACAACTTGATTTGTTATATTTTTGAAGGTGGTGCTTCATCAAATGGAGCTGCCAAAAGGCCTCAAACCAGAAGCAGAACGGTAGGTTTTTCACGCTTTTTTGATTAAATCTGATAGGCTTTTCAATTTTCAATTTTTGTTTAATATATATTGAAACTACATAAAGCACAAACAAAAATGCATCTAACGGAGTTATTCTTTGTGTTGCCGGGGTTAAAGAATTCTTATATGTTGGAATGTTTATTTTTCTTTTTCTTTTTCATAATAAAAGGGTCCTCTCAAATAACAAATCTAAATAAGGCAAGGATATGCCTATCCCGAATGTCAATAATTCATGACTTACGTGAATCCATAAATATACTTTAGGCTTGCAAGGAGAAGTTCCCTCTACTTATCTCTTGAAATTATTATCCTAAATATTTACTTGTTTTCCTCTCTTTCTTAAGTTTGTTCTTTTGCCATAGGTTTTACCTTTCACCATATAATATAGTTTTGGTTTTGTATAAAATATACACGATAATTTTTTGTATATAATCTCTATTTTTAGTTTTGGTATTTCTATAAAATATACATGTAGCAATTTTTTTGTATAGCTCGCACAAACACGATAATTTTTTGTATATAATCTCTATTTTTAGTATTTAGTCCTTACAAATCACGGTAGCGATCAAAATAAAAAATGGAAATACTGTACGAAAAACATATACTTCAACATATCTCAATATTTAAAATATGTATATATTTCGTTAAATTTGCTTATTTTTCTCAGGTAACGTAAATATCACTACCTACATTCTTATTATGATGTTTTATGTTGAATATTGATCCCTAGTATACATAAATTGTAATCTTTGACAATTTCAGGGAATGTTAATCATGTACCACAACTTACACTACTGCCAAATTATGACAATTTCAGGGAATGTTAATCATGTACCACAATTTCAGGGAATCTTTGACAATTTCATGTTAATCATGACAAGTTCAGGGAATGTTAGCACATGTTTTTCTCTTTGAATGCCAAATTAAATTTTCAGCATCTTCGTGAGCGTACAACCGCCTAAATCTTGGAATAATTGGAAGATACCATAAAACTTTTGCAGGAGGACGTTTTTTACCACTCTCCTGACTACAATCATCACCATCCTTCGTTTTGTAACGTGATACACCACATGTTGGACATTGGTCTAAAGATGAGAATTCTTTCCTGTATAACACACAATCATTAGGGCAAGCATATATCTTCCTATATTCTAAACCCATCGGACATAGTATCTTCTTCGCTTCATACATACGGTCCGGCAAGGTGTTATTGTCTGGGAGCATCTCCTTCAAAAGTTGGAGTAATTCATTAAAACTTGTATCACTCCAACCAAATTTTGCTTTTAGATTGACCAATCTTAACACAGATGACAACCGTGTGAAAGTTGTACATCCGGGATACAAAGGTGTCTCTGAATCGGTCCTCAATGTATCATATATAGATGCATGTGCTTCAAGAAACCTCTCTTGACCCACATCACAAAGCCTGTCCTCTATTCGATCTTCTCAGGTTACATCATCCTCAATAGTTTGTGATACTGTTGGAATATCAACCACTTCACCGTGCCATGTCCATATGGTGTAATTCTTCATCATCCCATCGCAAATAAGATGCTCCCGCGTTGTGTCCATCTCTTGTACTCTGCCATTTACACAATTAACGCATGGGCAGTAGATTTTTTCATTTATTTTGGGAGCATTTTGTTCGGCAAATTTCAAAAAGGAGTCAACTCCATTCTCATACTCTTCTGACATACGACTTGCATTGACCCAAGTTCGATCCATCTAACTACACAAGAAGGCTTGCCTAGATATTCAAGGTTTATTAGAAAAGGTTTAACAAAACAATACAAAAAAAACGTGTACATTGCCTAACAATGCTCTAATGTTCCATATACCACTTCGAAAGCTAAACCTAAACCTAAACCTAAACCTAAACGAAACCTAATGTTCCATATACCACTTCGAAACCTAAACGAACCTAGATCAAATCAAACCATATATACAAAATCATCCATCATCTTTCTAATGTTCATACGCAGGAAATGCTCTAAATAATCCATATTTATGTTAAATGCATGTTGTAAATCATCCATACAACTTAATCTAACCTGATGAGAGCGCGACGAGTGGGCGGCGAAGGAGGTAGCAGCGGCGAGGGGGCAGAGCGCGGCGAGTGGGCGGTGAGTGGGCAGCAGACAACAGCGAATGAGGTAGCAGCGGCGAGGGGGCAGAGCGAGGGGGCGGCGAACTGGGCGGCGAAGGGGGCGGCGAGGGGGCAGCAGTGAGGACTGAGGCACAGCGAAGAAGAAGCAGAAGGAGGGAATATGTGGGACGAAGAAGAAGTTGAATAACCGCGCGCCTTGGATAGGACATTCAACGTCGGTTATTAAAAAACCCGACGTGGATAACGCTTTCAACGTCAGGTAAATCATGTAACCGACGTTGATTTTGAGAATTCAACGTTGGTTATACATAACCGACGTTAAATTTAAACATTTAACGTCGTCTGTCATATAACCGATGTTGAATTCCAGTTACTACGTCGGTTATGATATAACCGACGTTAAATTTTGTTTCATAATTACAAGTTTGCCACCGCGTCTTGTACAACATCGGTCTTCGTGATAACCGACGTTGGATGGTGTCGTAGAAAGTGAATTCTGTAGTAGTGTTATAATTACTATCTTATACATCAAAACTTTTATATAATGTTGACTTTGCTGCGTTGTTAGAATTATTAGTTCTTTTGTTGATGATTATTAATGAAACAAAGTATTTGGAGCAGAAAAAGATTTCAGAGATAATGGAAAAAAGTGAAGACATCACCAAAGTTCAACAAGCACCACCACCAAGGTATATAAAATAAAATTCATTTACCTCATTGTTTCAGGTTAAATGTGGAAATTTTCCAACAAATATATTAAAATATTAGTTTTAACCTTTTTTTCTTTATTATTAGTGTATATTAATATTTGATAAACTGTGTTCACTATAGTGGTAACAAAACTGCTGGAGTGAAAAGGGAAAAGGACACACCATCAAAGGCATCAACTTTGACAAGGAAGAGAGGAAAAACTTCTAGCTGGAAGCCTGAAGGTTCTTTTATGTTAATTTTGTCTGTACGATTTCTAATTAATGTTGAGTTCATTAAAGTTTCACCTTTTATAGAAAAACTTGTGTGCATGTTTGCATTCCGTTACTTTGGAAAAAAAAATTTAGAGTTCTCCTTCCAGAAATTAATATAAAAACTTCCTTGAATTAAGTTTAACTAGATACATACAGTTGAACTGAAATTATAATTGTGAATAAAATATCTTTAATTTGAAAATTTGTAAAGCTTCTAAATAAACTGCATCAACTAACACAAATAACACTTCTAATTACAACCACCCATAACTTTTCTTTTCAAAATACAAAAACTTAATGTAAGATGTTTAATAAATCATTGAAACAACGAAGAAATCATTTAGTGCATAATTGACTCTTATTTTCTTTACTCTGCTGTGATTATCCTTGTTTTCTTTAGTCTATTTGGTCGTGCATCTCTCACATGCTTCCTTAAGTTGCCTTTATTTATATTGCTTCTTTTACTATCTTCATAACATTTCTCTCTCCATGCAAATCAACTTTCTCCTCAATGTTTAAGTTACATACTTAATTTGCAAAGTGAGTACATCTTCCAAAGTAGTTTTAAAGATATCCAACCCTTTCTATTGAATAAGTACTTTGAGCTATACTTTTCTTCTCCTGCAAAATTACTCTTGATTATAATGCCTTGTGTGTTCTCTTATGCATGGTTACAATAAGAAAGCAATGATAATTTGTAAGCAACAAGTTGAATAATTTATATTATTGGGAAATGATTAAATTAACGAAAGTCAAATTTTTATTTTTGTGAATAGCTACAAAATGTTACCAATATATGAGTTCAACTAGCATGCGGTCTTTCACTTGAAACTTCACTTCAACTTGTTTATGATATGCATACGTAATTTCATCAAATTATGCTTAAGACATAACAATGTCAAAGATGTAACAACATTTATTATAAGAAGGGGGTTTAATGTCCTCCCTCACACATTTAGGAAGAGTAAGAGAGTCTCTTCCATAAATCACTTTAAATTGTGTCATGTCAATACTTGTTTGGAAGGAAGTACTATACTAGTATTTTACCCTTGCAAAATCTTACATAGGTTTTTGGATCATCAACTATGAAGCATCATAAATATATCTCCAATACTCTATTAAGAGCTTTAGGCTAACCATCATATTATCGATGGTATGTGGTACTTGTAGCTAAGGTAGTGTCACTTAGTTTAATAAGCTACTGCAAAAATTACTTGTAAAGACTCTATCACGAGTTGATATGATTGACTTTGGTATCTCATTCAACTTCACAATTGATGTCATAAATGCTTTGCTACTTGTTTGCTTGAATAATATGTCTAAAGTGTGAAAAAACGCACATATTTATAGAGATGATCAATAATAACCATGATCATAGTGAAGTCATTAGATAGGGGAAGGTCAATAACAAAATCTATGGCCAAGTGTTCTGAAATATATTTAAGGATAGGGAGGGGTTGTAATAGTGTCATGAGTAAAGTAGTGGACAATTTGCCTTGTTGGTAGATTAAACACTATTGTACATAAGATTTAATATCTTGGTGCATACCATACTAGTGAAATTGGGTAGTAACCCATGCTAATATGCGCACAACAACCTAGTAACAATGTATTAGAGACTATGAAACTCCTGTGAGATAGTTTGAATTAAGGAATGTGAGCAAGACTACAAGCAAGTTAGTCAAAATCGTGAGTTGAAGCGTAAGATCGTATGTTTCCACTATCTTTGTCACTTTTTCCTAGTTTGTGTGTCCTCTAGATCGCATTTTCAATGGATCGTAGGATCGTTGATGAAGATCGAAACTCGCAACAGCACACGGTCTTCTTCGAGTTCGCTTGAACATCTTTTACACTTACAATGGTTGTGACCCTGTCCCTTGGGTGCGGCGGATGTGACGTTGTTGCATAAGTGCGAAGGCATCAACGTCATTGCATAAGTGTGGAGGTTGCGACCCCATCACATGGGTGTGGCAGCTACGACGCTGTCGTGTGGTGCGACAACTACTACACTGTCGCATAGGTGCAGAAGTTGTGATGCTGGGGTGTGGTGGTTGGGTCGCTAGGTTATGGGTGTAATGTAAGCAAGGCAATGTGCGACTTCCACGTGTGACCTAAGTATAATTAGGTTAAATCTCTTTACCAACCCAACAATCCTAAATCTTAAAGTCCAATAACCCAACCCAATCACATCCCATTCACATAAAAAAAAATTAATGCACTACGAAGGAAGCCTCAATCAAAATTAATAAGAATGTCCACCTTTAAAATTTAAATATGACATGTTATTTTGATAAATTAAATATATGACATATATATTAATTTCATAAATTGTGTAGGATCTACTATTCATGTTACGATCTTCGATTTTTGATTTATACTACCCTTTCTGATCTTAAATAAAATCTCAATTTACCTTGCCCAAAAGTCTTTATTCCAAAACAACAACTTATTCTAAATGGTATAATGAGAACTTGGTGGGGGTGCTTACATTGCATAATTTTACAATATTTGATAGTTTCATATCTGCAACAATAACATCACGTAGGTATGTGATGAGATCCCCCTTAGGTAGAGAAAAAAACCATGAAACTGGATTTGGACAGAGCATCTACAACGAGGTTCTCCTTGTTAGGCTTGTACCCAATGGTAAAATCATATTCTAAGAGCTTTTGCAGCTAAGCTTGCTATTCAAGAGTATGGATAGGTTATTCCATGGGACATTTTAAGCTTTTTTTACTGAATCTTATAATGAATTTATGTCCAAGTAGGTAGCGCTGAAACTTGGAATAACTTAGTAATTGCATGGAATTCTTGTGTACATGTAGATTATTTCTGCATTCATGGTGCAATTTCTTTGAAGAGAAATCAATTGGATGTTGTGATTGGTTAAGAACTACAACAATGTTTATCCTCGAGCATCAATGTCCAAAATTAATTGTTTGGAGAAGTTTGATATGGCCAAAACAAATGTTTTAGTGATGACTTTCTTAAGGTTATCAAAAGCAATAGTGGATTGAGAGTCTTAATGAAAATTAGTCTTTTAAAACAAATTGGTTAATAAAGCAAGTATGGAAGCATAACCCATATAATAAATCAAAGATAATACTAGATCAATCCCAAAAATGTGTGCAATTGTTGTTGGGTCTTTCGAGGGGCAATTCATTTGAAAAAACATTTTAATGAGACATAAGCCAACTCACATAAGGGATTGAAATCACCTTCAACCCAAAACCTTAAGGCATTGAGTTATGGGTCTTTCCTCCTTATATTTATCATTTTTACTCAATGTAGGACTTAGACTCACATTTGGATTTCTCAACAATCTCCCCCTCAAGTGTGAGTCTCATCACATTGATACATACTCCTTGAGCTTTCTAATAGTTCTTCCATGTATCGTTGTTCATCATAACAGATACAAGGACCACCCTTATATTGTTCGTCACCATACAAATCATCGACTCTAATATCACTATTGGGTCTTTCGAGAGGGTTCACTAGGGAGAAACAACATCAGTGAGACATGAGCTCAACTCACATAAGGAATTGACACGACTTTCAACCTAAAATCTTAAGACATTAAATTATGAGTCTTTTCTCCTTATATATTTCTCAATTATCTCATTTTTACTCAACGTGAGACTTAAACTCACTTGAATTTCCTAACAATTGCTTCATTGTTGTGGGAAATTTTCAATCCAATACTACTTTCACCTTGCTATAGTCCATAAAGAAACCGTTACCTGAGACAATATGACCAAGGTATTCCACCTTTTGTAGATCAAAATGGCACTTGGATAATTTGGCAAATATATGGTATTTTTATAAAGTCTAAGTACAACTTCCAAGAGGTGTAAATAAAGTGTCCCAGAGGCATTAGATCAATATATTGTCAAAAAATATCAACATTTTTTTTCTCAACAACCCTTTGAATACATAATTCATCAAGCTTTCGTAGTGTTAGGACATTTGTGAGCCTAAAAGGCACGAGCCATTTGTAATGGCCTTGGTGAGATTGAAAAGTTGTCTTGTATCTATATTTTGGTCCCACCAAAATTTAATGATATCATGAGCAAACATCAAGCCTAGAGAAGTATTAAGCATCACATAGTTCATCAAGTAACTCATCAACTGTAGGGATGAGAAAGTTGTACTTAACGATAATGGTATTCAAAGTTGCCTTATAATTGATACAGAACTACCATGTACCATCCTTTTTTTTTATTAAGAGTATTGCTGAAGAGAATAAGTTGTTGTTAAGAGAAATAATTCCTTCCTTCAACATCTCAGCATCCATGTTCTCTATTTACTCCTTTTAGCTATGTAGATATTGTTGTAAATGATGACAAAAACACGAACAAAACTTGATTCCTGAGGTGTGTATAATCATTATCCTTAAGGACTTATCTATAATGTATTGTGCAAGTCCCCCAAGATACAACAAGAACTTCTCAGATTTTTCGAGGAGCTTAGAAACTAGCAAGAAATTCTTAAAAGAATAAATAAACTCAGAACAAGAAAGAGTAAGAAAGAGAGAAGAGAAGATGAGTGATTACTTTTTTTCTGATTTTGAAAGAGGAGTAGAAAAATCTATTTATAGGTTTAGATAGGCTTAGAAATCCCAACCTTTCCCGCCAAATATCCACCAACAACTACGGACATGCCAAGATACATGAAGGGAGAGGGATGCCAGTTTATGTGGATCAAGGAGTGGAAGCAACAAATCTGTAGCAGTGGAGGAAGACTCGGTGCTCATGTGCAATGTTCGTGGGTTTTGCATTAGGCACAATGTTAGTGGGATATTGAGGTTTTTTGTGATACTCTGCTTCATAACATATACTTCTATGAATGTACTTTCACAAACTTGATACTTGACAATAATGGAATCTGGTGGTTATGGGATCTATCGGTGGTAAACCTTAAGGATTAACAAAATGATATCTATATCATATAAGAGAAGTGTAAAATCAAAGTGTTAGTTGTAATGTGTGATACATTCTCCACGTATGAGAGCATTGTGCTGAGGTGGATAACTTAGAGTTATCACCATGCAATAATAAATTCAACATTTAGGTAAATTTCAAAATCAAGGCTTTATACTCTAAAATATGGAGACCAAGGTCACCAATGAGATGTTCCCTCCACCAAATCTATGCTAGAAATCGGTAATATATACATTGGAAAAGTGATTGTATGACTTTGTATTGAAACCTTGATTTCTTGTATCAAACATTCAATTGCCAAAGAATTTATATTTCTCACCAAAATTTGGAAACTAGAAATGGATTCAACTAGTAATTTCAAGTAATTTACAAGGCGAGGCGGTAGAAAATTATTAGAATTGTTGTTGTCTAATATTTGAATAGAGACACCCTAAATGGAGCCTTAAGGGCGTTGAATGAGCGATGAGATATAGAATTGGAATCATGGTTAGAATGAGCAAGGGTTTCATATGGTTCTCTATCATCAAGAGGGTCCTTGGTCTCCTTATATTATAACAATAGGTATTATTTATTTAGGACATCTATGATTTGGGGGTGATTTTTTCGTCACTAGTATAACACAAACCTTTCTCTCTATGGATTTTCATTTTAGTATAGTTGATGTTTATGACATTAAATGGTTTGAACGGTTGGGAAAATGGTTTCATTTTTGTTGGAGGTAACAAAGGTGGTAAGATGTTTGGTTTTGGGTGTTGGCTTGGGTTTGGTTGTGTTTGATGTTTTGGGATAGCTAGATGTAAATTAAGGTTTCCGCTTGATGTTTTATTTTTCTGCAAAAATGTTTGGCAATACAACTTTAAGAATAGCGTTTGGTGATTGAGCTGACACATCTCTTCTAATTTCTTATTTGACGCCACTCAAAAAATAGTCCAATAATGCATCTACTATAAGTCCTGTACTGCGATTAGTCAAAGCAATAAATTCTATGTAATAATCACCGGCAGATCTAGGCATGGCAACAGGGCGTGGCAGGGGCGAGGGCAGGTTTTGCCTCCCCGATCCCCGTCCCCGACATTTTTAATCATCCCTGTCCCTGTTCCCGCTCCCGATCCCCGTCGGGGTTAGAAATTAAGTCCTCATCCCCATCCCCACTGGGTGTCGGGTTCCCAGTCTCGCCCCTGTCCCCGTCCCCGATCTATATTATTTTTAAAAAGATAATTACATTTATAATAAATTAATTTTACTATCTATATTTTATATATAAATAAATATTTATAATTTTATAATTTATAATTATTATTAATTAAATATACATTTTAATTTATTATATTTATATTAAAATATGTATGTAAAATAAATATTTAATCATTTTTTATTTATAACATTATTATTATTATAACACTGTATTCAAATATTTTAATATTTATAACATTATTATTATAATACCGTATTGAAACATTAGATTATATATATAAGTTAATTCATTTTTAAATTGTCATTTAAAAGTATGAAATATATAGTTTATAAGGAAATATTTAATAAGTTAATTCTTATTCAATTAGTTCTAAGTAATAAAAGTTTAAATTATCAATTCCTTTAATCCTTTAAAATACAATTATTTTATTAAGATAAAATTTGATATATGATAAATAAGAATAATAAGATAAAAAAATATGACATAATAAAACCTAATAAATATAAATTATAAATAAAATAATATTAGTTACTACTAAGATTTATGTAAAATATTTAGAAAAAGATAAAGAATAAAAAAATTAACTTTGTGTTCATCAAATTAGTTGAAAAGATTGAAAAAAAAACAACAAATTAATGGGAGAGATTAAGGAAATGTGAAAAACTAAAAGGTAAGAGTGTAATAAATTAATTGATATAAAAGATTAAAAAGGACAAAAAAAATTAAAAAAGTGGGTAGAAGAAAAAAATTGATCAAATATAAAAAAAAATGACCTTATATTGATCGGAGCCGTATCCGGTCAAATAAATACAGATAAATGCAGTACTAGGAAGTGACTCCTAGGTCGTCTCCCATGGACTATTAGTTTCAATCAAAGATCCACAATCAAACAGATAAAACAGTAATGGGGGGGGGGGGGTTGGTTTGTAGATTAACAGATAGACACAAATTAAATTCTACGAAACAACAACAGTGACAAAAGCAGAGATTAAAAACGTATTGATTCCTTAATTCAAATATAAATCCACCTATCACAGATTACCACATGAATTCCCTGTTCAATCTTGAAACCCGAAATTAGACCACTAAGCAAAGACTAAAACGAGTCTAATATGCATTAAGAAAGCATACATCTTCAACCTTGGTGCCACGGATTAAGCAACCATGTAGCAACCCACATCCATTAAGCATGAACAAGGGCTGTTTAAATGCAAGAACACAAATATGAGATTAAGCATACATCAAATTTGTCATCCCTTCATCAAGCACAAAGTTAATTAGATGGAGACCAATACAGGACATGGCAGAAATGCTCCAAACACAAAAATCTCAAGGGTTCATCACATTCTCCTCAAGGAATCAATACTCAAAGTTTAGCTAGTCATGGAAATGAACCGCAAATACAAAAAAATGAATGAAAATACTTCATCATATATATGAAAGAACAAGAAACCGAAACTCAAATATCCAATGTGCAGAAAAATCGAAAAACCCCAAATGGGTACTGTTCTAAGCGTCTAAATACAGAATACAAGTTGTTCCAAGCTAAAAATGAGAAGAAAACATGAAATGGAGTCTATTCAAGAATGGAAAACGCAAAACCTAAGTGGTGGCACCATGGAGAGCTTCCCAAACGGCTGAAAATGGAGAGTGTATATGGAAGAATCCCCCTCTCCTCAAAATAAAACCCTCTCCCCGTATTCCCTCATCTCAGCACACCAATATTTACAAAAATGCCATTCTAGGGTTTAGAATTACAAAAATGCCACTCTGGGACTCAAATGTTGGCTCAATCACTTAAATGACGTGGAAATTCTCTTCATCCTAAAATTAATGTCCAAGTTCCAAAATTGCTTCACCAAAAATACCTAAAAATAATTAAAAACGAAAATTAGACCAATAAATGCTAAATTAAGCAAAATTCGGAATAATGGCCCAATGAAGCCCAATCAATGAAAATGCACTAATATTAGACAATTAAGCACAATGCACCAATTAAGATAGGTACAGAAAGTTAAGAAAATGCGGAAAAATAATGGCTAATCAAATTCCCCCACACTTAGCCTTTTGCACTCCCGGGCAAAATCAAGAAGCAAAGCAAGGAAACAAATCCAGAGACATCGAAGATAGTAACACAACAAAAAGGAGCAGGAACAAGAACACACACAAAACACAAACAAATTTACACAATCCTTAATGAATCCTGGGAAAAGAAAGGAGTAGACAACATCCAACACACAAAGAGTCAGAGAAACCAGATACTCATGGAAATCATCCAAGCATTTCAAAACCTGGCAAGAGGTCAACAGTTCAAAAGGTGAATCAAAGTGACAAAAACCTCACAAGATGCACTATATCTCTCATGTGTTTAGGATACTGTATACTCTTAAAACACTCAAGAAAAGCAAACAACAGAAAGACTTGGCAAGCCTCTAAACTCAACACCTAACACACATTCACAAAAAGATCAAAAGGTCTTTTCAGGTTGTAATGGGGGTAGGGACAAGGTATAGGATATCATATGGGATAAGTAGCTATGAACTAGAGGAAGTAGAGGAGCAATGGGGAATAAGTAAAAAATAAGCACAAGATGTATGCCCAAAAACCTCTAACAAACCTCTAATATCAAACCTCCTCTATTGTCTTTTGCCTCAACCACAACTTTTTTTTTCTTTATATATATATATATATATATATATATATATATCCTTTTTCTTCTTTTTTTTTTTTTGAAAAACATGAAATACACTGAAAGGAAAACACAAAAACTGTACAACAGAGATAACCAACTAGCCAGTACATCATCCAATGAAATACAAAATGCACCCCCCACACTTATTCAATAACTTATTCCCAAAACAATTCCAAAGCTCCAAAAATCCCTAAGGTTAAGGTAATAATGGTTTTTCACTTAAGGTTTTTAATGAGCTTCAAAAGAAATAAAGGGAAACATAGGCTCAAAGGGGATATCAAAGGAATTAATTCAAGGTAGGCTCATTTGGCTAGAGGCTAATCAGAACAAAAATGCCTTAATCATCTCCAAACATGCATGTGAATCAAGAAGTATCAATCAGAGTCAAGCCAAGGATATTGTGCAAGCAATCAAGAGGCATAACACACGAGAAAGAACAGATAGTGGCTCAATTCCTCACAAAGGGTAAGATTGTCACATTCAATTCAACCTCTCAAACATCATAACCAATTTGACAAGCATAGAAAAATAGGGATTTCAATCCAAAAAACATAAAGCAAATCCTATCCAAGAGTGAAGAAAGTTCCCAAAAACTAAACAAAACCCAGAGATCCAAAAGAAGCATGCAAACTGTACACAAAACGCGAACCTGAAATACAAAGAAAACTAAAAAATCCTAAACAAAGAACAGTCTCCCCCGCACTTAAACTACAAATTGTCCCAATGTAGCATAACATCAAGTCAAGCAATCAAATCACCATTGAAGTTGGACAAGTGCAATAAAAGTAAGGAAGGAGAGGGAAAAGAAAACTCCCTAAGTCATGATGGAAGAGAAGTGGGATCAATCAGGGATATCTCCTCCACAACTGCATCCACTAGAGAAGGATTGCTGAGGAATGGTTTTAGTCGATGCCCATTAACCTTGAAGTTCTTTTCTGTGGATTCACTTTTGATTTCAACTGCACCATAAGGATAAACATTAGTAACAACAAAAGGTCCAACCCACTTTGAATGCAACTTACCACCCATGAGACCCAATCTGGAATTGTACAATAGCACTTGCTGACCAACAAAGAACTCCTTTCTAGCTATGGAGCTATCATGGAATCTCTTAGTTTTCTCTTTGTAGAACATGGAGTTCTCATAAGCTTCCAAACGGATCTCATCCAATTCATTTATCTGTAGCTTCCTCTCCTCTCCAGCTTCATCAAGTGAGAAGTTGCATGATTTCACAGCCCAATATGCTCGGTGCTCTATCTCCACTGGTAGGTGGCATGGCTTACCAAAGACAACCCGATAGGGAGACATCCCTATAGGTGCCTTGTAAGCAGTCCTATGTGCCCAAAGAGCATCCTCCAGTCTGTTGCTCCAATCCTTTCTGTTGGGCTAGACAATCTTCTCTAAAATCCTCTTGATCTCCCTGTTTGAGATTTCAGCCTGCCCATTAGTTTGGGGGTGGTAAGGTGTAGAGACTTTGTGAACAACCCCATACTTCTTGAGCAAGGCTTGCATGGACCTATTACAGAAATGGGTGCCTTGATCACTAACAATGGCTCTGGGTACTCCAAATCTGCAAAAGATGTTAGATCTGACAAAATCTACAACAACCCAAGCATCATTAGTCCTAGTGGCTTTGACTTCCACCCATTTTGAAACATAATCAACATCAAGGAGAATATAATAAAAACCAAAAGAGACAGGGAAGGTACCCATGAAATCTATACCCCAGACATCAAAAACCTCACAAAACAACATGGGTTGTTGGGGCATCTGCTGTCTCCATGTAAGGGACCCTCCTGCTCTCTAACACTGCTCACAAGTGCTACAAACCCTCCACGCATCCTTGAAGATGGTAGGCCAATAGAAACCATAGTCAAGCACCTTGCGAGCCGTCCTCTGAATGCCAAGATGACCACCGGTTGCAGAAGAATGACAAAATTGCAGGACTGAGTCAATCTCATGGTCTGGAATGCATCTCCTGGTAACCTGGTCACTGCACAACTTCCACAAATACGGGTCATCCTAAATATAATACTTAGCATCACTCTTAAGTTTATCACATTGAGCTCTGAATGCTAAGGGAGGAAAAACAGAAGCAACCAAATAATTGACAATATTTGCAAACCATGGGGTGGTAGGGTAAGAAACAAAGATAGAAGAAATAACTAACAAATTTTCATCAAGAAAATCATCCTGGATGGGCAACAGTTCAACATTATCCTCAACTCTCTCAATTCTGCTGAGGTGGTCTGCTACCAAATTCTGAGCTCCACTCCTGTCTCGGATATCCAAATCAAATTCTTGGAGCCAGAGCATCCACCTCATCAATCGAGGCTTTGACTCAGCCTTCTTCAATAGGTACTTCAGAGCTTCATGGTCAGTGAACACAATAACACGAGAACCAAGCAAATATGATCTAAATTTATCAAGAGCAAAAACAATGGCAAGAAGCTCTTTCTCGGTGGTGGTGTAGTTAGCTTGGGCAACATCTAAAGTCCTGGAAGCATAATATATTACCCGATGCAACTTATCAACTCTCTGTGCTAGGACAACCCCCAATGCATAATTAGATGCATCACACATCAACTCAAATGGGATTGTCCAGTCAGGTGCCTGGATTATAGGAGTGCTGGTCAGTGCTTCCTTGAGGCAGTCAAACACCTTTTTGCACCTGTCATCAAAATCAAATTCAATATCTTTTTGAAGCAAATTGGATAGTGGAAGGGTCTTCTTACTGAAGTCTCTAATGAAGCGCCTGTAGAAACCTGCATGGCCAAGAAAAGATCGAACCTCTCGCACGCAAGAGGGGTAAGGCAATTGTGAAATAACAGATATTTTTGCAGGATCCACTTCTATGCCCTTACTAGAAATAATATGCCCTAAAACTATACCTTGTTCTACCATGAAGTGACATTTTTCAAAATTCAAAACAAGATTAGTTTCAATGCATCTACTAAGCACTCTATCCAAAATATCTAAGCATGCATCAAAGGAGGATCCATATACAGTGAAATCATCCATAAACACCTCTATACAATTTTCAAGGAAATCTGAAAAGATACTAAGCATACACCGCTGGAAGGTACCAGGGGCATTGCATAGGCCAAAAGGCATTCTCCTATAGGTAAAAGTGCCAAAGGGGCATGTGAATGTAGTTTTCTCCTGATCCTCAGGAGCAATATGGATCTGAAAATAACCAGAGAAACCATCCAGAAAGAAGTAATGAGATTTACCTGTCAGACGCTCAAGCATCTGGTCAATGAAAGGAAGTGGAAAATGGTCCTTCCGTGTTTCCTGATTGAGCCTTCGGTAGTCGATACTGGACCCTCCAACCTGTTTTGTATTCCGGTGGGAATGAGCTCATCCCTCTCATTCTTCACAACAGGTGAGGCCTCGTCTTCTTGGGGACCACCCGGACTGGACTCACCCACCGACTATCCGATATAGGATAGATGATCCCGACCTGAAGAAGCTTGGTCACCTCCTTCTTCACAACATATAAAATCATGGGGTTGAGTCGTCTCTGTGGCTGTCTCACTGGCTTGGCTCCATCCTCCAATAATATCCGATGCATGCATGTGGATGGGCTGATACCAGGAATGTCCACCAGGGTCCAGCCGATGGCTTTCTTATGCCTTTTCAAAACGTGCAAAAGTTTCTCCTCTTGAACAACATCAAGGGAGGTGGAAATGATCACTGGCAACTTCTCATCATCCTCCAAATAAGCATACTTGAGGTTTTCTCGGTAGGGTCTTTAGTTCCGGAGTGGGTGCTGGTCGAACGTAAGGAACCGAGAGGGAAGAAGAATGGGTTCCACAGCACTGTACCTCAACCCGCAAGTCGATATATGTATACTTCTTGCAACACTGGTTAGTGCATTCTGACTCTAAAGAACTCATATCCATAAGAGGTACAACACCCAAAACATCAGACATATGATCGATTTAAATTCGAACACAACTCAGGATTAGAATGAAGATCAATGTCAATATCAAAATCGATTCGTATTCGGATTCGGTGCATGCAAAAGAAGTATACAGATCGTAAAGAAAACAATGTTCCCTAGCATGTAAGGAATGAAAATCAGAAACATACTCATCAATAACATCATTAATGATCTCAACACGAAAAACAAAATGACACTCAAATGGATGTTTCATGGCATCAAGAATATTGAAATGGACAATAATATCACCAAATTCCATGGACAATGTACCATCATACACATCAATCTTGGTTCGGGCTGTTTTCAAAAATGGTCTGCCTAAAATGATTGGGACAGATCCATGGGAGAATCCCTCCTCCATGTCAAGCACCTAGAAATCAGTAGGAAAAATGAGTTCACCAACCCGAACTAAGACATCCTCAATGAAACCTGTAGGGTGGGCTACACTCCTATTTTCCAGTTGTATCACCACACCCGTAGGTTGCAGAGGTCCAAGAGATAAAGAATTAAAAATGGACAAAGGCATGACATTAATTGAAGCACCCAAATCAAGCATGGCATACAAGGTATGCAGAATGTACCTGGGTCCTTACATTTCTCAGGAATGTAAGGAACAAATTTACCTATCAAAGCAGACACATATCTGCCCATGCTGATTATCTCACTACCCTTCATCTTCCTCTTGTGGGTGCACAGATCCTTTAGGAATTCAGCATATCTGGGAATTTGTTTGATGGCATCAAGCAGAGGTATGTTCACCTCTACTTTCCTGAAGGTCTCCAGAATATCTTTATCGACCTCTTCCATCTTTTTGCTTGGAATTGCTTTGGGAGGGAATGGAAGAGGGATAGGAGGTTGTTGTAGGTCATAACTGGTGCTGGAAGAAGGTTCAGCTGTATGCAATTTTTGGCTACCAACTGGTTGCTCATGTGCAGGAACTGAGGCAGGTACAGATGAGGGTGGAGGTACTGAAGTGGGTATGTCAATCTGTTCTCCTGACCTCAATGTGATGGCACTCACATTCTTAGGATTAACCACAGTCTGTGCAGGGAGCTTGTTTGAATTGTGATTTTGCAATTGATTCACAGTAGTAGCTAGTTGACCAATCTGGTTGGTTAAACTCTGAATGGAGGCATCATTTTTCTGTTGGTACTGTATGTTCATCTCAGCCATTTGTTTGACCAATTCCTCTAATGAAGGTGAAGAAGGTTGAGGAGCTGGTGGAGCAGGTGCTTCATTTTGCTGCCTCTGATATTGTTGTTGTATTGGTGGAAGCACATAAGGTCTGCTTGGACCAGCAAAATTATGAAATGGTGGTGGTGGCAAAGGATTCTGCTGTTGTTGGTGTTGTTGATTGGACCATCTCAGATTTGGGTGATTCCTCCACCCTGGATTATATCTATTGCTTGAGAGGTCAGAATTATGTTGTTGGTTCGGAGCCCTATTATTGAAAATGTTTGCTGCATAAGCTTGTGGAGCTCCAGAACCTGTAGACTCATGCAATAAATGGCAGCAATCAGTGGGATGCTCATTTGAAGTACAAATGCCACAAACCCTTGCAGGTGGTGCAGGTCTCTGATTTGCAACAAGTTGGGAGATTAGGGTGGTGAGGGCATCAATCTTACTTTCTAGCTTCTTCTCCACTAAATCTGATGAACCCACATCATGTACACCTCTATGGCATCACTCCTCATGTTAAATTGCTGGGAATTGGATGTCATCTTCTTAATTAAACCTCTAGCAGCAGCAGGTGTCATGTCTCCTAAAGCTCCTCCACTAGCTGCATCTATCATACTCCTATACATTGTGTTCATCCCCTCATAAAAGTACTGCAGTAGTAGCTGTTCTGATATTTGGTGGTGAGGGCAACTTGCACAAAGTCTCTTGAACCTCTCCCAATACTTGTATAAGCTCTCTCCCATCTGTTGTCTGATACCTGATATATCCTTCCTAATGGCAGTGGTCCTGGAAGCAGGGAAAAATTTCTCTAGAAAGACTCTCTTCAGATCATCCCAACTCGTTATGGAACCAGGAGCTAAGTAGTATAGCAGTCTTTGGCCAAATCCTCCAAAGAGAAAGGAAAAACCTTCAGGTATATGTGATCTTCAGGGAAATTTTGTGGCTTCATGGTGGAGCAGACTATATGGAACTCCTTGAGATGCTTGTGTGGATCCTCACCTGCACGACCATGAAACTTGAGCAACAAATGGATTAGTCCAGTTTTAAGCACAAATGGTACATCCTCTTCAGGGTATTGGATACATGAATTTGCATAAGTGAAATCAGGTGCAGCCATCTCCCTAAGAGTCCTCTCACGAGGTCCAAAATTGTTTTGCTCACCCATGTTATCAAAATCAAGATTATGTTCAGATGCAGTAGAATGGTCATGTAGAGAAATGTTCAGAATTATGCATATTTGAATTATCACTAACAGGTGGATTCCTGTTATACCTAACTAATCTATGGTAGGTCTTATCAACTTCAGGGTCAAATGGGTGTAAAATTCTTGGATTACCCCTAGTCATGCACTATATATAACATATCAAGTGGTTCTCAAACAAGCTTAAACATGGGGTAAAATTGGAAATTTTTGCAAATGATGTCCAAATGACCTGAAATTTTGCATGAAGCACCCTAAAAACATGTAAGACTTCCAAAAAAATTTCAGAACAAAATTCAAAGGTTAAGTACATGCACAAAAGGGTCAACCCTACCTAAATAGTCCACAAAAAGTCAACAAAATCACTCAAAAATTCAAATCTTGAGCTACAGAACTCAAATTACCAAACCCTTTGGTCATCATGCACCTAGAGTTATAAGATTCACTAAAAAAAATCATCAAGGTAAAATGCTAAGTCTACCTAAGTGAACCACCCTAGAAAAATTTAGAAAAATAGGGCAATTAAACTTCAAAAATAAAATAAAAAATAGTAAAAAGCCTTTTTTGAAGTTTTTAGTGCGCCAACTTGTAAGTACTGAGTTAGGTTGCATAGATCAGAAAATTCCCCATTTTTTGAAAAAGAATTTGACCAATTCTGACATATGTAGCAAAAGTTATGGCCGCTTGAAGTTTTCACAATTTTTTCTTCACCACCCACTTGGAAACCAAATCAAATGAATGAATTTGGACCTGTACTTTTGCATGCACTTAATTTATGTGGTAGCAAACATCAGAAACAACAATTAACAAAAACAGCAGCGAACATCAAAATTTTGCAGGAAACAGCAAATAGAAAAATTCTGCAATAGCAATTATACAACAAAATTAAGTTACTATTCCATTGCCTTCCAAGGTGAATTGTGCAGCTAAATTCGAATTTCTTCCTTGCTCCAAATTGTTGCACCTACAACCTTCAATAACAAACCGCAAAATTGAAAACAAAACTGACCACAACAATAAATCACTACCCCAACACGAAATCACATAAATAAACTACCCTAAACTAAAACAAAACACAACACTAAACTCTTGACAGAAACCGTTGGTCCCCGGCAACGACGCCAAATTTGATCAGAGTCGTATCCGGTCAAATAAATACAGATAAATGCAGTACTAGGAAGTGATTCCTAGGTTGTCTCCCAAGGACTATTAGTTTCAATCAAAGATCCACAATAAAACAGATAAAACAGTAATGGGGGGGGGGGGGGTTGGTTTGTAGATTAATAGATAGACACAAATTAAATTCTACGAAACAACAACAATGACAAAAGCAGAGATTATCACAGATTACCAAATGAATGCCCTGTTCAATCTTGAAACCCGAAATTAGACCACTAAGCGAAGACTAAAACGAGTCCAATTTGCATTAAGCAAGCATACATCTTCAACCTTGGTGCCACGGATTAAGCAACCATGTAGCAACCCACATCCATTAAGCATGAACAGGGGCTGTTTAAATGCAAGAACACAAATATGAGATTAAGCATACATCAAATTTGTCATCCCTTCATCAAGCACAAAGTTAATTAGATGGAGACCAATGCAGGACATGGCAGAAATGCTTCAAACACAAAAATCTCAAGGGTTCATCACATTCTCCTCAAGGAATCAATACTCAAAGTTTAGCTACCCATGGAAATGAACCACAAATACAAAAAAATGAATGAAAATACTTCATCATGTATATGAAAGAACAAGAAACCGAAACTCAAACATCCAATGTGCAGAAAAATCGAAAAACCCCAAATGGGTACAGTTCTAAGCGTCAAAATACAGAATACAAGTTGTTCCGAGCTAAATATGAGAAGAAAACATGAAATGGAGTCTATTCAAGAATGGAAAACGCAAAACCTAAGTGGTGGCACCATGGAGAGCTTCCCAAACGGCCGAAAATGGAGAGTGTATATGGAAGAAGCCCCCTCTCCTCAAAATAAAACCCTCTCCCCGTATTCCCTCATCTTAGCACGCCAATATTTACAAAAATGCCATTCTAGGGTTTAGAATTACAAAAATGCTACTCTGGGCCTCAAATGTTGGCCCAATCACTTAAATGACGTGGAAATGTTGTGGAAATGATGTGGAAATTCTCTTCATCCTAAGATTAATGTCCAAGCTCCAAAATTGTTTCACCAAAAATACCTAAAAATAATTAAAAACGAAAATTAGACCAATAAATACTAAATTAAGAAAAATTCGGAATAATGGTCCAATGAAGCCCAATCAATGAAAATGCATTAATATTAGACAATTAAGCATAATACACCAATTAAGATAGGTACAAAAAGTTAAGAAAATGCGGGAAAATAATGGCTCATCATATATTTAATAGCAACGAAAAGAAAATACTTTTAAAATATTAATATTTTAAAATTTAAATTTAAATATAAAGTCGGGGCAGGGACGGGGTCGGGGTGGGGATTGCATTACCCATCCCCGCCCGCCCCGCCCCGTCCCGACATTTTAAAGCGCGAAAAACTTGAACCCGCCCCGCCCGGGTCAACTCGAGTTTCCCGTCAAACTCGGAACAGGGACGGGTCGATCCCCATGGATATGAGTTTAATTGTCATCCCTAGGAAGATCCCAATTGTGACTGTTTAAACTAAGTAAATCATGGACATTCATAGTGAGAATGACCGAATTTGAGGTCTAAAGATTTAGTAAAACCCTACCAAGACTTGAAAGTGTTTTTCTTTTGCATCATCTTAAATCAGGCTACAACATTTTTCTCCAAATGGATAGGTACAATAGTCAAGCATTAGAGCTCAAGGGTGGAGTAATACTCAAAAAATTATTCAATCTTGAATATCCTTTGAAGAACATTTGTATTGTTAAATTTAGAGAATTCTAGCCTAATATTCTTTACAGGAATGACAGATTCACTACTGCAAAAAAGGCTTTTTACATCGGTTAAAATGGGCTTTCTACGTCGGTTAAAGCGGCGACATAGCTACGGGGGTCATAAAAAGTAAGACTTTCTACGTCGGTTCCTAATAACCGACGTAGAAAGTAACTGGTTCTGATCGATCATAACTGGTTCTGATCGGTCATAGAAAGACTTTCTACGTCGGTTAGTCAGGGAACCGACGTAGAAAGTCTTTTTTTCTATGAGCTATTATGATCGGTCATAACTGGTTCTGATCGGTCATAGAGCTATTCTGATCGATCATAACTGATTCTGACCTGTCATAATACTTTCTATGTCGGTTAACACCGATAACCGACATAGAAAGTCTTACTTTCTATGTCGGTTAAACTTATAACCGACACTGTAAAGTCTTACTTTCTAACTTTCTACGTCGGGTAATGACATAACCGACGTAGAAAGTGTTATTTTTTTTAAAATAACCGCATTTTCTTTACGTGATGCTACCTTTCTTCGAGTAGACCCGCCTATTCATCACAGTTCTAGACAAATATTCACAGATCCAAGTACAGTACAGATATGCACAGTTCATATATAAATTTGCTACGGATATATATCCAAGCATGTACAGCATCCAAGTCATGCACGGATATGTACATATGAAACATATTGAAATCAATATATGTACCTCGGTTCCAGACAGTTCATTTACTTAAACGAATGTAAATTTGCTAACTTAAATCAATTCAATCTAAATTGTTACAAGTCAAATTTACAAGTCAAAAAAGTGCATACATTATCAAGTTGGAACATTCTCCCAAAATCCTTCCATATGGTCATAACGTATGGCATGCACATCATCTATTTCTACATTAACACTCAAGTTTGGCATATTTGAAGAGAAACATGGTGTCTCTGGTATATCAAGTACTAATTCATCATTCTCATCAGAAGTATACATGGGTTTTCCTTGTAGAACCACTGACCATCCTTTGTTAGCGGGATCAGTGACATAAAACACTTGTTTTGCCTGAGATGCCATGATAAATGGTTCTTCGGTATAACGAGTATTTTCAAGGTTAACCAAGGTAAATCCAAGATCGTCGGTGAAGATGCCAGTATTAAAATCAACCCACTTACATTTAAAAATAGGTACTCTGAATATCGTGTAATCTATTACCCAAATCTCTTCAATTACACCAAAGTAGCCCATTGACGCCCTTATCGGATATTTATCCTTTGAACTCGAGAAATGCATTGATTCAGCCACCACCATGACTCCACTATTTTGCATTGTGCTTATTTCATCTTCTCCCTTTGTATAAAATGAATAGTTATTTATATCATACCCACCCCAACATATCACATCAAAGTTTGGCTCACATGCTAGCCACTTTAGTGTATCAGAAGCTGTATTGTCACCTTCAACTTGTTGTTTAAACCACTTCAAAAAGCTCTTGTTGTGTTCAGTGATCACCCACTTCAAAAAGCTGTATTGTCACAACTTTTGCACCTCGAGTTCCTCTACCAAGACCTATTCCATGGTAACGAGTCTTAGGTAACCCTATAGCTTCAACTTCTGATAAGTATTTTGTGCAAAACTCAATAGCTTCCTCTGCAATATATCTTTGAACAATTGATGCTTCAGGACGATATTGGTTCTTCACATACCCTTTTAATATCTTCATGTATCGCTCAATAGGGTACATCCATCGTAAGAAAACTGGACCACAGATTCTAACTTCCCTGGCTAGATGAACAATCAAGTGAACCATAATATCAAAAAATGATGGAGGAAAGTACATCTCAAATTGACATAATATGACTGCAGCCTCATTCTCTAACTGATCCAAAACATCTGGGTCCATAACTTTACTACATATGGCATTAAAAAAAAAAGCATAATCGAGTTAAGGAATATCTAACATTCTCTGGTAAGATACCTTGAATAGCCACAGGTAGAAGTTGTGCATCAATACATGACAATCATGAGATTTTAACCCAAGCAATTTTAGATCTTTCATAGATACAAGTCTCTTCACATTGGAAGAGTAACCAAATGGAACCTTCACACCTCATAAAAACTCACAAAAACTTCTTTTCTCTTTTTTAGACAGTGTGTGACATGCTGGAGGCAAGTATGTTCGGTTACCATGAGGTTGAGGAGCTAATTGTTCTCTTATACCCATTTCAACCATGTCCAAACGAGCATTGACACCATCTTTTGTTTTTCCTTGAATGTTAAGGAGCGTTCCGATGTTTCCATATGGATTCATTCCATCTGTAGCAAGTCCAAACCTAATGTTTCTTGGATCATTACCAAAATTCTGGAAGATGGAATCAATTTTTTTCCATTGCAATCCATCTGCCGGATGCCTCAACTGACCATCTTTAATACGACTATCTGCATGCCATCTAGTGAGCTTTGCATCATTTCCATTAGTGAATAATCGTTTCAACCTTGGAACAATGGGAAGATACCATAACACTTTTGCCGGGGTACCCTTCATTACATCATTGTCAGAATCACCATCCTTCTTATTGTATCGTGATTCCCCGCATTGTGGACATTCGTGACAGTTCTCAAATTCTTTCTTGTACAACACACAATCATTCGGACATGCATGAATTTTGTGGTACTCCATACCCATTGGACACAATATCTTCTTAGCATCATAATTGCGGGTTGGCAATGTGTTACCTTCAGGGAGCATGTCACTCAACAACTCAAGCAATTCTGTGAAACTTTTATCAGTCCACCCATTCTTTGCGTTCACATTGAACAATTTTAGTACCGCCGACAATCGTGTGAACTTAGTACAATTTGTATACAAAGGCTCTTTTGCATCATTGGACAACTTCTCGTACACATGTGTATGTTGGAAGGCATCTTGTCCAAGCTCACGAATCATTTCCTCCAGACTGATCATCCATCTCTAGATCAACTTCTTCTTTGTCTTCTACACTTGGCATGTTTAATAATTCACCATGCCATGTCCACTTTATGTAACTCTTTAGGAAACCATCACAAAGAACATGTTCCCGAATAACTTCGATCGGTAATCTTCGCTCATTCAAGCAGCTTAACACAAGGGCAATAGAATCTTCCATCATTATCCGAACATTCATCTTAGCAAATTCAAGGAATTGTTCTACTCCACTCTCATATTCATTTGTTGTTCGTCTATAATTGATCCAACTCCGATCCATTGTTACAAATCTAATTTTCAAAATCAAATTAGCTACAGAAACACGAAATAACTACATTATAATAGCCTACACGAAATCCAACTCCACTCTCAAAATAACTACATTATAATACAAATCTAATTTTCTAAATCAAAATCACGAAAGAATGCCTACAGAAACACATTCAAATGACTAAACTACTTACAATACATCTCTAAATTAGCTAAAGGCACCCGTGATGTTTCTCTCTCTTGATAGCATTATTACTTACCGGATTCAATATCGTAAACCTACAATGGCTAAAGCAAGCACGAAAACTTACCTCTTGAAGACCTACGGAGGTGGCAGGTGGCGTGACGTGCGAGCCGGGTGGGGAGAAACGTATCACAGGCGACGGGCACCAACGACAGTAGCAGCAGGCGGCACGACGTACAACGTTGGCAGGTGGCGTGACGAGCAAATGTGGGTGCGGAGAAACGTACACAGGCGAACGGGGAGCTCTGCTATGGGTGAACTGATGAAATGAAATGGAGCGTAGGGAGAAACGTACACAGGCGAACGGGGAGCTCTGCTATGGGTGAAGTGGTAAAACAGAAGATACTATGTCGGTTGCCCTAACACCCGTCATCAAAGACACTTTCTATGTCGGGTAAATATTACCCGACATAGAAAGTTCACTTTCTATGTCGGTTAAATTTTAACCGACATAGTAAGTTAACTTTCTATGTCGGGTAAATCTTACCCGACGTAGAAAGTGAACTTTCTATGTCGGGTAATATTTAACCGACATAGAAAGTGAACTTTCCACTTACTATGTCGGTTAAAATTTACCCGACATAGAAAGTTTATGATTTTATTACAAAATTACCACTGCGCTACATACTATGACGGGTGGATTACGACCGTGATAAAAACTCGTCATAGAATGCTATTTTTCCACTAGTGATTGTAAGGGCTCTCAAAACTGATTTTTCAGTTTAGACCACCAGGGTATTTTTGTTTGGAAACTTCGTTGATCACTAACTTGAACTTTTCAAAGTGTTTGTTATAATAGAGATCGTATATCTCCATGTGGTCTAGGATTTTCTTTACTTTGTCGTCAAACTCCTTAAGAAATGTGTTTTTGGCAATGGTAGGAATGAAATACCAAATATAATGTGTTTAATAATAAATGAAAGAGTGAAGAAAATTATATGAACTGACAATCACTATTATATTATGGAATTTCATAACATAATAAAAAAAACTAAGCAATAAGGTATCGACCATTACAAGTCTATGTTGTATTATAGAATTATGGAATTTCATAACATGATAAAAAGCTAAACAAGAATTACAACAATTCCATAACATGATATCCTAAAAAGCTAAGAGATAGAAAGATAAATCTTGCACTCCAAATCCTTTTCTTCTAGTATTTTTCTTTTATAATTACTTAGTCCGCACACAAAATCATTTCGTTAAGAATTGACTATTCTTTTCCTTCACGTCTACTGTTGTCCTAGGTTTCCTGCTCAGGGCATCTCTAAGCCTTCGTTTGGATCTACCAATTTACTGTAGTGGGAGAAAAGTAACTGTAGATTTGAATAGAAATATTACGTTTGGATTCATTAATTTGAGCTGATTTGAATAGAAATATTTTCACCAAACTTTCTCCGCAAAAACGAAGAGAAAGAAGATGAAAGTGATATTGATCATACTTAATACCCAAAATACCCTTTTTTTACAGTTTTCATTATTGTAAACAATTAGGAAGAACTCTGGAGATGATTGCAGTGAGCAAAAATCTCACTCACCCACAAACATATGATTAATGTTCTAATGGAAAATGTAGAAATATCAGAATAGAATTATCATCAATATGAATAATAGTAGCAAATTACCACTGTTAATAGAAAGGAGGAGTTCTTCTTTAGTAGTTTCTAAACCACTTGCACCACCTAAGCCTCCACCCTTGACTACAGAGACTAGGGATGAGAGAAGTCCATGTTGGTATAGGAAAAAAACAGAGACAAGAAGGATATGACATCTTTCTTCTTCTTGCATTTTCTAGAGAACTTTGGAAAACTGAAGTGGAAGATTTGTTAAAGATAGGAACGTGTGTAGGAGCTATTTATAGCAAGAGGAAGAAACATGCTGAACATATAGATATGGTTTTGTTAGATTTAAACGGGTTACCGAACCAAGATAAAATTGGAAGGCCAACTGTGTCAAATATATATGGGTGATATGAAGTTGTTTATCAATCTTCCAAACTATGCAAAATCACGTAATGGTGCATCCATACTGAAGAGGTTATAATGGGAAGGATCAGTTAGTAAAACCAAAATCAATCCAAGGTGATATATTGATATGTAATTCAAGTGTGAATAAGTCTCACGTTAAGTAAGAAAAAAAAAGTTAAACAGCATATATGACTCATAATTTAATATTGTAAAATTTTGTGTTAAGAATGATATTAATTCTTTATATGAGTTGAATTCATGTTTCGTTAATATTATGTTCTCTTTTAAAGACCTTATTTATATATATATATATATATATATATATATATATATATATATATATATATATATAACTTTAATAGTGTGTTGAGATTACAATATAAGGTGGTGGTTGTAAAGTTTGCTTTTATCCTTTTTAATGCATTATTATTTGTGTGTAATTTAGAGTTCATTATATACTTTTACTACCGTATGAAATTGGTTTCCTTTATTGTTGAAGGTGGTGCTTCTTCAGTTGCTTCAGGTGGAGTTGGCCAAGACACTACTTCAACTAATATTGAACAGGCTGGAGCTGCTGCGCGAAATGGAAAAAAGACTACAGAAAAACCCAAACCGAAATGCAAATTCGTATGTGCTTGAATGTTTTTAATTAAAATTGAGCATTGCAATATATTTTCGTTACTTTAATGTTTTATGTTTTTATTTTCACATTTTGCGTATTGTATTGTACTTGAATACAAGGAATCTTATAATTGTGTGCTCTATTTTGTCAGAATAAGAAAAAAGTCAATAAAAATAGCAAGCTCAAGCAAGCAGAGGCCAATCCAACAAACCAGACTCAACAATTCATAGGTCTCTATGTCTGTAAGGAACTTGATGGGGTTAAAACTCTCGGAACTGTTGCTTCCTATGATGCTGAAACAAAGTTGTTTAAGGTTTGAGTTTCTTAATTTATGCAACTGTTAAACTGTAGTTCCTAGTCTATGCTCAGATTAATGCGTAAATTTCTTTATATTTGTTTATTATCTTCGTGTCATTTTGCCTAATGATCATTTAGTACATTCTTGTTACACAATTATGCTAAATATCACTCCTTAGTCAAGCTATATAAAATTCATTACTACTTTAGCAGTTAATTATAAACTTTTAAAAAATGTTGCATGGTTTCATTTTAACAATTAATTAATTGTTCACTGACAATTATTTGGATGTAGATTGGGTATGACAATCTTAAGATAGAACACATAGAGCTGGCTGAGGTTTTGAAAATTAAGGCAACAGGGCAAGACATATTTGAGGCTCGACAGCTGCTACAAGAAAGGTATATAATCTACCTCAAAATTTTGTATCAAATAGATAAAGTTCTTGATTCAACATGTATATCTTCCTATCTAACTATTAGAGAACCGAAAATACTTTTGACCTACTAGAAAACTAGTTTTCTTCTGCCAATTTTCTTGCAAAAAATTGTTTAAATTTGTAAAAAACTTATTTCTTACAGTTTTTACAAAAATTTTGCAAAAATATTCCCATGAAAAATGAGAATTTTTAGTAATTATTTGTCTTCATTCATAAGTGTGGATTTATTTTATCATGAACTATATGTAATTGCAGACCTAGTTCAGAGAAGAAGAGTGATGATGAAGAAGAGCATATTGATGATGAAGAAGAGTAGAATGCTACAATAAGCGAAGAAGATTAGACTCCAACAAGAGACTTCAAATGCTTAACAACAAATATTGTTGATGAGACTAAATAAAGGACCATGGTCTGTCTTTTGGTTATGACAAGTAAATTTATATAACTTTTACAACTATTTTATTTGAAAACTCCAACCATGTAAACCCTAATATTTATCATTTCCTTTTCTTTATCACATCATTTTATACACATGTATTTTGAGTTTTACTAGTATTTGGATTTCAATACATCGTTTTACTAATTTTAAGGTTAAAATCATTGGTTGCGTGACGATATAAAGTTTCAGCCAAAAGATTTAGTTTAATTATAGTTTTTTTTTCTCACATATTTAGGTTTTGAACTATTAGATTCGGCACGCATGAAAATAGTTACCTTAGAAAAAATTTCAATTTGACGATGTTCTTATAGTTATGTTCCATAATATTTTGTCATTCTTTTCATGTAGTTGTCTCGATTAACCATATTTTTTTTATAATTCTTTTAATTAAACATGAAATTTACAATTTTTCTAAGTGCATAAAAAGATTACCATTTTAACGTTAGGGGAAATTTTAGATGATATTATTTTCCTCCTTTGTTTTAAAAACTATGCATTATAGTTTTTCATGAGATTGATAAATATATTTTAATTTATTTTGACGTTATGTTTTATAATTTTTTCAATTATAGATGATTTGTAGCAAAAAATTATATTTAATGATAGTTTTTGTCACATATGTATGTGGATTTGAATTATGAGAGCCAATATAGATAGTTGAAAAGTAATTAGCTTTGCAAAAAACTCAAGTGTCATGTTTGATGATCTTCTTCTAAATTGCATAACATGTAATCTGTCCCTATTATTCATATTATCTTGTGATTTTGTTTTCGTAGTTTCTTGAAAGATGAGAATGTTAATAACCATTTTTTTTAGTTCTTTTAATTACACATGAAACCTACAATTTTTTTTAAAGCATGAAACTTACAATTTTAACTTTGTAAAAACATAATATATTATTTTTCTCTTACGTTTTAAAATTACATTCTAGCTTTTGAAGAAATTAATATACATTATATTTTAGTTTATTTAAGGTAAAAGGATTTTGGCAGTAATAGTAAACAATACTCATTACATGTATTTTCGAAGATTATTTTATCTTTTATATAACTCAAAAGGTTATTAATAACTAATTCGAAACATTGCATTATAAAATTTACAACTTCAATAGAAGTAGAAGTGTTATAAAGTAGAGCTTCTATATTATGGGCTCCAAACTTAATATTTTAAATAATCATCATTATCCTCCGGAAATGGATGACATATTAAATAATATTTTAAACTATTATAATAATTTTATTCTTTATCTCATAATCATGGTAGAAAAAATAACCAACGTAGAAAAGCAACAAGCACGTGCAACATGGAGGAAATGGAGCGAAGAAGAATGGGAAAACAGTAGGGTGAAATGTAATAGGGTGGGAGGGGTGCGAAATTGGGAAGGGTGAGGGGTGAAAATAAGCTTTATCGATTGAAAGAAAGACCTTTGCTATTTACACTTCCCTTTTCTTTATTTTAATTATTACCATTATTACCAAATATGCCCTTTTATCTAGAAAAGTTGTAAATCTTAAAGTTCATTTTTAAGTTCCACTTTGATGGTCCTCTCAATCCTTTTTGTCCCAGTTTTACATTTTTTTTATTAAAAATTTGTAAAATTTATCTTAATTTTGTTCCACTATAATCTTATTAAACTTGGTTGTTCTTTCAAAATACTCTATTAATTTTATTATTTTCATTGTTTTTTCAATTTAAAAAAATTACCTTCATGAGAGTTCAAAAATTATCTTTTTTGGATAGGTTTAAAATGTATTTTTTAAAATTATTTAGAAAAATACTTTATAAAATTGTCATGATGATTAATTAATCTTCGAATATATATCTTTTTTATTTTTAAAAGAGAGGAAATAAGATTATGGAATAGGTTGATTGATTAATAAAACTTCAATTATAAGATTGGTACCAGATGTAGTTTTTGTTCTTTTTGTTAGAGAAGATAAAATGCAAAGAGGGGTGCTAAGGAAATGATAAAAAAAAAGTGATGATATTTTGAGAATAAAAAATCATATAATCCTTTAAATAATTATTTTTATTAATATAATAATTTATCAAATAATTTAATAAAAATAAAAATAAATTAAAATTATTATTATAATATTAAAAGAGGATTGATTATAGGAGTTTTATGAATTTGCACGATAAAAGTATCATTTAAAAGAAAAAATGTGGACAACACCACACTATTTGAAAATGAGGAAAACTAAACGTGATAAATAGAAGGAATGAAAAGTGAATTTAGCAAGTGGGGGAGTGTAAATAGCGAAACCATGAAAGACACCCAATTTCTGGCCGTTTAGCGTTTACATTTGCTATTCCGCTGTGTAAACAATTCAAGTCCGTAAGGCGTTTTCTTCACCCTTTCTTTTACCAATGATTCATTCATCAGCTAACTCTCTTATTGGGAGCACCGAAACTGTAACAATGTCATGCTAATTCTATTCTCTTCAATTTACGTTTTCAGGTAACAAATCACTTCGACCATAATTTCCATTTTGCACTTTGATTGAACTCTTTAGGGTTTCGATTGAATTCTGTTTCGCTTCAAGAAGACAGTGAGCAATGCTGGGCTTTTCATATGGAGAAATATTTCTGTTGCTTGGAGCCACGGCTGCTCTGATAGGTTGGGTTATTCTATTCTTATATCTGTTTATCATATGCAAAATTTTATATTATTCATAGTACAAATTTGAATTGTTAAGTGTAATAGGTCCAAAGGATTTACCAATCATATCCAGAACAGCAGGGAGACTTGCTGGTAGAGCTATTGGATATGTACAACTCGCTCGTGGTCAGTTTGAAACTGTTATGCAGCAATCACAAGCACGGCAGGTGTTCCCATTTTCCAAGTTACCAGCAGTATTATAAAACTCACAGGGATTAGTTTCATTGGTTTTCTATCGATTGTGTGTGTTTTTGTTGCATGGGGGCAATAACTAGTTGCTTTCTGGTAAATATACATTAAGAACTTTCTCTACAGAAAACCAAACACACGCTAAGTCATCATATTGGTTGGTTGTAAATGTCTCATGTTTAATTGGAGAAAAGACGATTTGGCATTTTAGAATCTTAACATGTTCTTCACTTTTGAATTTCTTGGACAATAATGTCAAATAAGAGCATAAAAGTTAGGGAAGTGTTTTTCATTCATTTATGAATCCTTGTCCATTGCTAAAGACTTGCTTGACGGAAAACTACATTTTATTGTATCGGTATTTTGTGTTTTAGGTTCATAAGGAACTGCAAGACACAATGGCTCAGCTAGATGCTATTCGTCATGAAATTCGAAGCATATCAATCATAAATCCTGGCCCTTTGACGCGGAGGTTTGTGGATAATCCCGACCAGACATCTGTTCCAAATGGTAATGTTTACAAGATTTGTTTTGGAGTGTAGTAGCGTTCTAAATTTTTACAGACGCAGTTGCTGAGGTTTTCTTTAATCCCGTTATCTTCTATTGATAATATAGACAATAGAAAATCAGAAGATTCAGGAGAGAATCACCCGATTCCCGCTGCCATCAAGGTTTATGGACCAAACCCACAAATGAGACAATTATATACTGGTATAAGAACTGAGTGTGCTTACATGTCTATAAACATTTCCAGGATTCAAATGTAGTGTCTTCTAATTCATGCAATATGCAAAGTCAAGCAACCATTTATGCCAGATTGGCAGAGTCCCCTGCTATAAAGGAATTGTCAGTAAGTAGTCCTGAAGCTGAGAAGATAGAAGACCAACTGCAGCTTACTGTCTTACCCATTTCTGCTGAAAACGCTGGACTATTACCAAATCGGGGGGGTATGATATTTTTTGTTTTATTGGCTTTTCTTATCATGATTTTCTCATCCATGTTGGACAAATATAGAATTTTTTACTTGGTGTTTTTATGTTTACAGTTAGTGCACCATATAATAATATGGTCATTGGTCATGTGTTGTTTTTTTGGCTACCTATCGATGTATGCCATACATGCATATGTACAGATACTAAAATATGTAGCTTCTTTTTAGCCATCACACGCACACCGTGATGTTTTCAGATGTGATTTAGTTAATCTGAATACTTTTTCATTTGAACTACATTTAGTTATCTGGAAGACCCGGAAGCAAAGATTGTTTGCCGAGTTTTATTCATTTTTATACTATGGCACCATTTGGCATGGACTAGCATATTATAAAAATTATTTATTTTGTAGTGAAAATTGCGAATTACGTCTTTTCCTTTATCTTCTTTATGAATGAATGGTAGCTTTTTGTCTCGTCTGTCCATGATTGAGTGATTGATGGGAATCTGTTGAACGATATCTGATGTGAAACAAGTTTTGTTTTGATTTATTAACAGCTGATGTGAAAGGATCTGACATTGTTCTAGAAGCAATTTTGGAGGCAGAGGTAGCTCGTAACGCAAAGGAATTCTTTTCGCAGCCCCAAAACCAAATCAAATATGATTGATTGGGTAATCCTACATAGTACCTTAGATGTTGAAGTTTGTCGCATTATTATTAAATACAAATAATAGGGTGTATCTAATATTTTGAAGATATTGATTCTTCAGTTTTCTTTTCTAGCTGTTCAGGCAAGAAAATCTGTCGGAGTTATTTTTAGTGGTTCTTCTCGTCTCCCTAACGAATATCGAGGTTATGACTAACTATTTGTATAAAATTTTCTGTTTTCTTCTGTTTGCTGTATGGTTGATGATGCATTAAGCTTCTTTTAAAAGTGTTTTAGGACTCTAGTTCTGGCTTTAGGCAGGGTATTACCAAGTTTTAGTGTTTAAAAACTATGTTAAATTTAATTTTGAATTCTAAATTAGTTGATAATTTTGTTTTTTAGAACTTAAAAAATTAGAGCTTAGAAATTTTGGGTGGTGAAAGTAAGCTCTTAGATTTTGGATTTTGATATATAGAAAAAGAGAAAAATAGAAATAAGTTCTTAAAAGGTTATTTTTTACTAAACCTGGTAGTAGGTGGACATAATTTTTTTGCAGAGATATTTCTAGTGGTATAAATATTCATTAATGTGATTTGGATATTAATGAGTTTTTCAATGGTGATGAATTTTTTATTTATTTAAATAATAATGTACTTTCATTTGAAGAAAACTAATACATGTGTTTGGCTAATGTTGTATTGTATTAATTGATTCACTCTTCATAGGAAGAACGATGATGGATGATGTTTATTTTCAGCAATATGAGGATATTTGCAAGAGTAAATTTGAGGGAAAAACTTAGCTAGTGTTCATTTACTTATTATCTCTCCATGTAACTGTGTATGATATCTTAGAATAGTGACTGCCATTGGAAAAAATATTTTCAAGGAGGAAATCTATGTAGAGATTCATGCTCACCTACATGCAAGTAGTTATTGGGCCTATTAAAGTAGGTTTAGCATGACAGAATGATATGAAAAGATTGAGAAATAAGTGAAGTTAGACTAAAAAATTTGTTATCTAAATTAAATCAGGTTTTGTTTTATTCGGCCTATTTAGGTTATGACATGAATGAGCTTAGGTCAGATTAATCCAAAAATTTGTGGGTAGGCTCGTTTTATAGAATAATAATTATTTTTTAAATAAAAATAAAAATAACATTATTTTATTAATATATATATATATATATATTAAATTAATAAAGGTTCACTTATTTTATAAATAAATATTAGAATAATTTTTTAATAATCATTTATTATAAAATATAATGATTAAGATTATTTACTATTTGAAATTAATAAATTACTAAAAATAAATAATGATAATAAAAAGTAAGTTTTTAATTCTTATTTTGAGATTGAATAAATGTATTTTCTTATAACTTTTATATTAAATCATTACATTTTAAACAAAAATTTATTTCATTAATAAAATTTAATTTTTTAAATATATTTTTATAATTAAATGATTTTGTATGGATGTGGAATTTTTTTTTAAATTTAATCAAGTTAAACTTGGTTTGTTAGCTCGGGCCATGTCAAGCTAATTTTTTTTTACTCGTTTTAAAATATAGGTTAAATTGGACAATAAATTTTTTTTACTTGGCCCATAGGGCCAGGTTGAGTTGGTCTACCCGTTTTGAAAGTAACTATGGTGAAGATTCACCTAACCAGTTTTAACCATGACCATGATAGCTGAAGGTTCAATGCGCCTTTAAAAACTCGTGAGCAGAGCCTTTTGTGTTATGTGTTTAACTTGGGAGAGTTGTGAGTCATATTCAACACATTGTCCGCTCGCATAGTGAGGTTGGGTGTTGGTGGTGGTAGTTTGTGATGAAACTAATGGGAAGAATTTTGAAAAAACCTTAGAAGATTTGATGAAGTCAAATGAAGATGTTGTGTTGTAGTTCACTAGTGTGTTTACATTATATAGGTATAAGCATTTATCTTTTCCTCAAGTATGAATTTTTTTTTTCAAGTATAAGTGTCTTAAGAATTTTTGATTTGTTAAAAATTGTTTTAATTTGTTAATATGTTCTTCAACAAAATTTTAATTGATACATTTTTTAATTAATCAGTTAAATTCACTTAAACAGACAAAGAACTTTTTGAGTCGCAGTTTTAATTGATGAAGAAAGTCTTTAATATGGTAAATCGATCTTGACTTAGTTTTGAAAATTGTGGTTCTCAAAATTAATTGATACATGACTTGTGTTATTAGTTAAAATATTTCTTGAAAATATCTAAAATTCTTTTAATCAATTAAACCATATTTTTATCGGTTAAAACGTTTTTAGAAAGTATTCGAATTTTTTTAATTAATTAAATCACGTTTTTATCGGTTAAAACATCTCGACAAAAATTGACGAGAATCATTTTAATCGATTAAAATACTTTTTTATTAATTAAATTCATTTAAACTTAGTTATTTTAGTCGGTTAAGTTACAAATTAACCAATTAATTCTATCAGTCACTTCAAAATTCATTTGTATAAACATATTACCACTTGCACTTCAAGATATATTTTTGAGAAATCATTTTAAGAAATCTTTTGATATCTGATGTAAGAGAAAATTGCATTTATATCTTTAGAATTCTTTTTGAAATCATTTTTTAGGTTTTTTGTTAATACTTTTGAACAAACTCATTTTGAGATTAGATTATTGTTTCTCCATATTCACTTGATTATTATTTTTTTTAAGCATCTTAATCTTTTATTTTATTCTTTGTAATTTCGGTGTCTGGAATTGTGGGCACGAGTTTAAGTAACTAGAACTGTGGTTGTTGTTATAGGTTCAATAATTTTGTTGTAGTTTTTGGTGTAGATTGTTATTCTATTGTTAATGTTTATAATTAATTGAAATTTTGATTAGTGGAACTCAACTGGAATTGGTTGAGAACTGGATGTAGCCTAGTAGTTTGGGTGAACCAGTATAAAAGTCCATTGTTATTTTCATTACATTTTCTTTCTTATTCAGGATTTTTGTTCTTTAATTCAAAATAAGATTGATTTCATTAAAACTTTGAAATTGGTAATATGTAATTAAAATTTGTAAAAATCTTTAATTAGATCAATTCACCCCCCTTGATCTCAACTTGTATTTCTAACAATTGACACTAGAGTTGGGTTTTGAAAATTATTCAAGTTTTCGATCCTAAAGTTTTTTTTTTTTTTTTTTTTTACAATGGTTGAAAATAAACTCTCATTTTCTAAAGGGACATCTATCAATAGACCTCCATTGTTTTGTTATACAAATTATCAATTTTGGAAGATTAGAAGGGAAATCTTTATTGAATCAATTGATAGAAACATATGGAATGTCATTGAAATTGGTCCATTAGATACTGATAAAGAATGGTTTGTATTAAGTGATGATGAAAAGAAAAAGATTAAGCATGACTGTACTACAAAAAAAATCGTAATTTCTACTCTCAATATAGATGAATTTTTCAGGGTCTCTCAGTGCAAATTTGCCAAGGAAATGTGGGAAGTATTAGAGGTAACTCATGAAGGCATCACTTATGTTAAAAGAGCCAAAAAACACATCTTATTAAGAGAGTGTGAGTTGTTCAAGATGCAGCAAGAAGAAAGCATTACTGACGTCCAGAAAAGATTTATCCACATCATCAACTAGGGGTGTCAAAGTGAGTCAACCCAGCTCACACGAGTTGGCTCACCACAGGTTGAGCTGAAAATAGGTGAGCTCAACCCGACTCACTTCTTGGTGAGCCAGAAATTTTACAACTCGACTCAAACTACCACGGGTTGGTGGGTTAGGTGGGTTGGCTTACTAACTCATATTTTTTTAATTTTTTAAATTATATAGAAACTTTGGATGTAGAAACATATATTTTCTTCCTTTCTTTCTCAACATCAGTATCTTCGTTATTAATTGAAATTAGCTCATTGGATTTTTCATTAATAATAAAATCATCACCAATACAATTTACATTGATACTTTGATGTATTGTTTCAGATTCCATATTGTAAATTAATTTAAAAGAAAGAAGTAAAAAATAATGTATAGATGCTACAATTTTCAAATAAAGATTCATCAATCCAATAGTTTAGGTTATGAAACAAATTCTTACCTTTGAAAGCAATACAATGGACATGGTGTAGTGGTGCGGTGGACAGATAATAAGACAAGTGACCCAAGTGCAGCGGCAAACGTAGTGGTGCAGCGAATAACTTATAACAAGTTTAAATGAGGGTTTGGCTTGTGGCGACAACCAACAATGTAGGGTAGAGATAAGACATGATAACATCAATTAGGGTTACTAAAGTACTATACTTATTTTTAAAACTTAAAATAAATGATTAATTAGGGTTAGTATATTATTATAATTATTTTTAAAATTTAAAATTAATGGTGGGTTGCGGGCCAACCCACCATAAACCGGTTCGAACCCGTTTAACCCGTGGGTTAAGTGAGCCGGGTTTATTTTTAGCCCATAATCGGTAGAAATAAAAAAAATTGAACCCAACCCGGCTTGAACCCATGGTGAGCCGGGTTGGCTCACGAGTTAGAACCAATATTAATACCTCTATCATCAACCATTTGATGGATCTTGGTAAGATGTTTGATAAAGAAGAGTTGAATATCAAAGTGTTGAAATGTTTTGATACGTCTTGGCCACCCAAGGTCACTGCTATTTCATAATCTAAAGAACTATCCATTATGACAATTGTTTCTCTGTTTGAAAAACACAAGGAACATGAAATGGAATGAATAGGTTCAATGAGCAAGAAATCACGGAGAAGAAGGTCAAGAGCATAATTCTCAAAGCAAGTGAAAAAGATGAAAAATCTGGAAAATAAAATGAAACAGAGAATCTTGGTCTACTTGTCAAAAAGTTTAGCAAATTTCTCAAGAAAAGAAATAAGGATAAAACTGTGCAAAAGAGGTATGTAAAGAAATCATATTCAAATTCTTTTAATTACAAATGTTATGGATGTGGCACACAGGGGCATGTAAGAATGGAGTGTTTAGAAAAGACAAAGAATTAAGACAAGAAAAATGACAAAGGTAAAAAGGGAGTCTATATTGCTTGGGATGATAATAATACTTCTTCAACTGAAAACTCTGAAAAAGAAGAAGTCAATATGTGTTTAATGGCTAGTTAAGAATCTCCCACTAGTAGTGTAAGTTCTGTTTCTTCCAACAATTCTCTGAATTATAGTTCTTTACTAGAAGAAGCCTTTAATGAAATGCATGAAAACATAAAGAGACTTGCAAGAGAAAACAATAGATCAAAAGGAATGAATAATTGGTTGGAAAATAGAGTAAAAACTATTGAAATGAATTTGTTGAAGTTAAAACTAATTCTGAAAATCTTGAAATAATTTACAATGATTATGATTGCATAGGTAAGAAATCTGGTTTAGAAAAATCTTGTCAAAACTCTTCAGAGTTACAAAAGAAAATTGCCTATTTGATCAAAATTGTTTCAAAGTGTTCATGAGGTAAAGTCAATCTTAATGCTTTGCTTGGGTCACAAAAATTTGTACTTTATCGAGCTGACATTGGTTTCACTCCTATTGTTGGTGAGAAAACAAAGGCTTTCAAAAGCTATTTCTCATACAGAAAACCTATCTCTACACCTTTCACCACATGTTTTTATTGCATGAAAATTGGTCATATAGTTAAATTCTGCAATATTAAGAAATATGTAGTTCCTAAAGAAAAAATGAAATCGGTCCCTAAACTATTCTTGCAAATTAAATAACATAGGTGGACCTTATCATATTCAAAGGGTACCAAAACAATTCTAATTTATTTTTTAGGAATAACTAGCTGAAAATTTGTGGTACTTGGACAGTGGTTGTTCAAGGTATATGACTAGAGACATTTCCAAGTTTCATAACTTGAAACTCAAAACCAGAGGAACTATAGTATATGGTGACAACAACATGTTAGAATAGTAGGCTGAGATAAAGAGGGGGGGGTGAATTGATCTTTGAAAGATTTTCGCAATATACAGATTATCTATTTCAAAGATTAAGAGTCTTGACCAATTCTTGAATCAAACAAAGCAAGCAATAAAAAATAAAGACAGTGACAGAATTAAAGAGAGAAAGGTTTAGAAAGATACAACCAAGATATATACTGGTTCACCCAATCCCAGGGCTACGTCCAGTTTCCAGCCAAATTCCAGTTGAGTTCCACTAGATTGAATGTTTTACAGATTACAATTCCAATCACACACTCAATCTACCACAAGAACCAAAATTCCAGTCCTTGCACCTAAACCTTCACCAAGAACCAATTTTCGGTTCTTGAACAACCCTGCAACCAAATTCCAGCCACAGAAACCAGTGCCCACACTTCTAGGCACCCACAATATAGTAAAGAAAAGTAAAGAAATAAAGGGAAGAAACTAGAACACTCAAACCAGGTTTATGCAGCTCTGCAGAATGAGTTTCTTCACAAAAAGAATGCAAAATTTGCCTCAAGAAAGAGCTACGAAAAACTTCACAAAACTTGCGCGATTCTTTCTTGAAAGTAGCACTTATGATTGCTTGATTGATTGCTCAAATGTGTGTTTTAAAATACTCAAGCAATCCTATTTTTATAGAGGATTTTCAAACTGCTGGTTTAATTAATCTGTTAAAACAATCTTTTAATCTGTTAAAAATCTTGAATTAATCTATTAAAACTTCTTTTAATTTGTTAAAATGTTCTTGATCCTTTTCCAGATTTGTTTTAACTGATACGACAACGTTTATATCAATTAAAACACTTTGTAAAAAATCTTTCAAATTGTTTTAATCGATTATTTCACCTTTTAATCGATTAAAATACTGCCAAAAGTTTTCATAAAACTTTCTAAGTGATTTTAACTTATAACAATATGTTTTTATCGATTAAAACACTTTGGAAAAATCTCTTAGTTATTTTAATCGATTATTTCGTATTTTAATCGATTAGAATTCCGCCAAAAAGTCTCCTAAAACTTCCTAAGTTATTTTAATCGATAATGAGACTTGTTTTAATCGATTAAAACATTCGGAAAAAATCTCTTAATTTTTTTAATCGATTAATTCACATTTGTATCGATTAAAATACTTGATGAACATCATTCAAAATACTTCAAGTTATTTTAATCGATTATTTCGAGTTTGTATCGATTAAAATTCTGCGGAACACTTTTCAAAACATCTAAAGTCATTTTAATCGATTATTTCAATTCTACATCAGTTAAAATACTGGCAGAAGGTTTTCAAAAACTCTTTTAATGAAAACAATCGATTATTTCGAAGACATATCAATTAAAACAGCTTCAATGTATGTTTTAAAAGGTTTTAATCGATTATTTCGAAAACCTATCAGTTAAAAACTTTTTATGAAAGTGTTAAGAACATTTTAACTGATAAAGCTCATATAATATCAGTTAAAATAGTTTACTTAAAAGCCATTAACAAATTACTTTGTTATTAATAGTTTAATCACGTTTTAGAGGCATTTACAAAATCTTTTAAATGAAGAAACCTCATGCAGCAGAGAGATAGGAATGATTATACCTAAGTATAGATGCAAACTCACTAATCACTCTACCCTTTTGACCAAGTAACTCTTGACTTCACCAGAATAGCCTTTGACTGCATTTTGACTGCATTTTGACTTCATCAAATCAACAGGATCTTTGTTTAATCAAATGATTCAATAAGATCTTCATTACTTTCACAACAAAGGCATAATTCTTAGAATAAGTGATGTTAAATGTGAAGATTCTAGAGTCATTAAGAATGTATTGTTTGTTGATGGGCTAAACCACAATCTGATTAACATTAGTTAGCTTTGTGACAAGGGTCACAAGGTCATATTTGAACCTGAACACCATTTAATACTTAGCCCAGGTTCAGAACAGGTATTGATCACTGGTAAGAGGGGGGTAAGTAACATTTATATGTTAGACACAAACTCTGCAGATAGTTACTGTCTAATTACTAGAGAAAATGATACTTGGTTATGGCATAGAATGCTAGTTCACATTCATATGCATTATCTTAATCAATTAATCTCTAAAGAGCTTGTAACTGGATTACCTAAACTCAAATTTGTAAAGGAAAAAGTTTGTGATGCATGTTAAAAGGGAAAGCAAACAAAAAACTCTTTTCCACAGAAAATATTTTCTCTACTTCTAGACCACTTGTGTTTTTGCACATGGATCTCTTTAGACCTTCCAGAACTGTGAGTTTCGGTGTAAATCTATATGGATTGGTTGTTGTATATGACTTTTCAAGATTTACCTAGACATTTTTTTTAAAAACAAAATCTGATATTTTCCTTGCTTTCAAGAAACTTGCTAAACAAATTCAAAATGAAAAGGGGTATTTTATTTCTTATATTCAAAGTGATCATAGGGAGAGTTTATTAATGAAAATTTTGACAGATTTTGTGAAAAACATGGCATCAAACATAATTTCTATGCACCTAGATCTCCTCAACAGAATGGTGTCGTTGAAAGGAAAAATCGGTCTCTTGAGGAGCTTGTTAGGACCATGTTAAATGAGAAAACTTTACCAAAGTATTTTTAGGCTGATGTAATTAGCACAACATGTTATGTGTTAAACTGAGTTTTAATAAGACCCTTTCTCAAAAAGATTCCCTATGAACTATACATGTAAAAAGCCAAATATAAACTACTTTAGAGTGTTTGAATGCAAAGTTTTCATTTTAAATAATAGTAAAGAAAATCTAGGAAAGTTTGATTCAAAATCGGATGAAGGGATTTTCTTGGGTTACTCTACAAACAATCATGCATATAGAATCTATATCAAAATACTTAAAACTGTAAAAGAATTTGTGCATGTTGTTTTCGATGAATCATATTCAGAAGTGCATAAAAACATAGTAAGTGGTGCAGATGAAGAAATTTTAACTAATAAGTTTTATCAGTTGAAACTACCAGATTCAGCGAGGATATCTGAAAATTCAGGAAATTTTGAAGGGGAACCAAAAGAACATATTCTCAAGGAATGAAGACTCCAAGGAATCTCTCAATTGATAACATCATTGGTCAAATCAATTAGGGAGTTTTCACTAGATGATCTTTAAATAAATTTTGCAATCATATGACTTTTATTTCTCAAATTGAACTCAAAACTATAGCCAAAGCTCTAAGTGATAAGGACTGGGTAAATGCAATGCATGAGAAATTAAATTTGTTCACTAGAAATAATGTATGGGAATTAGTTCCTAAATCAGTAGATGCTAACATTGCTAGAACAAAATGCATGTTTAGAAATAAATTGGATCAATATGGTGTTATTACTAGAAATAAAAAAATATTGGTAGCTAAAGATTGTAATCAATGGGAAGGAATAGATTTTGATGAAACATATGCACCTGTTGCTAGATTAGAAGCTATTAGACTACTACTTGGTTATGCTTCTATGAATAATTTCAGGTTGTACCAAATGGATGTCAAAAGTGCATTCTTAAATGGTTATTTGAATAAGGAGGTATTTATCTCTCAACCACATGGATTTGAGGATTTCACATATCTACAACATGTGTTCAAATTCAATAAGGCTTTATATAGTTTAAAGCAAGCACCAATTCAATGGTATGAAAGGTTGAGCAATATTCTCATCTAAAAATACTATCAAAAAGGTATAGTTGATAAAACTTTATTCCTTAAGAAAGTGAAAAATGATAAAATTCTAGTACAAATTTATGTTGATGACATAATTTTTGGGGCTACTAATGAGACTTTATGAGAGAACTTTATAAAGGAAATGTAGGGGGGGTTTGAGATGTCAATGATTGGAGAACTTAACTACTTTATGGGACTGGGAAAACTCAACTACTTTATGGGACTGCAAGTTCAAAACTTGAAAGGGGGAAATTTTCTGCATCAATCTAAATACTGTACAGAATTGCTTAAGAAGTTTGAAATGGAAAACTGCAATGAAGCATCCACTCCCATGTCCACAAGTTACTATTTAGATGCTAATGAAAAAGGAAAATTTGTCGACCAAACCAAGTACAGAGGACTCATTGGTTCTCTGTTGTACCTTATTACTAGTAGGCCTGACATTATGTTCAATGTTTGCATGTGTGCTAGATTTTAATCAGCACCAAAGGAGTCTTATTTCACAATTGTTAAACGAATACTGAGATATCTAAAAGGGATTGTGAATGTTGGTCTATGGTATCCTGGTGAGTTTCAATTAAACTTAATTGGATATTCTGACTTAGACTTTATAGGTTGCAAACTAGACAAGAAAAGCACCAATGGAACATGTCATTTGCTAGGCAGTAGCTTAATCTCATGGCATAGTAAAAAGCAAGCTTGTGTTGCTTTGTCAACTATTGAAGTAGAATACATTGCTGCTAGGAGTTGTTGTGCTCAATCTCAATGGTTAAAACAACAATTACAGGATTACGGTTTGATTCTTCATAAAATTCCTTTGCTTTGCGATAACACTAGTGTGATAAACTTAACCAAAAATCCAATTCAACACTCAAGAACCAAACATATTGAAATAAGACATCACTTTATAAGAGATAATGTCTCTAAAGGTGACTGAAATATTCTTTATTGAAACGGATAAGCAATTAGCTGATATTTTTACAAAATCTTTACCTCGTGATCGTCTCTACATGATTACAACTAAGTTAGGTATTCTAGACTTATAAAAAATTGCATAAACTCACAAGCACTGACAGAATTAATTGATATAAATTGTCTTTTCATTAATTAAAATCCTGGAAGATACATATGTTTTGGAAGGTATTTCTTTTTAATCAATTAGTTATTCAAAATAATCGGTTAAAATAACTTAAAATCACTCTTTATAGAATGACTCGTGCTATTTTAATCAATTATTCGTTGAATTAATTAATTGAAAGCTCTTGCGTTGGTGTTTTTTATTTCAGTTATCTGAATTAATCAATTAAAATGCAAATTATATAAGTTAAAATGACTTATTGTTAAAGAATTTAATCGATTATCTATGAATTTAACATATCAAAATCCTGTATGGATTATTCTTTATCTTATATCCAGTACAATATTAATTGATTATCTAGTAAAATAATCGATTAGTTTGTTCTTGGAAATGTTTAAAAGGTCTAATGCAGGGTTTAAACACATTTTGTTCCGAGTCAACCACAATTCAAAAATAAATTCGAATTGAAGAATTCTAATTGGGTAATAGATAAGAAAAAAGTGTTTGACCAAGTCCACCCTAATCTTCAACAACAATTTAGTTCACTACAAAAAAAATGCTTATTATCTACGGGTAAAATCCGTAGGTAATGACAAAAATCCGTAGGTAATGTCACTTTACCTACGGATTTCTTTCCGTAGAAAATCCGTATGTAATTTGGTCATAGGTAATTATCTACGGATTTTTTTCCATAGATAATTACCTACGGTATATAATCCGTAGGTAATGCACTCGCTGGAATTACCTACGGATTATAATCCATAGGTAATGCATTCACCTAAACAAAATATTTTTATTTATTACAACCCCCTCCCCTTTATATTATATTTTTATTATTTATTATATTTTTGGAACTTTGAATTATTATTAGATTAAGGGAATTGTCATTGGCAGGATTCGAACCCAGTACCTTAGAGTTGGAGGTCGATACTCCAACCACTAAGCTATTAGGATATTTTGATAATAATTTACAAATAAATTATATTTATATTTATCCGTGTAAATATATAAATATAAAAAAATATATAAATATAAAATATATAAATATAAAATATATAAATATAAAATATATAAATATAAATATATATAAATATAAAATATATATAAATATAAAATATATATAAATATAAAATATATATAAATATAAAATATATATAAATATAAAATATATATAAATATAAAATATATATAAATATAAAATATATTTATATTTTGATATATTTATATATTTGTATTTATATATTTATATTTATATATTTATATTTATATATTTATATTTATATATATATATATATATATATATATTTATATTTATATATTTATGTATTTATGTATTTATATATTTATGTATTTATATATTTATATATTTATCTATTTATATATTTATGTATTTATGGATTTATATATTTATGTATTTATGTATTTATATATTTATATATTTATGTATTTATGTATTTATATATTTATGTATTTATGTATTTATATATTTATGTATTTATATATTTATGTATTTATATATTTATGTATTTATATATTTATATATTTACACGAATAAATATAAGTATAATTTAGTTGTAAATTATTATTAGAATATCCTAATAGTTTAGTGGTTGGAGTATCAGTTTTCAACTTTAAGGTACTGGGTTCGATTCTTGCTAGTGACAATTCTTTTAGTTTAATATAATTTACCTACGAATAGAATTCTGTTGGTAATATCCGTAGGTAATGTACAATTTACCTACGGATTTTTATCCGTAGGTAATATTCCGTAGGTAATAGGCTTTTTTTTTGTAGTGGTTGATACAAGAAAAGTAGCTACTACCCACTGCACAAAAGTTGTACGTTTGTTGTTGGTCAAGGGAACCATTGCAAATCCAAAAGTTGAATAGAAAATTACAAGTGTATTGAAGGAAAAAAATTTCTGGGTCATGAATTTATTAAGCACTCAACCAACCAACTCTATTTTACCATTGAAAGAGGTTTGAACTCAGACTTCACCATTCACTTGCTCTCCTTTTTGATACCTCAATCCTTCTCATTTTGCTGCTCTTCCTCTCTCAAATCTCTATCACAAATCTTTCAAAAATGTTCAAAAGATCAAAGTCTGGTAGAAAGAAAAGTAAGGAAGAATTTTCCTCTCAAGCACCTGATGTGATTCCTATAGGCCATCTTGAGGCCTGGTTCAATGGTGGCGTAGATAGGATGAACAAATTCATATTAGAATTTAGCCATATGTAATTGGTCATTCCAAAGTTTATACAATTTGATTGGCTTGATAGAGAAGGTTTCACTTCTCTCCAACGTCAACTCAAGTATCAAAAGTTGAAGAACTTCGTAGAGTATCTATGAAATATTCAACCAGATTTGGCCAAGGTATTCTACTAAAACTTGACCTTTGATGGCTCAACCATACAATCACAAGTAAAAGGGGTAAACATAGTGATCACTCCAACTGTGTGGAAACAAGTAACTAGTCTAAAAAACAAAAGGAGTAAAGGTGTCAAAAGGAAATGTCTCGGAGTTACAAGATTTTAACAAAATTCAATACTTTAGGTCTTGTCTCAAAGACATAAAGGAGTCTGTAAGGATCTTAAATGTTAGAAAAATGAGATTGGAGTAAAGACTACTGGCTTTCATCATTGCTTGGGTGATAACACCCAGGAGGAGTAATCATGCTCTTTTAAATGAAGGAGATCTAGCCTTAATGTATTGTAACCAGAACAACATCAAAGTTAATTAGATATATGTGATCAAAGATCACATGATCAAGGAAAAGAGACTGAGTGATTTCCATTTACCTAATGATATGCTTATTGATAAATTTTTCAAGTATTTTGCAGTTGATCTGACAAGAGAATATGTGGAAATGCCCAAATTTTCTAATGAAATTAATGATTCTACTCTACGCAAGATGGGATTCATCTAGGTTGATAGGAATTGGATCTCAAAGGTTGAAGCTAGAATGAGTGATGATGAAGAGGAGAATGCATCATAAGAAAATCTTGGCATTGGCTCATCGCATTCTGCAACACCAACAAAACCAGGAGCAACTAAAGCAGATAATATGGCTAAAGAATTTCAGAACATGGAGTTGATACCTTATTACGAGCAACTAGATCGGGGGACTCCATTATCTCAGTTTGAAAGAACCATGCTGTCACAAATGACTTCTTTACAGGAAAACCAGAGGAAGCATATGCAGATGATGTATCAACATTATCATGAGTCCAACAATCAATTCTCTAACCTCAACAATTAAATTGCAAACATCTATAGCATATTGGATGACCTACAATTCAACCAGGGTCCATGGGAGGATTAATAATCTACTACTTCATATTATCCTTGGGGTTTTGTTTCCTATACATTGCATTTACTATTTATTTTCTATTGTTGTTGTTTTTATTCTCTCTATTGGTCTATACTGCTAACTGGCTTCTAACTAGAAATTTAAACTTTTAATATGTTTGTATGATATTTTTTTAACTTGATTCATGTTTCTTTTCCCTTATTGTGATGAAGTAAAAAGGGGGAGAAATGACTGAAAGGGATAACACACATTTGTACTAACTACATCAGACACACACATCAAAGTGGTTTTGTATGTTTAGGATTTTTTTGTCTTCATCAAATAGGGGGAGATTGATGAAGCTTATGGGAAGAATCTTGAAAATAACTTGGAAGACTTGTTGGAGGATTTGATGAAGTCAAACAAAGATGTTGTGTTGTTGTAGTTCATTAATATGTCTGCATTATATAAGTATAAACATCCATCTTTTCCTCAAGTATGAGTTTCTTCCTTTTTCAAGTATAAGTGCCTTAAGAATTTTTAATCTGTTAAAAATTATTTTAATCTATTAATATGTTTTTTGATAAGGTTTTTAATTGATGAATTTTTGAATTAATCGATTAAATTTACTTAAATAGATAAAGACATTTTTTAGTCGCATTTTTAATTGATTAAGAAAGATTTTAATATGTTAAATCGTTCTTGACTTAGTTTTGAAAACTGTGGTTCGCAAAATTAACTGATACATGACCATGTTATCAATTAAAATATCTTAGGAAAATATCTAGAATCATTTTAATCGATTAAACCATGTTTTTATCAGTTAAAACGTCTCTAAAAAATATCCATAATTCTTTTAATTGATTAAATCAAGTTTTTATCAATTAAAACATCTTGGTAAAAATTGACAGAACAATTAAGTCATGAATTCATTTAAAGTGTTTTTATCAATTTTTATCCATAAAATATTTTTTCATCAATTAAATTCGTTTAAACTTAGTTATTCTAATCGATTAAGTCAAGAATCAACAAATTATTCTATCAGTCACTTCAAAATTCCTCTTTATAAATAGATTATCACCTGCACTTCAAGATATACTTTTGAGAAATCATTTCAAGCAATATTTTGAAATTGTTCCTAGAGAGAAACACACTTTATACTTTAGAAATCTTTTTGAAATCATTCTTGAGGCTCTTTGTTAATACTCTTGAAGAAACTCATTCTATGATTGGATTGTTGTTTCTACACATTCACTTGATTGTTATTGTTTCTTCAAACATCTTAATCTTTAATTCTATTCTTTGTAATTTTGGTGTCTAAAATTGTGAGCACTGGTTTAAGCAGCTAGAATTGTGGTTGTTATAGGTTCAAGAACTTGGTTGTAGTTTTTAGTGTAGATTGTTATTCTACTGTTAGTGTTTGTAATCAATTAAAATTTTGATTAGTGGAACTCAATTGGAATTGGTTGAGAACTGGATGTAGCCCAGTGGATTAGGTGAACAAGTATAATTTTTGTTGTTCTTGTTCTTCTTTCATTACATTCTCTTATTCAAGATTGTTGTTCTTTGATTCAAAATAAGATTGATTTCACTAAAACTTTGAAATTGGTAATCTGTAATTAAAAATTACAAAATTATTTGATTAGATCAATTCACTCCCCTCTTGATCTCAACATGTATTTCTAATAGTGTGGTTTATGTGTGTCGTGCATGTTGGTGGCTAAGAGTGGTAGAGAGAATTGATTATAGGTGAGAATGGTAGTAGAGAACCAATCCTCAGTGCCCACACAATCAATTCTTTGCGAGTTTGATAAAGCGAGAATTGATTCTTGCTCGTGTTCAATGCATGAAAATTTGAATTTTGGTTTTATGAGAATCGATTCTTGGCAAAGAAGAATCGATTCTCGACCACATTATTCATGCATAATCGATTCTCGATGGATAAAACCAATTCTCCCTTTACCATAATGGATTCTTGGTCACATTTTATTTCCAGGAAAATTAATTCTTTTTGAGTTGTATTGTGGGTTTCGATAATTGATGTGTGTTGTTGTCGTCGCCGTCCCCCACGAGGGGGGGGGGGGGACAAAATGTGCGAGTTGTCGCGACGCGATGACTGGAACTTGCGTTTTCGTAAAATGGGTTCTATGGAGTCGCCACCAATGTTTTAACTATAAATATTGAAAAAGGATAAAAAAAGGCGTTGGTTTAAGAAAACCAACTTTGGTCATTATAACCAGAGTTGGGTAAGGGAGTTAGTTACGCGTGGGGGAAGGTGTTAGCACCCCACAGCGCCCCTTTCGGGTTCCCTATGATGAATTAATTCATAAAATAAAGATTTTAGAAATTATGCCTTTACCCTATTTATTTATTTATTTGCAATATTTATTTAAATATCTACATTATCCTAATTTCTAATGCACACAAAGGAAAGCGATAAAAAGAGTAAGGAATTGAAAAGAACCTCCGAAGCAAGCTTTTATAAATCTTTAAACTTGAGGACACTTTTTGACAGTCCCTTCCCACTACATAAGCACTCCTCCCTCGAACAAATAAAAACTTAAACTAGCGAGAGCTAGATGTCTTAAAAGGAGACTTCCTTAACCGATTTTCAATCGGAATGATCACTCAGAGTCTAGAACAGTGTCTAGAAGTGTCTCTTGGTGTGAGAATCTGTGAAAGAGTGTGTGAAACAGTGAGGACTGACGTCCTATTTATAGGTTCTCTCACCAAGGAGGCCGGGATGACCGTCCCAAATTTTATCAGGTGGGACGGCCATCCCAATCCACCAAGGAAGGTGGGACGACCATCCTAGGCTACTGAAGAGGGTGAGACGACCATCTGGGATGTGGGATGACCGTCCTAGTCTTTATGACAAAATTTTATGTTTTATTTTCTAAGAAAACCCTCCTTTTCTTAAATGGAGCCTGTTAGAATCGCATAGTGGAATGTTTGCATTAACGGACAAAAACCAAGAGGGGGGTGAATTGGTTTCTTAAACAAAAATTAGGGTTTTAAATTTTTTCCCAAATTTCACTGATTAAAATGCTGTGTAAAGTAAATAGAGAAGGGATAGAAGATTACATAGTCGATTTATACTGGTTCGGATCAAAAGACCCTACGTCCAGTTGCTAATCACTCAAACAGAGGATTAACGCTGTCACTATAATCATAGTTTACAAACAGATTACAAATTGAAAAGATAAGGTAAAGAAAACACCTCTCTTGAGTCGCACAAGAGATGAACACCTCCTTTGAATCCATAAAGGATGAAGAACAATTTTTCCTAGAGACGGCACAACACACAATCCACCAAGAAACCCACTTAGTGATTCTTATCGCTTCTAGCCCACACTAGGTTTCAAAAGCCCTTTTTTCTTCCCTACAAACAGTTCTCTAGCAGTTACAACTCTTAACTTTTGTATGAAAAAGGTTGTTCAATTTGCAGAGAGCCTTAGAAAATCTTAAGTAGAGAGAATAGGGTTTGGGAATTGGGGATTTTCGAAAACAGATGAATTGGGAATAGGGTTTTCGAAACTTGGTCTGATTTTGAATTTCAAAACACATATTAGACCCAAATAATCGATTATCTTGAGTGTTAATCGATTATTCCAGAGCCATTCTCGCAGAGGATCAAAAACAACACCAGTTAATCGATTAACAGACCATTTAATCGATTAACAGCCTAGTTAATCGATTAACAGGCCATTTAATCGATTATTCTAGAGAGCAAATACTAAAAATGATTTTCTTTCTGTAATAATCGATTATCCTGCCATTTAATCGATTATTCCAGTGTATTTTTGATAAAAATGAGTTTTTAGAGCTTTTAAAAAGTGGTCTATGTACTGGCTATCTTGGACTCTAATATTACAGACTCAAATACATAAAAACAGAGTTATTACATAACATTACAAGTCTTCAAATCTTTAAGTCCTTTATTCTTGAATCATCATCAAAATCTACAAGCTTCATATCCTTGTATGTTCAACATTCATATCCTTGTATGTTCAACAGAGCCTAGTGAACACTACTAGGGGACCTATAAAGCCTTGTCCATCTTCAAAACAGAGGATTTTTGAACTTTATTGTAAGGCCAGACAAAATTTAGGGTCTACAATTGTGTTGTACTGTGGGTTGTGAGTGGTGATCGATGAGTCATGGTGGTCATCATTTAATTCATTGTGTGGCTTTGTTTTGTCATGGTGTTCGTCATAGATTGGTGTATTGGTTAGTGGTCTCTACGTGTCTGTTGTCGTGGTTTGTGGTGGTGCTCATCGTGTTGGTTGTGTGGTGGTTGTGTTGTTGGTGTTATGCTGCTACTAATGCTCTATGGTAGTTTTCATCCATGGTGTTGGTATGTGGTGGTTATATGTGGTGGTGGTGGTGGCGGTTGTCCTCGTAGTGTGGTGATTGTTACTGGTTATTGTTGGTGGTGCATTATGGTGAATGGTGATTCTTGTCTCGTGATTATTTGGTGCTTCAATAAGTAAGTCAATAAAATTGTTGGGTTAAAATTTCTGTTTTCCAGTTAATTATATTTAAGTGTGTATGATGTAAGATTTAATTTTATTATGCTAAAAGTATTTGTATAGAGGTTAATGTAGGTTTTTAAGTTAGATCAAGTTAAAAATACTTGAAGTGAGATTAGAGTAGGTTTTTAAGTTATATTAGATATAAAAATTACCATTTATATTAAACTTTTATTTAGGTAAATATTAAATATATAGTTAGATTAAATATAAATATAATACTAAATATTGTATGAATTTGTAATTTATGATAAATATATACTAAAACAATATTAAAATATATAATAGATATTTTATGAAATTTTTTGTTTTCTATTAATTAAATATTGAAATAGTATAATACAGTTTAATTTATAAAATTTAAGTTTGTTAATAATATATTAAATTGTATAATGAAATTAAATTTAAGATTATGTCAATAGTATAATAAAATAAATTTAAGTTTGTTAATACTATATTAAATTGTATAATGAAATTAAATTTAAGATTATTAATAACATATATAATAAATTAGGTACGAAAATATCATTTATAAAATGTTTAATTTTTTAAAATATAGTATAATATTAATTTTTGAATTTAGCATTAATTTAATATTAAACTATTTTAATTTGTATTATAATGTGAAACATAAAATATTATATGAAGTACTAATTTTAAAATTATAATTGAGAATTTATTTTTACCTAATTTTTGTTGAGGTAAATATAATTAATAAAAATGTTAAATTATAGGATATATTTTTTAAAAGACTAGTAAAATGGCACATGAGAATGATTGGTCATAGTATTTTGCTAATAAAAATCTTGATCACGATGTTTTTGGCAGCGACTTTAATTTAATTCAATACTTACAATAACAAATAAAACTTTGTAACGAAGTAATAGTATTGACGATCATTTGTATTGTTGATTATGCACTGAATGTGTTACCTTTGTTAACTCCAAATATTCCAAAGTTTATTTCTAAAAAAGGGTATCGTTGACAAGAGCTGTTATCGTACTCAATGCACATGAAATAGTCTCGTGACAATATTTGGATGAAACTTCAAACATTAATTACATTATACGAACAATTAAGGGCAACTAGGTTGGTAAAAGATGCATTTCAATCAACAATCGAGGAACAAGTAACTAAATTTCTTCACACTATTGGGCATAACATGAATAATAGAAGTGTTTCGTTCTTTTTTCACTAGTCTGAGGAAACAATTTCTTGACACTTTCATAACGTGTTTAATGTAATATTGATGTTGGAGGTAGAATTCTTAATTCAACCATATGGGACTAAAGTTCAAGTTCTTATTCTAAACAACAGTCAATTATACACATACTTTAAAGTAATATAATCCAAACTCCAATGTCACTTGATGTACATAATGTATTCCTTTTTATTTACACTTGCATTTTTTTACCCTTTAGAATTATTTAGGGGAAATAGATGACACTCATGTATGTGTTAAGGTTCCACAAGCAGATGCCTCTCATCTCCGGAGAAGAAAAGATTTGCCAACCCAAAACGTATTTGCAACTTGTCATTTTGACATGAAATTTTCATATGTTTTAGCCAGGTGGGAAGGAACTATTGTAAATGCTGACAGAGACATGAGCAAACTTTATTCCTGAGGCGTGTATAATCACTGCCCTTAAGGACTTATCTGCGATGTATTGCGCAAGTCCCCCAGGATACAACAGGAACTTCTCGGAATATCTGAGGATCTCAAAAACTAGCAAGAAACTCTCAAAAGAGTAAATTAACCCAGCATCATTGAAAGAAGATAAGAGAAGAGAAGATGAGAGAGGTGTCTTCTGAAGAGTGTGAAGTGGTCTCTATTTATAAGAGAAAGTTTGTAACAGTTATGGAAGACTTGGTAGTGGGTTTGTAACGTTCCCTGTAACGTTCTCTGTAACGTTCTCTGAAATAGTCTTCTGCAACGTGTGTGAGAACACGTTCTCTTAAACGGTCTTCTGCAACGTTCTCTGAAATAGTCTTTTGCAACGTGTGAGAACACGTTCTCTGAAACAATCTTCTGCAACGTGTGAGAACACGTGCTCTGAAACTGTTTTCTGCAACGTGTGAGAACACGTGCTCTGTTTTGCAATACCCCTTAATTTACAACAATCCCCCACATATTGCAAAACAAAAGGGGATAAAAGAAATAAAAGAAGAAAATCCTGGGTCTCATATAAGATGTAATGCATCAGAGCTGGTATAGCAAGCTATTTGAACCAGTCTTAGACTAAAAAACTTAACACATAGTGTAGTTGGTGTAGCAAGCTATATGAACCAAAACACTTAATGTGTGTTAGCGATTTTAATAATCACAATACACCCCCACAATTTTTGCTGTTATCGCTGTGTTGCGCTTACTAGGCCATGCGTGTGCCCGGTATTCATGAGTGCTCTAGAAATCTTGCAAAGATCTCATACAAGCGGCCCCACTCGACACTCATATAGGTGACTTCATCAAGCGTATGCTGCAAATCATACACCACCCTTAAGGGATATGAAATCGTTTAAAAACTTTGTTTAGACTAAAATTCGTACACCACATAGAATTTTAATTACAAAGTTTAACCTCTCAATGATGCAGTATCTAGCACTTTCACATATACACCATAGGAATGGACATAATTGATTTTAATCAATTTTAGTACTAGCAGAACTAACAAGTGACTTGTTTTTACCCATATGAACCTTATTCATGGGATCTCCAATCACAAAGGTTGGGTTACCATCACCTGTTTGTTTGCAAGTTGCTTAAGTCTCATTCCCCTCGATGTTTTTAAAATCATATTTCTTGTTAAGGGTTTTGTTAGAGGATCTGCTGGATTCCATTATGACTTCACATAGTCAATGGAAATTGTTCCATTCTTTAGCAGCTGCTTCACTAAATTATGTCTCAACTGTATATGTCTATTTTTTCTATTGTAATTCTTATTTTTTGCTATAGCTATTGCCGATTGACAATCATAGTGTATTGATACCGATGGGATCGGTTTCATTCCTAATGGAATGTTTACTAAGAAGTTTTTCAACCACTCAGCTTCACTACCAGCCATTTCGAGAGCAACAAATTCAGATTCCATTGTTGATCTTACAATAATTGTTTGTCTGGCTAATTTCCATGTAATCGAACCACCCCCGAGTGTGAATACATAGCCACTAGTGGATTTTGTCTCATCTGAATCAGAGATCCAATTAACATCATTGTACCCTTCTAGTACATCGGGAAATCCACTATATTCAATGGAATAATCCATTGAACCTCTTAAGTATCTCATAAATCTTGTAAGTGCATTCCAATGTTGGACATTGAGTGTACCTACTCAGTCTACCTACTGCATAAGCAATGTCAGGTCTAGAAAAGCTCATTAAATGCAGTAAGCTCGCAATTACCTGGGCATACTAAGGTTGAGAGATTGAGTCTCCTCTATTTTTCTTTAACTTAGAGTTAGCATCATAAGGGGTATTCAGCTGGTTTGGCGTTAATAACACCCAAACTTCCTAAGAAGTTTCTCAATATATTGTTCTTGGGATAGAAAAATATTATCGTCCTTCCTTACAATTTTAACTCCCAAAGTCACATTGGCTTCATCCATATCTTTCATTTCAAATTTAGATCCCAGAAACAACTTAGTTCTAGAGACAATGTCAATGCATGTACCAAATATTAGCATATCATCTACATATAAACATATAATGACACATTCACCACTCTCAAATTTAGAGTACACACATTTATCAGCATCATTAGTTGAAAAACCATTACAAAGTAGAACACTATCAAGTTTTTCATGCCATTGTTTTGGTGCTTGTTTTAATCCATATAAGGATTTTAAAAGTCTGCACACTTTGTTCTCTTGACCTGGAACAACACACCCTTCAGGTTGAGTCATATAAATTTCCTCCTCTAATTCACCATTCAAAAAAAAAAGGTTGTCTTAACATCCATTTGGTGTATAACTAGTTTATGGATAACTACTAGAGCTAAAAAAACTCGAATAGAGGAAATCCAAGTCATAGGGGCAAAGGTGTCAACATAATCAATGTTGAATTTTTGAGTAAAACCCTTTGCTACTAATCTTGCCGTAAATTTATCTATGGATCCATCAGAATGATACTTTTTCTTAAAGATCCACTTACAACCAATAGGTTTTGTTCCTTTAGGCAAATCTACCAAAGTCCAAGTATTATTTTTCTTAATTGAATCAATTTCAGTCTTAATGGCCTTATTCCAATGTATTGCATCAGGAGCCCTAGTAGCCTCTAAAAATCTCATTGGATCATTTTTAACTAGATAAGTGTAGAAATCATCTCCAAAGGAGGTTTCCTTCCTGTCTTTTACTTCTCCTCAAATCCTCATATATTTTATCACTATTAATCTCTATAGATTGTTTAGGTATCTCACTAACCTTTAGAGGAAAGATATGTTCAAAGAACTCAACATTTTTTTGTCTTCACTATAGTATTATGCTCAATTACATCACTTTTGAGGACAAGAAACCTATAGGCAGCACTATGTTCTGCATAGCCTAAGAACATACAATCAGAAGTTGTAGAACCTATTTTTCTTTTCTTATGATTAGGTAACATTACCTTAGCTAAGCACCCCCACACTCTTAGATATTTAAGATTAGGTTCATAACTCTCCATAACTCATAAGGAGTTTTACCAGTTTTCTTAAAAAACACACTGTAAGTATATCTTCTCTTAAGGGTGATTAGGTGCACTAAAACTGTTTGATTAAGTATACTTTGGTTAATCATCTATAAATGTCACAGATCATATGAATCAATAATATAAGCAGAAGAATAAAATTTATTAACAACATCAGAGATGTTAAGTACAAAAAAAAAACCTTAATCACAATATCCCTTCCCTACAAACACATTATTATTATTATTATTTTTGGCATAACAATCTTATCATATTCGAATGACCCTTTAACCCCAACTTTTCCCAACAGTGCTACAAGGATTATATTAGCTCTGATTAATGGCACATGTAGCACATCATTCAAGGCCAGAGTCTTTCTAAATGTGAGCTTTAGAAGAACTTTTCCTTTTCCTAAGACAAGAGTTGTCCTGGAATCATCGAGATAAATATGTTCTTCTCCATCCCCACACTAGTGTAGGAGGTAAAAGCACTTATGTTTGCACAGATGTGTCTGGTAGCACCAAAGTCTACCACCCATTTGCTCACATTTATCACAAGATTTATTTGAGAAACAACCGCAATAATTGTATCTTCTCCCTCGGCTAAATTTGCCTTAGGAGGATTGTCGTTTCTCATTCTACATCTGCACTGAGGTGCAGGTTGACCTAGCTTTCCACAAAAAACAATTTTCTTAGTGGGGTTAGATCCACTGGTTTCATACACTCTCAACCCTTTCTTATAAGTATGTACAAAATAATATGGGGACAAAATAATATTCTATACGTATAAGTATGTACAAAATAATATGTGGACAAAATAATATTGTACAAAATAATATGTAGATCTAAGTCATACATTGTATACATGTAAATGCTAATTATTCACAAACAAAATCTCTCATAACATATAAAAATTTTGCATAATTTCTCCCATAACATAAAATAATTATGCATAATGCATTTTTCATTTTCTCTGTTGTATTGGTGTAATAAATCCGAAAAAGGAACCTGTGTTTGACACATGTGCTCTATGGACAAGCTGCATGATGTATGCTGATAGCATTTAATATAAAATTTTACCTTTCTTTCATCATAATTATAACATGTAGTAATCAATTTCATATATGATTCACCATTAACCCAATCACGTAATTTGCTTTTTCAATTAAAATCAATTACAGGGTCATTCACATTTCAATAAGAATTACAGTGTCATTCACATAGGGACTATAAAATTAATTTCAATTTAAAATTGATTGCAGCTTAAAACATAGATTATCATTTATTCCTTTATTCAATTTTGGGAAAAGTATAATTTAAAAATTATCATAAGAGAAAATCATAAATCTAATAAGTATAGCTCTGATACCACATGTATTTTAATTTCTAGTTTTTATATGTTACTATTTCTATAAAACTACTCTTCACGTTTAGATTCTTTATTCTCACGTAATAGCATACATGAATCATAATCATATAATAACATACATGAATTGATTCACACATAATAACATACATGAATTGATTCGCACATAATAACATACATGAATCATAATCATATAATAACATACATGAATTGATTCTCACATAATAACACACATAAATCATAATCAGAAGACTAACCTTGATCCATGAGCACTTCATAATTCCCTTTCTTTCACTATCCAATATTCTAAAACTGTTGAAGGAAGTTGTTGATGTTCGTACTGTCAGCCATAAGTCCTTAAGATTGTTGTAAATGCTGACAGAGACACGAGCAAACTTTATTCCTAAGGCATGTATAATCATTGCCCTTAAGGACTTATCCGCGATGTATTGCGCAAGTCCCCCAGGATACAACAGGAACTTCTCGGAATATCTGAGGATCTCAAAAACTAGCAAGAAACTCTCAAAAGAGTAAATTAACCCAGGATCATAGAAAGAAGATTAGAGAAGAGAAGATGAGAAAGGTGTCTTCTGAAGAGTGTGAAGTGGTCTCTATTTATAAGAGAAAGTCTGTAACAGTTATGGAAGACTTGGTAGTGGGTTTGTAACGTTCCCTGTAACATTCTCTGTAACGTTCTCTGAAATAGTCTTCTGCAACGTGTGTGAGAACACGTTCTCTTAAACGGTCTTCTGCAACGTTCTCTGAAATAGTCTTCTGCAACGTGTGAGAACACGTTCTCTGAAACAGTCTTCTGCAACGTGTGAGAACACGTGCTCTGAAACGGTTTTCTGCAACGTGTGAGAACACGTGCTCTGTTTTGCGATACCCCTTAATTTACAACAGGAACAACATTTGATTGATGAATATTGAAGGATGCCATTATTTGAGAGGATCCATTGATTATTCCACAATATCAATTGTATGGAATTTGGTGAACTTGATTTGTGGTCACTTAGAACTCATTGAATATAATATGAGGTACAATGATTGTAGGAAAATAGTACCTTGGAGATGTTGGTTTTATGTTAAAGTCAAATATAATAACTCTATATTATGGCGTAAAATATCACCTAAAAGAGTACACTCAAAGTGGTCCACAAAATGTAAGAGAGTTGTTCAATGTTCATCATGCATCACTTAGAAATGTAATTGAAAGGACATGTGGTGTTTTAAAGAAACAATTTCCCATCATAGCTAGTGGAAGTGAATCACATTACTCATTGGAGTCGATGACAAAAATTATCTTAGCATGTTCTATTCTTCACAACTATCTCTGTGGAGTGGGCAATGATGACTCCTTGGTAGTTAAGATTGATCAAGAGTTGATGAAACAAGAGGTTCACCCATCCGACACTCAAGATTGGGATGATGATTATAGAGTAAAGTCAAACCTTAAAGATTTTATGGAGAGACTATAAAAATAATTAAGATATTGTACTATAGTTACTTTGATGTATAAATATGTTGTCTTAGATTTTAATGACTTATTAAATAAGTTATTTTTTAATCCTATTTTTATGATTGTGTTATAATTTTTGGAGAATTTGTGTTTTTAATAGGTAAATCATGAATAGAGCTAGTAGTAGTGTTCCTAAGTCATCTGCAAGAATTAGAGAGTTTACTAAATGGACAACAAATATGGACTTACGACTACTGACAACCATAGTTGATGAGGGTCATTTGGGCAATCAAGTTGATGGTAGTTGGACCACACAAGTATATAATAATATTATAGAGTCCCTTTGACAATCTGGCTTGGTGGGTAAAATGAAAAATAATGTTAAAAATAGGCAAAATAACCTCAAGAATAGGTGGCAAAAGGTTCATCACCTTTTTGCTAGCCTCAGTGGCTTTGCATGGAGTGGATTCACTAGATTGTTTGAGGCTGAACCAAAAGTTTGGGATGACTTAATACATGTGATCTATATAGCTTTCTTTATTATAATAAACATTCAAATGTTCACAATCTCTTATTATATGTGTTCCTCATATGTAGTCAAAACCTTTTATTGCTAAGTGGAGAGTCACCCTATCATATACTATAATTTAATGGAGGAACTATGGGGCGTTACGACATAAGTATGACGCGTTAAATTCACCAACGATTCCAAAAACAAACTTACACAATGGATTTGAACGATGACATGGAGTATATCTAGAGAAGGCTGCATTTCATGGCACATGATATGATGATCCTCGATCACCCCCATATGTAGATTTGAATAGTCCAACACCAACTCCATCCATTCCACCAGGTGGTAGATCCTCTTCCCGCCATTCAAAAAGAAAAATCTCGATGATAAATATTTTGGATACCTAATTTGATAATTTGAATATCAAACTAGATGTTGTTGTTAAAGAAATGGACAGAGGTAACGACATCTCAGAAAAATTAACCACATATGTGGAAAGACAAGTCATTGTTGTTGAAAACAAAAACAAATTACTACGTAGGACGTCAAACTCTCAACACTCTGAAAGTTACATTTGACAATTATTAGTTGACATGCAAATCGATGAAGACAAATAATGGACCAGTATTACGACATTATGTGTGCGAACTCATCACATACTAAACGCCTATTTGAGATACCATCAAGACGTCGTTTAAACAAATTAATTAGTATGATATATGGAAATTAGTGATGCTATTGTGTCTAGGGTTTAAAACGATTTCAGTGGGTTGTAACTATTTAAATATGTAATTTTGTAATACTATGTACGACACAATTATTATAATTTTTATGTCATCTCGTTCCATTTGAATTTATGTCTTCATTTATTTCACTTAGGGTTTATTTATGATTAATTTTATTATGTTGTATTTCTTCCTATATTCACACTTTTCGTATGTTAATAATTTTGTAGGCATGACTTCCTCTTCTTCGACTAAAAGACAATGAAGTGACAAGGTAAAAACAAAGAAAAAGTTATTGCATTAGATGATGTAGTTCCTTGTACACAACAATTGGAGGTTGAGAACGTATTAAATCTGATTCGCTGGTTAAACACATATAATCATATGGTATTTAATAACTCATTTAATGGGAGGAAAGTTTCAATCTCAAAAGTAATGAATTTCCTGTTCGTTGCCAAATTAGGGTTGTATTTCCATCATCATATACAATTCCAAGGTGTGACACATTTCGTTATGCTAAATAATGAATATTATGATGACCTTATTCGAGTATTTTACGCAAACCTGAAAATTACAAAATGGGGGTATTTATACACTGAGGTTAATAGGATAAAGATCAAAATAAATTTTGCGAATTGGTTAAGTCTGGTTAATCTTAAAGATGAAGGTCACAAGCTATCATTTCCTACTATCTCTGAAGACATGGAGTACAACCAAGAAATGATATTGACCTGTATGCTCATACTAAAGGTCCAAGGTCGGAATATGAGGAATGTAAGAAGTTTACATATCAATGACAAACTCCTGTATTATGTCTTTGTTCATGTGTTGACTCCTTGAGTGATAAACTTTGCAAAACTGATGCAGAAAGATATCTTTATGTTGTGGGCATTGAAAAATAATATTATGATTATTTCACCGCATCATATTATATAACACATGTTGAAAAGCATGAACAATAATATGCATATTTCATAAGTCATTTTCATAACACGCATAATGGTTCACTATGGCGTGGAATTGACCTTAGATTCCTCCATTGTCTTTGGTTGGACACATTACCTTAGTAAAAGAATGCTTAATAAATTAAATGTTGTTAACGTCAATGGTGTGTGACAACATGGAAGATTAAACGAAGAAGATGAAAATGATGAGGATGAAGACCCTACAATACCTAATGATGATGTTACCGACATTGGAGAACAATTCCCTATTCACCATGAATTGGTCCAGCTACATACAGTCCCCCATTATGGTCAAATGCTAGCACAAATTTGGGGGTATTCAGGACATGTAAGCAAATGGAAGATGATTTAGTTAATTGCAACCTAACAATTAACATAGGTTTCGATAGGGTCACTAATAGAGTTAACCATTTGGAAGAAATTTGATGACTTTCAATACTCTTTTCAATAAATTTTATCATTTATTTGTTTACTCCTTATTTGGTGTTCATTATGATATATGACCACCAAATTCTGACAACTTTTAATATTCGTTTATTTTAACTTCTCAATTATTTCTATCATGGACAATTCCATATTAGTTATTTTCATTAAATTGTTACATTTTTTAACAAATTACTATCACTTCAATTTAAATTTGCTTTATATTTAATTTAAAATAACTTTATCAATTAAAAATACAATTTTATTTCATTTAAAGTAATTATCCAAATTTTATTTAAATTAATTTCCACCAAAATTGTATTTTATTTTAATATAATTTCATATACTTAAACTTTTATATCAATTATATTTTATTTTAAAATACTTTTTTTAAGACAAAGGTAAACTTAATCTTACAATTTTATCAATTAATACATTTGTTAAACTGGCAAATTAATTACATCATTCACAATTTTTCATAAATTTTCTCTTATTTCTCACTAACTTTTTCTTAATCTAAACAACCTTATTTTCACTTCTTTTTCCCTTAAATCCACTCATTTTTTATTCGCTCAAATTTATCCTGAAATTCAAAGAAAAGCTAAGTCCTTGTTTATATTAGAGGATGAATTTGAGGGAGTGGAAAATGATAGATTTGGAGGAAAAGATAGGTGAAAGTGAGATTATTTAGATTTAAAAAAAATGGTAAGAAGTGTAGGAAAATGAGAAGAAATTAAGAAAGTTTGTGAGTGATTTGATGTATGTAAATGATAAAAAAAATATTTTAATAGACGAAATTATAAAATAACCAAATTACTCTTTTATGAAAATTATTATTATTATTATAATTTAAAATATTCTAATTATTTAATTTTTTATTATTATTATTATTATTATTATAGTTATAATTATTTTATTAAAATAATTATTAGTATTGATATTAATATAATTATTACTATTTATATATTTATGATTATTTAAATTATGAATATGATTATTGTTGTTATAATTGTAATTATTTTTATTATTATTAAAATAATAATAATTATTTTATTGTTATTATTAAATTTGATTTTTTTTATTATTATTTTAATTGTAATTTATTATTATTATTATTATTATTATTATTAAATGTGACAATTGATTCTAATATTTAATAATAATAATATAAAGAAATGATTTTTACATAACGAAGAATCTTTCATCACGTGTCGGTTTTCTACAATTATAATAAAAATTGAAAGAAGAGTAAGTGTATAAAATAATAAGAGATGACGTATATTTCTCCTCTTATATCCTAACTTTTATAAAGAAACTTTATATCATCCCCTCTAATCCATGTTTTTAAATCCTCAAGTATCATTTGAAACAAACATGATATGGATTCACTTTTCTATAGGCTTAAACAATACATCACTCCAAACAAACACCATGTAAGTGATGGGAAAAGCACAAAGAACGAGAAACTTGATGCTACGTATTTGATAAAAAGAGATAATTAATGGTAAATAATTTGCGTTATCAACTACAAGAAAAAACGGTATTAGCGATCGAAAAAATCGGTCGCTAATGGCCAAAAATCGGTCGCTAATCTGTTAGTGACCGAAATTAGCGACCGAAATGGTTGGTCGCAAAAGGGCAAGTCGCTAATGTGTTAGCGACCGATTTACATTTCGGTCGCTAAATAGCGATCGAAATTAATATAATAAATCGGTCGCTAAATCCGTGGTAATGTTTTAAAAAATAGCGACTAATATATTCGGTCGCTAATATATTAATATAATTATTTAAATAATAATTAAAATCGATCGCTAAATCGGTCGCTAAATGGGAGACAAAGTTAAAAATAATAGCGACGGATATAATCGATCGCTAATATATTAATTGAATTATTTAAATAATAATTTAAATCGAGTCGCTAAATTTGAATTGTATATTATAATAAATTTGTAGCGACCAAAAATTCGAGTCGCTAAATTAATAACAAAGTTAATTATTTTTATTTATTTACATTTTTAATTATATCAAGTTCATTAGACAACTTTTTTTCTCCAATTGGACACAATTGTGTTACATAATGAATGCTTAGTAGTTAGTAGTTAAGATGCATTCTCATCCATGAAATGTGGACCAATTTGTCATAAACTTAAGATTTGAGAAACATTTGCAAATTGAAACTGCCAACTAACAGTGATAGAAGAGATTTCTCATTGCCAAGTACTACTAAATGAAACTGTTACACTTAAACACTGCTATACACATAATTGCCTTTTTTTATATGGTAACTCTAGCACAATCTTAAAAGGGTGTCAATATTGTTTTTCGTGGACTTAAGACTATATTTCAATTGTAGAAAATGCATATATACCAAGAAAGGGTGAGACATAATAAAGGTGAACAAAAAAAAATAGTATCATAGTAGTGATACATTTCCCTTCATAAAAGCCGATTTGTTACGTCGCTTCTTTTGTGGTGTTGAATGTGCCTGTGCTTTGATCCCATATGTCTTCAATTGAAAATTTTCAAAAGCCTCCGAAATTGTCTGCACCTATAGGATTGCACAAAGCAATATATTAGTGAATCCAACCTGAATGGGTAAAGGAAAGAAGTTTAAACATGCACAGGATAACTAACCAGTTCAGCCTTTTTGGAGTACACCTTAACTATCATATCTTGGTAAGATATATGTAGCAAGTTGTAATATCCTAAATTTTGTAATCAATTATATAAATAAATTTTGTAAGTTATAAATATGTACCGAATATTATGTAGAGTTATTATAAAAATAAAACATGATTTTTATAGTAATTTTGTCTTAAGAAAATTATAAAATAAAATCCAAGGTTAATATTGTGTCAAATAATAATTTAATAATAATTCTTAATAATAAAAATTAAATAAATGAGTAAATAAATATTTAAAAAAAAAAAAAGAGAGAAATAGAAGGTCGGTAGTGGCCTAAATACATTTGAATTAAGTCGGTGAAGAATCGGAATTAAATTAAGGCGGTGAAGAATAAAGACAGCGAAGAAAATCCTAGAAAGAATTAAGTCGGTGAGTAAGTTTATAAATAGGAGGAAACTGGAAACATACACGACCAACTTGAAGAATAAACCGAGAGAGAAAGGAGGAAAGGAGGAGCATACAAAATTAGGAGAGTAATAAGATATTGAGGAATCAGGTATGGGTTAGACGTTTGGTTTTATTCATACGAATGTCTCGTAATTGGAGATTACTATTCATCAATTGCAAAGATTGAAATATTGTTGAAATTCTTTCAATTAAGGATGAATTATATAATAAAATTGTTGTTTTTAACTTAAATTGAACATATTTATGGTTTAATTTTGATTTGGAACAAATTTGAGTGATTGAAACCGAGAAATTTGAAACTTGGATTTCGAAAATGGCGAACCGATGAAAATTCGCAAAACTCGCTCAAGCGAAAAAATATGTCGCTTGAGCGAGGATACTCGGAAAATTTGGGATTCTCGAGTTCTTTATCGCTCAAGCGATAATTACATCGCTTGAGCGACTAACGGTCATGTCTCGCTCAAGCGATAAGTGTACTCGCTCGAGCGACGAAAGCTTCAAACAAAGGGGACTCTCGGGTCATTACTCGCTCAAGCGACCGATGTACTCGCTTGAGCGACGAAGCCTTCAAACAAAAGGAGACTCTCGGGTTCCATCTCGCTCAAGCAACCGGTATACTCGCTTGAGCGAGCGAAGGAAGAAGAAAGGACTAGGTGGGAATTTTTGCAAAAGATCAAGGGTAAAATAGTCATTTCACATATTAGGGACATAAATGGAATTTTGAAAAAGGTTAAGGGTATAATCGAAATAAAGTCAAACAAGTATATTACCCCCTCTTTGTTTACTAGGAAAACGACTCAATAAACGTTAGAATTTGAGGATAGTGCCTTCATCAAAGTTATAGATTATTATGTTATCTTTCCAACACAATTGGAATCATCTTAAAATGAGGTCTAGAACTCAAGATATGGACAAAACACTGAACCCTATGAAATAAATTATTAATAAAAATTGTCTTGCTTAAAACAACTATGAATTGTAATTAAAATTTTGAATATATGAAGGAGATGTTTTTAAGTATTTAATTGATGATAGATTGTTTTGTTTCATACGAGACATAAACATAGTGCATGAAATGTTTTCTCGAAGTCACGTAAAAGTTTTTACGAAAAAGTATTTGGAAATTTCTCTTAAGTTGCTACCAAGGACGGTTGGTAGGAATAATGATGTGTAAAACAGAATTTTTACATTTTCCGTGAGTCAATTTACTATCAAGAGCATCCGGTAGTGAAATATGACTATGAAAATGGTCGGCCAAATGAGACAGAGAATGAATTATTAAAAATTGAGCTACCGTAATCTCCGATAGTAAATGGGGGAGTAGAATAGGTAAGACAGGACCTCTCGGTCTATGGGGATGGACCTCTGGTCTAGGGAGTGTTTGGGCATGGGCAATTCCATAAGTGGCCGGTCTTTATTTGATTCTCGTGCCGTGGTAGCCTGCGCCGGTGCACCGACACTCGACTCATCGTCTACTTGTTCGCGTTTAGTGGGACATTGCCGAATCACCGGACAGGGTGATGTTAAGCTCGGTTCCACTAGACACTCAAATGAGTCTCCATGGAGCACCGAGTCAAAAATAATTTTTTATTTTGAGTCAAAAGCATGATTTTAAAGTTTTACGTTTGGAGTCACATGTGCATATCATAAACATATTGCATGATAAAATTGTAAATTATTCATGATTTGTACGATATTCTCTATTATGATTCCATGATTTATTTATTTGTTTCTCATAATTAATTTTTAAATTAAATTATATACTGGTTGTATATTTATTAGAAGGAATTTTTCATTGGTTGATTTTATCGTATGAATGTTTGCTTTATTTGTTGTGGATAAAATTAAATGTCTAACCCCATAAATATTTCAATTCCAGATGTTGGTGACGTATGATGCAGGAATACATAATTCAAGAGATAGATGTCGATGCAAAAATCCAGAGCTTAGGATGGGAATTGTATAACATATAAGTATAACTTTATGACTTGTAATATTTTGAAAACTTTGTACTAGAACTTGTTGCTTGATTTAATATAAAACCTTACCTAAATTAATTGTTCACTTAGTATATTTTCTATTAACCTTCTATGAATATTGAAAATATTACAAACTTAGATAATAAATTAGAATTAATAAATGTAATCTGTAAAGGGGGTTACATTAGTGGTATCGTAGCTCTGGTTATGCATCTTTAGGGCTTGTGAGTACAAGTTGAGTAGGAAAATGTTGTTTGTATAGAAAAATTTTAAATATAAGATAGGAATAATTTCTATCACCGGACGTTAACTTAGTGAAATAAACTCGTAGGTCGAAATGCCACCTCGACGTGATCCTATGGTCGATGTGGCACAAGCCATAAGGGAAATGGTTGCTCGCATTGACTCAGCCAGCCTTTGCCCCAAGCATCATGCCACCGTAGATAAAACAACTTTAGCCGACTTCAAGAAAAATGATCCGCCATATTTTAAAGGAGAATATGATCCCGAGAAGGTCGAAGAGTGGATTCATACCTTAGATGATATTTTTGTAGCTATGGAATGTCCTGGATGAACTGAAAGTATCTCATGCTAGTTTCCAACTACAAGGTGATGCGAAGATATGGTGGAAGGCAAGTTTGAAAATGTTGGAAAATAAAGGAGAAAAAGTTACTTGGGAATTATTTAAAACCATGTTTTTAGAGAAATATTTTCCCACCAAGTGCAAGGAACGCAAAGGAGGTGGAATTCAATAAACTTTATCAAGGAAGTATGACAATTTCGTAATATACCGCGCATTTGAATCCTTGGCAAAATATTCCAGATATTTACAACTCACTTCGATGAAGAATGGAAATGCAAGAAATTTGAAGAAGGGCTCCGATATGAGATTCGAAGGGCGAGTTACTCCATTGGGCATTAAATCATTTCCGTAGTTGATGGATAGATGTAAAGTGATAGAAGATATGGACAGGACTCATAGAAACAAGGACATTGGAAATAAAAGTGGTATGTTTAGAGGAGGGCCAATACGTAAGAGCAAAACCAATCAATATCAAAAGCCCTATAGCAAACCCGTACCTCAGCAGCTCAAAGGATATAGAGGGGCCGAATCTAGTAAAGCAAGTAATAGACCCTTTCAAAGAATCAACTCGAAATGTCCGGAAATGTGGGAAAGGACATTTAACCAAAGATTGTTCCTTACCAGGCCAAGTGTGCTTTGTGTGTGGCAAACCAGGACATTTGGCTCGAGATTGTCCTCAAAACAAAACATCAGTAGCTAGAGAACAAAGGATAGGATTCCGTAAACCCGTAACTAGTGGAAGAGTCTTCACCTTGAGTGGTGCGTAAGCCTCTAAATCAAGATCTTATACAGTGGTGAAGGTAAAATGGGAGGTAAGTCCTTAACTCGTACTATTTGATTCAGGTGCCACTCATTCATTTATTTCTAATGAATGTGTCAAGGATCTCGAACTTAGTTGTGACACCTTTGCCTTATGATTTGCTTGTGTCTCGTGCCTACCGCTGAACCAACCCTTACTTCTAGAATATGTCTCAACCGTGTACTCGACCATTCAAAATAAAGACTTTATTGTAAACCTTATTTGTTTGCCCTTACATAACTTAGATGTTATTCTAGGAATGGATTGGCTATCTCATAACCATATACTAATAGACCGTGCCTCTAAGACCTTAATTCTTCCCGACCTTGATGTTTCTAGATTTAAACCCGCTAAACCAAAAGAGATTTCATTTAAACATGAAATTCAAAAATACATGGTATCCTCTATAGAAGGCAAGGAAGATAAGGTTTCCTTAGACTCTATAGCAGTAGTAAATGAGTATCCGAAGTATTTCCGGATGACGTTCCTGCCTACCTCCCGAAAGAGAAATAGAATTTAGTATTGAATTAATTCCTGGAGCTAGACCTATTTCAATGCAACCTTATAGGATGTCACCCTTAGAACTTGCTGAACTTAAGAAACAATTAGAAGAGTTGTTGGAAAAACAGCTTTATTCGACCTAGTGTATCACCATGGGGAGCTCCTGCTTTATTAGTTAAAAAGAAAGATGGGAGTTCAAGACTATGTGTAGATTATAGACAATTAAATAAAGTCACAAGAAAGAATAAATATCCCTTACCACTGGATAGATGACTTAATGGACCAACTTAGGGGTGCTACTATATTTTCTAAAATAGATTTGAGATCGTGGTACCATCAAATAAGGGTTAGAAAAGAAGATATCCCGAAAACCGCATTCGTAACTAGGTATGGACATTATGAATATCAAGTTATGCCTTTCGGGGTAACTAATGCTCCTGCAATTTTTATGGATTACATGAATAGAGTGTTTAGATCTTACTTAGATAAATTTGTAGTAGTATTTATTGATGATATACTCGATATACTCAAAAGACAAAGAAGAACATAAAAATCATCTTAGAACGGTATTAAAAATTTTAAAAGATAAACAATTGTATGCAAAATTGTCCAAGTGTGAATTTTGGTTGGAAAAAGTAAAATTTCTAGGTCATGTAATTTCTAAAGAAGGCATAAGTGTTGATCCTTCAAAAGTGGAAGTCTGTATTACAATGGGAACAACCTAAAAATGTGACTCGAGATTAGAAGCTTTTTAGGCTTGGCAGGATATTATCGAAGATTCATAGAAGGATTTTCAAAAATAGCTGGACCTTTGACACAACTAACAAGGAAAAATCAGCCTTTCATTTGGAGTGAGAGGTGTGAACGTAGTTTCCAAGAGTTAAAACACAAATTGACAACTTCCCCAATATTGATATTGCCGGATCCTATAGAGCCATATGAAGTATATTGTGATGCATCATATCAAGGATTGGGTTGTGTGTTAATGCAAAATAAGAGAGTGGTGGCATATGCCTCTAGACAATTAAGACCGCACGAAATGAATTATCCCGCCCATGACTTGGAATTAGCAACCATAGTGTTTGCTTTAAAAATTTGGAGACATTATTTATATGGATCTAAATTTGATGTATATAGTGATCATAAGAGTTTGAAATATTTATTTGATCAAAAAGAGTTGAATATGAGACAAAGAAGATGGATGGAATTTATAAAAGATTATGATTTCCAGTTATTTTATCATCCAGGAAAAGCGAATGTAGTAGTCGATGCCTTAAGTAGGAAAACTGTTCATGTTTCAACTATGATGATTAAAGAGATGGAATTGATAGAACAATTTAGAGATTTAAATTTATACACTATTAGCGAAAATGATAGAATACAATTAGGAATGATTTCTATTAATAATGAGTTCTTATATAAAATAAGAGATAAACAAGGAGATGATGAGTTTATATTAGAAAAGAAAAAATTAATAGGGACCGATAAAGCTGGAGATTTTAATCTAGGAATGGATGATATATTAAGATTTAAACATAGAGTATGTGTGCCAGATAATAAAGAAATTAAGGACTTAATTTTAGAAGAAGGACATAAAAGTAAATTAAGTATACATCCTGGAATTACTAAAATGTATAAGGATTTGAAAGAAATGTTTTGGTGGCCTGGAATGAAGAAGGACGTAGCGTAATATGTTGCCCGTTGCTTAACATGTCAAAAAATTAAAATAGAACATCAAAAACCCTCCGGCATGTTACAACCATTAGAAATTCCAGTTTGGAAATGGGATAGTGTATCCATGGATTTTGTGATGGGTTTACCCAAAACTTCTAGAAATTTCAATTCTATTTGGGTGATTGTGGATAGATTAACAAAAACTCGCTCATTTCATTCCCATTAATATTAAGTACTCTTTAGATAAATTAGCATTATTATATATCAAAGAAATTGTTAGACTACATGGTGTACCAACTAGTATAGTTTCGGATAGAGATCCCGCATTTGTATCTAGATTCTGGAAAGAATTCCAAAAAGCTTTAGGAAGTAAATTGCATCTCAGTTCAGCCTATCATCCTCAAACCGATGGGCGGACCGAAAGAACCATCCAAGTCATTAGAAGATCTTTTAAGGGCTTGTGTATTAGAAGAAAAATCTAGTTGGGATGAAATTTTACCCCTAGTAGAATTTACATATAATAATAGTTATCACTCTAGTATAGGTATGGCCCCTTATGAAGCACTTTATGGGCGTAAGTGTAGGACACCTTTAGTTTGGTATCGTGATCGGTGAAAATTTATTAATAGGACCGGATATAATCCAACAAACAACGAATAAGGTAAAAATAATTCAAGATAAGATGAGAACTGCTCAAAGTCGACGTAAAAGTTATGCCGATAGGAGAAGGAAACCTTTAGAATTTCAAGAAGGAGATCATGTATTTTTGAAAGTTACACCTATTACTAGGAATTGACAGAGCTATTAAATCTAAGAAACTTTCCCCTAAATATATTGGGCCTTATCAAATTACAAAACGGGTTGGAAATGTTGCATACCGGATAGCCTTACCACCTTTTCTCTCAAATCTTCATGATGTATTCCATGTGTCACAATTAAGAAAGTACATTTCGGATCCAACACATGTCCTAGAACTTGATCAAGTACAAGTGAAGGAAAACCTCACCTTTGAACCAAGTCCCGTTAAGATAGAACAAAGAAGGATTAAGCATCTAAGAGGAAAAGATATTCCACTAGTTAAGGTTATCTGGGATGATGTTAGAGGCGACGCTACATGGGAACTGGAAGAGAAAATGAGAAGTGAATACCCTTATCTATTCACATAGAATGTATTACAAATTTCGAGGACGAAATTTTATTTAGTAGGGGAGAATTGTAATATCCTAAATTTTGTAATCAATTATATAAATAAATTTTGTAAGTTATAAATATGTACCGAATATTATGTAGAGTTATTATAAAAATAAAACATGATTTTTATAGTAATTTTGTCTTAAGAAAATTATAAAATAAAATCCAAGGTTAATATTGTGTCAAATAATAATTTAATAATAATTCTTAATAATAAAAATTAAATAAATGAGTAAATAAATATTTAAAAAAAAAAGAAAAAAAGAGAGAAACAGTAAGGTCTGGTAGTGGCCTAAATACATTTGAATTAAGTCGGTGAAGAATCGAATTAAATTAAGGCTGTGAAGAATAAAGACAGCGAAGAAAATCCTAGAAAGAATTAAGTCTGTGAGTAAGTTTATAAATAGGAGGAAACTCGAAAACATACACGACCAACTTGAAGAATAAACCGAGAGAGAAAGGAGGAAAGGAGGAGCATACAAAATTAGGAGAGTAATAAGATATTGAGGAATCAGGTATGGGTTAGACGTTTAGTTTTATTCATACGAATGTCTCGTAATTGGAGATTACTATTCATCAATTGCAAAGATTGAAATATTGTTGAAATTCTTTCAATTAAGGATGAATTATATAATAAAATTGTTGTTTTTAACTTAAATTGAACATATTTATGGTTTAATTTTGATTTGGAACAAATTTGAGTGATTGAAACCGAGAAATTTGAAACTTGGATTTCGAAAATGGCGAACCGATGAAAATTCGCAAAACTCGCTCAAGCGAAAAATATGTCGCTTGAGCGAGGATACCCGGAAAATTTGGGATTCTCGGGTTCTTTATCGCTCAAGCGATAATTACATCGCTTGAGCGACTAACGGTCATGTCTCGCTCAAGCGATAAGTGTACTCACTCGAGCGACGAAAACTTCAAACAAAGGGGACTCTCGGGTCATTACTCGCTCAAGCGACCGATGTACTCGCTTGAGCGACGAAGCCTTCAAACAAAAGGAGACTCTCGGGTTCCATCTCGCTCAAGCGACCGGTATACTCGCTTGAGCGAGCGAAGGAAGAAGAAAGGACTAGGTGGGAATTTTTGCAAAAGATCAAGGGTAAAATAGTCATTTCACATATTAGGGACATAAATGGAATTTTGAAAAAGGTTAAGGGTATAATCGAAATAAAGTCAAACAGTATATTACCCCCTCTTTGTTTACTAGGAAAACGACTCAATAAACGTTAGAATTTGAGGATAGTGCCTTCATCAAAGTTATAGATTATTATGTTATCTTTCCAACACAATTGGAATCATCTTAAAATGAGGTTTAGAACTCAAGATATGGACAAAACACTGAACCCTATGAAATAAATTATTAATAAAAATTGTCTTGCTTAAAACAACTATGAATTGTAATTAAAATTTTGAATATATGAAGGAGATGTTTTTAAGTATTTAATTGATGATAGATTTTTTTGTTTCATATGAGACATAAACATAGTGCATGAAATGTTTTCTCGGAAGTCACATAAAAGTTTTTACGTAAAAGTATTTGGAAATTTCTCTTAAGTTGCTACCAAGGACGGTTGGTAGGAATAATGATGTGTAAAACAGAATTTTTACATTTTCTCGTGAGTCAATTTACTATCAAGAGCATCCGGTAGTGAAATATGACTATGAAAATGGCTGGCCAAATGAGACAGAGAATGAATTATTAAAAATTGAGCTACCGTAATCTCTCGATAGTAAATGGGGGAGTAGAATAGGTAAGACAGGACCTCCGGTCTATGGGGATGGACCTCCGGTCTAGGGAGTGTTTGGGCATGGGCAATTCCATAAGTGGCCAGCCTTTATTTGATTCCGTGCCGTGGTAGCTCGCCGGTGCACCGACACTCGACTATCGTCTACTTGTTCGCGTTAGTGGGACATTGCCGAATCACCGACAGGGTGATGTTAAGCTCTGGTTCCACTAGACACTCAAATGAGTCTCCATGGAGCACCGAGTCAAAAATAATTTTTTATTTTGAGTCAAAAGCATGATTTTAAAGTTTTACGTTTGGAGTCACATGTGCATATCATAAACATATTGCATGATAAAATTGTAAATTATTCATGATTTGTACGATATTCTCTATTATGATTCCATGATTTATTTATTTGTTTCTCATAATTAATTTTTAAATTAAATTATATACGGTTGTATATTTATTAGAAGGAATTTTTCATTGGTTGATTTTATCGTATGAATGCTTGCTTTATTTGTTGTGGATAAAATTAAATGTCTAACCCCATAAATATTTCAATTCCAGATGTTGGTGACGTATGATGCAGGAATACATAATTCAAGAGATAGATGTCAGATGCAAAAATCCAGAGCTTAGGATGGGAATTGTATAACATATAAGTATAACTTTATGACTTGTAATATTTTGAAAACTTTGTACTAGAACTTGTTGCTTGATTTAATATAAAACCTTACCTAAATTAATTGTTCACTTAGTATATTTTCTATTAACCTTCTATGAATATTGAAAATATTACTAACTTAGATAATAAATTAGAATTAATAAATGTAATCAGTAAAGGGGGTTACACAAGTGGCTTACACAGTCATCGGGTATTGTAAATTTCTCATTGCTTTCATAATCCCGAATGCATTATTGAAACTAGGTAACTCAATACAGCTAGCATAATTTAATTCCAAACTAAGCACCAATAATGGGCCAAACTAAACCACTTTAAATATTTCAATAATTTTGAACAATTGCAGCCCAAGTATCCCAACAGAAGTAATATAAAACAGTTTAAACTAAAACTTATTAGCAAGGAAACTATCAAACCGCATAAGGTAAGATGTTTAATATTGCAAAAAAAGATATAATCCACTAATACAATATAGACACAGGCAAAACCAATTAATATATAAGAAGATTAAAGAAATATCTTGATGAAAGATAGTTAGGTAGGTTTGGCGATGTACCTTGAAAAAGTGGATGCTGCCACGGAAACATGCACCATAAGAGAGAAAAATAATGCATTAGGATAACATTATAGTAAGTTAAAACAAACTAAATGTCTATGTTCAAGCAAGCGTGATTATTCTTCATTGAATACCTTTCAAGAGGATTATGATTTCCACTAGTCAAATCAATTTTGACGTTACAAACAACTACATCCTCCTCTTTCGGAGTAACTCCACCACTCTTCCGCTAGATACATATATAAAACAAAATGGAATTAGAAACTGTAAAAACCAAGAATGGTAAGTTCATGGGTATTAAGTAGACAAGTAAGGAAAAAAAGGCGGTATCTACATCTACCTAAAATTCAATAATCTTCTTAACAAAATGAACATACTTCATACCTTCACTTTTGGATGTGTATAAACTGTTCTATACAGATAAGAACGAGTGGCAAACATTTTGTGGATGGTAAGGTCTAGTAAATTACGCAGCCAACATGAAAACTACATATTCAGGAAAAAAAACTAAACAGAAATAACAGTATAAGACCCAGAATCAAACAGGAACCCCATTCAACCAATAGAGGTAGTCAGTTTGACAATTCATACGAAAATAAACCAGACCCACACACAATTCATCCTTAACCAAGGAGAACAATCCACGTAAAAAGGCATAAAAGAAATAGAACATAGCAGACAAAATATGAACCGAAGCCCTTGACCCGCGACCCTCTCGACTCACCTCTAGTTCGCGGGGAACTCAATGGCACGATTGGGGCAACTGAGGTGTGGAAAGACCTCGATGGTGGAGGTTAGGTTGAGATTTAGGGATGGCCACGATGGTGGCCAGGGAGGCGGTGGTGATGACTGAGGTTTGGGAGTCCAAACAACAGGTGTTGGGGTGCAGTGCTCACGAGAAGCGCGGGGATTCGCGATGGAGCGGTGGCTCACAGGGTGGCGTGCGGTTGACGAGGAGCTTTGGTGGAGGTTGGATTAGGGTGAGGGCTGACTTGGGGGGAGCAGTGAGGGGGCTAGGGCTCGCCGGGAGTGAGGAGGAGATACTGGCCAAGGTTAAGAGGAATGGGTGAGTGAGGTGCGAGAGTTAGGGTTATTTGGGGATAAGTGGCGCGAGATAGGAAAGTCAAAAATGTGGTTGTATATGATAGCGGTTAAATCTTAACCGCTATTATATATTTTCAAATATGATCGATCATTTGAAAATGTAATCGATCATAACCAAAAAATGTGGATGTCGCTCGAGCGAGATTGTGTCGCTCAAGCGAAAAACAACCTGAGAATGCCAATTTTGTGCAGGTGGCGTCGCTCGAGCGATACTAGTGTCGCTCAAGCGAAATACAACCCGAGAATGCCAATATTGTGCAGGTCGCATCGCTCGAGCGATGTTATTCTCGCTTGAGCGAATGTTGACCTGCGTAAACGTCGATCAAAGTTAGCCGGATAATATAACATGGGAGACCTCACATGTTTGAATCGGATGTCGCTCGAGCGAGTATAGTGTCGCTCAAGCGAAATACAACCCGAGACTACACAATCTTAAAATATGGTTGTATATGATAGCGGTTAAACCTTAACCGCTATCTAACATACACTTTAGATAGCGGTTAAAGTGGAACCGCTATTATAGCCTCTCAATTATGATCGATCATTTCAAATTATGATCGATCATAATGACAACTTACATTAACTATTTTTTTGAATATTATGTTTTTAAATTTGCTATTAGAGAAAACCTTTCGAATTCAAAATGTTAAATACTTTTAAATATTAAAATTAACTTTATCAAAAATTAGGAAAAAAAAATTAATCCAAAAGAGTTCAAAAATGTATTATAATATTCTCAATTTTGAGTTTTATTATATTGTTCATTCTCAAAGTAGAACAATTTATTATAATTATTTTAATTTAATAAAATATAATTTCAATTTTTAATACTAAAATTAAAAGATTAAATAATAATGAATTTAATTCTTTAAATTGAGTATTTAGAAACTAAAATTATAGTTTCTCTCGTTTTAAATAATTAAAATAAATATTTAAACATAAAAATCAAAACTAGTATTATCTTAAATTTATTAAAAGTGTAATTAAATCTCTATTTTCTTAATTTTATTTGTTTCAAACTTCTCAATTCTACATTTTTGTAAGTTCTCTCATTATATTATCATCCTCATCTCCTCCCATGTTCTACTTTATCTTTACAATAGTCAATATTCTTAAATAATTTATATTTTTAATTATAATTTTTTAGTATATATTTTAGAAATTAATCAAGTCTAATCTATTATTTGAAAAACTAATCAATTCTAATCAATAATTTAGAAAACTAATCGATTATAATTAATTATTTGAAAAAATTATCAAATATGATCGATCATTTTGAAAATCTAATCGATCAGAATCAAAAAATCTGGTTGTATATGATAGCGGCTCCACTAGAACCGCTATTAAAAGGGCACTTCTAATAGCGGTTAACCCTTAACCGCTATCTAAAATATACTTTAGATAGCGGTTAACGTGGAACCGCTATTATAGATCATAATGAAAACTTACTTTAACTATTTTTTTGAATATTATGTTTTTAAATTTGCTATTAGAGAAAACCTTTCAGAATTCAAAATGTTAAATACTTTTAAATATTAAAATTAACTTTATAAAAAATTAGGAAAAAAATTAATCCAAAAGAGTTCAAAAATGTATTATAATATTGTCAATTTTGAGTTTAATTATATTGTTCATTCTCAAAGTAGAAAAATATATTGTAATTATTTTAATTTAATAAAATATAATTTAAATTTTTAATACTAAAATTAAAAGATTAAATAATAATAAATTTAATTCTTTAAATTCAGTATTTAGAAACTAAAATTATAGTTTCTCTGTTTTAAATAATTAAAATAAATATTTAAACATAAAAATCAAAACTAATATTATCTTAAATTTATTAAGAGTGTCATTAAATCTCTATTTTCTTAATTTTATTTGTTTCAAACTTCTCAATTCTACATTTTTGTATGTTTTATCATTATATTATCATCCTCATCTCCTCCCATGTTCTACTTTATCTTTACAATAGTCAATATTCTTAAATAATTTATATTTTTAATTATAATTTTTTAGTATATATTTCAGAAATTAATCAATTCTAATCTATTATTTGAAAAACTAATCAATTCTAATCAATAATTTAGAAAACTAATCGATTATAATTAATTATTTGAAAAAATTATCAAATATGATCGATCATTTTGAAAATCTAATCGATCAGAATCAAAAAATCTGGTTGTATATGATAGCGGTTCCACTCGAACCGCTATTAAAAGGGCACTTCTAATAGCGGTTAACCCTTAACCGCTATCTAAAATATACTTTAGATAGCGGTTAACGTGGAACCGCTATTATATCTTCTCAATTATGATCAATCATTTCTAATTATAATCGATAATGAAAAGAGTGCTAAAGTTTGCTTGATTGATTGCTCAAGGATGTGTAAAAACTGATGTTCAATGTGTGTTTAAAAAGTTCAAGCCAAACTGTTTTTATAGAAGATTTTCAAAACTGCTGGTTTAATCAATCTGTTAAAATAATCTTTTAATCTGTTAAAAGTGCAGTTTTAATCTGTTAAAAATTCTTTTAATCCATTAAAACGTTCTTGATTCTTTAACAGATTTGTTTTAACTGATACGACAACGTTTATATCAATTAAAACTCTTTACAAAAAATCTTCTAATTTGTTTTAATCGATTGTTTCGTGATTCAATCGATTGAAATACTGCAAAACTTTATTGTGAGTTTTTCCAAGTGATTTTAACTGATAAAAATAAGTTTTAATCGATTAAAATGCTGTGTAGAAATTTTCTAAGTTGTTTTAATCGATTGAAACGTGTTTTAATCGATTGAAAAAGCTCTGATCGGTCATAACTCAATTCTGATCGATCATATTCGATTCTGATCAGTCATAATTGCATTCTGATCGATCATCCTGAACTCTAAGTGGTTTTAATCGATTAAAACCAAGTTGTATCGATTAAAATACCGCAAAAACACTTCTCTTAACATTTTAAGTGTTTTTAATCGGTTATTTCGAAGCTTTATCAGTTAAAACACTGACAGAAGGTTTTCAAAACTTTCTTTAATGAAAACAACCGGTTATTTCGAAATTATATCAGTTAAAAACTTGTTTAAGAAAGCTTTTGTTAAAATACTTTGTTTTTAACTGCTTAAACGTATTTAGAGGCATTTTGCAAAATTTTTTAAGTGAAGAAACCTCATGCAGATGAAAAGATAAAAATGATTATACCTAAGCATAGTCGAAGACACACTAATTCCTCTACTCTTTTATCAATGTGACTGTTAACCGCTACAAAGTTGACTTTGACTTTATCTTTGACTTCATCAAATCAATAAGATCTTTGTCGAGTGTTTCAATAAGATCTTCATCACTTTCATACAATAATTAATATTCTTAAGTAATTTATATTTTTATTTATAATTTTTTAATGTATATTTGAGAAATTAATCAATTATAATCTATTATTTGAAAAACTAATCAATTCTAATCAATTATTTAGAAAACTAATCGATTATAATTAATTATTTGAAAAAATTATCCAATATGATCGGTTATTTGAAAATTTAATCGATCATAATGGTTGTATATGATAGCGGTTCCACTCGAACCGCTCTTAAAACAGAACATCTAATAGCGGTTAAACCTTAACCACTATCTAAAATATAGTTTAGATAGCTGTTAACGTGGAACCGCTATTATATAGTTTCAAATATAAATTTAAATATATTTTTAATTTATTTAAATATGTTTTATTTTTAGTATTTATAAAATAGATTAGTTTTAAATTTTTAACTTTTCTAGCAGTCTATTTTTAATATTTGTTATTAATTATGTTAAAAATGAAAAAATATTAATTAGTATACTTAAACTAATGTATATTGATTATCTAATGTATATTGATATAATTTTTTTGTATATCAATTATATGAAAATAACCATGGTTAAGTAATTAATAATAATAAAGCAATAAATTTAAAGATTAGATTAAAAATAAAGTTTTATAAAATAAAATTGTAATTATTTGATTAAAATTTTATTTTCTTAATTAATTAAGTTAATGAGGAATTAAAATGTGATCATTTGATGTGTTTAATTTTTTTAATATACATTTAATTTCAATTGAAATTTTCATTTGAAAAATAAATTAAAGAATATTTATTATTAAACTTTTCTTAAACAATGTATTGAATAGTTAATATTACTCTAGTCTTAATTTATTACAATTTAAATTTTTAATAAATTTGATTTATTTTTAATAATATTTTATTTTAGTAATTTAAAATTAAAGTTAATCTTCATTTTGTTAATATTGAGACCAAAGTTTATTTTTAAAGTATCTTTTAAAAATTAAATTATTTTTAGAAAATAAATTACTTTTAAAAAATAAATTGTCAAAAATATACTAAAACAATTAAAGTATATTTATAAAAAAATAAATTTAAATATCATAAAAAAATAATGTTAGTTAGCGACCGATTTAAATTTGGTCGCTATTTTCTCATTAGCGACCGATTATAATTCGGTCACTATTTCAATTTGTAATTCGGTCGCTAAATCGGTCGCTAAATGATTTTTTTATTTTAGTGTGGAATAGCCATCGATTTAGCGATCGAAATTTTGCGACGCAAACTATTGGTCGCTATTTCGGTCGCTAAATAACAAAATGAAAACCAATTCATATTTTGGTCGCTAAATCGGTCGCTAATTGCGACCGAATTAAAGTGGTCGCTGAATCGGTCGCTAATTGCGACCGAATTAAAGTGGTCGCTAAATCGGTCAGCTAATTGCGATCGAAAAATTCGGTCGCTAATTTCGGTGGCTAAATGTGATTTTTCTTGTAGTGATCGTCCTATGACATGTAGCTTTTTATCTCTTTATTAAACTGGACAATATAATTTGAATATTAATGTGTTATCTATACATTTGTGATTCATTTTTAAGATAACAAATATTTTTAATCGAAGACAATCCTGTTATTGAAAGTATTAAATACAGTTGTATACTCGAATTTGAGACATTTTCTTGGATCCCTGGCCAAAACTATACACTAAGTTTGTTCATGTTATTAATGATTCTAACAATTGTACATCAATTAAACTAAAATAATTTTATGTACAAAATTTAATGGCATAAACATGGATATTAGTATAATTTCATGATTTGTTTTCTTTTGAATACATATATTAATAATCATTGACATTATACATATATTAATTTACCAAATTTTTTCCCATCTGATCATAGATTTTCCAAGTTAGGATTGTTTGTTCCATTACTCTAGAACTAACTTCTTTTTTAAAAGTAAGAATTTGATCTAAAGGAACCGAATTCTGACTTTTTTTTTCGTAAATTTATTAAATAAAAATCTATTTATTAAATATAAATATATATATATATATATATATATATATTAAAAATATTTTGTTTCTATTTTTATTTCTAATATATATATATATATATATATATCATAAAAATATATTTATATAACCATGTGTTTAATATATTTTTATATATTTTTATAAATATAGTAAATACGAATATATTAATATATTTAATATATATATATATATATATATATAATATTTAAATATTTATTTAATATAAATTAGTAGAAGAAAAAAATTGATAAAAATAATAATTTATAGGAATAAAAAATAAAAAATAAAATTATATAAGACATTATAAGAATAATAATTTAGATGTAAAAAATTATAAAAATACAAATAAATAATAAGATTATATAATAAAAATTATTTAAATTGTTTGTTATAAATTATTTAAAAGATTTTTTTTTCAAAATAATATTAAAAAAATAATTCATTACCCAAATAGACTCTCTCCCATTATATTTATCCAAATATAAATGTGTATTATACAAAGTCAGAATTCGATCTCTAGATAACCAAATTCCAAATGAGAATTTGTCATGTGAACATTGGAATACAAGTCAAAATTCTTTTGGGAAACAAAATTTTGAACTGTGATTTTTTTATTTTTATTTTTTAAGGTGAAGGGAGGGGAGAATGGCTGCACGGTCTTCCCTCGACTTTTTTTTCATAAATAATACTATTTTTAAAAATATTTCCCAAAATAGTACATCTGGAACATTATTTACACAACTAGCACTCTTTACTGTTCACGTATTAAAATAATCGATTATTTTATATTATGATCGATTATTTCACGCAATCAACTCTCGCTCAAGCGAAGAAACCCCTCGCTTGAGCGAGGAAATCTGTAACAAAGGGGTAATCTTGGGTCAATTCTCGCTCAAGCAAAGAAACCCTTCGCTTAAGTGAGGAAATCTGTAACAAAGGGGTAATCTCGGGTCAATTCTCACTCAAGCGACGGGTATTTTCGCTTGAGCGAGAAGTGATTAAAATATGTGGTGACCCAAGTTGCGTTATGTGGCTAACTGCGTTGGACGTTTAGCTTGTGGTCAATTCTCGCTCAAGCGATGAGTTACTTCGTTATGTGTCACTTTTAAGAGTGGTTAATATTTTAACCGCTCTTAAAAGTGAACATATAATAATAGTTCCACGTTAACCGCTATCTAAAATATACTTTTAATAGCGGTTAGTTCTAGAACCTCTATCTAAAATCTCGGGTCAATTCTCGTTCAAGCGACGGGTACTTTCGCTTGAGCGAGAAGTGATTGAAATATGTGGTGACCCAAGTTGTATTATGTGGCTAACTGTGTTGGACGTTTAGCTTGTGGTCAATAACTTTGCCTGAGTCCACGATTTCCTTCTTATGCCTTTCTCTTTCAATCCTTTTTTAATTTCCCACCTCTTCATCTTTTACTTTTCTCAAACCTCCAAATTCAATTTCAGAACATAAACTTTTTGTCATCCTCATGACAATCCTAGATGTACCTGTCTCTTTGATATCTTTCTCACTTTTTGACTGTATGTCTTTTTCACCATCGTCATGACCTTCATCCTCTAATAAGCTCATATCTTCCATCTGTTTTCCCGTGTCTTCACCATCTTCATCTTCATTTTGCTCCTCCTTTTCCTTGTCTTGTTCGTCAATCAGGTCTTCTACTTCTTCAGGCTCTTCCTCTTCAATTCTTTCTCCATCATGTCCAATAATGCTATCATTCCTTTCATGTTCATTTTCTTCTGTATCCTCCATCAATTCAAATAGTTTATCATTTGACCATGGTTTCAACCCTTTTCTTCCAAGTATTTTTGTTTCAGGACCAACCTTCAAATTTTCAAATATTTTTGCTGAGCTTTCCTCATACAGATTCTCATCATGTGAGTATTGTTTGAGTTGGTAAAGCAACAACATGCCGACAACAATCAAAGTAAATATTTTAAAACCTTGTTTTACCTTAAAGCTCTTGGTCCTCTGATTTCTGTTTGATAATTGCTTCAACATGGTTTACTCATGTTTACTCATTAAAGAACAACAGGTGTTGGCAGAATCTGTGCAAGGAAGAATTTGGTGTGACTAAAAGCATATCAGAAAAAATAAAATAAAAATGTCAAACAAGCATAAGCCAAAGTCTTACACAGAGGAAACAAATAAGTCATGCCTGTAGAAAAAATAATTCAGAATTTTGTGCCATAAGATAATAATATTATGTCATATTGAGGCAGAGTAAAGCAACTAAAGAAATTGATTAACAAGTTTCTATCTCAATATGACAGTAGTGTTATTTCTCCATTTTTTTTCCACACATTTTTTTACCAGATCCTTGCTTACTTGAAATACAGTTATCAACAAATTGGAAATAAGGAATTCCACAAATAATTTTTTTTCCTTCTACTAAACTTCTTCTAGGTTCATAAACCCAATGGGAAAAAGTGAGCTATGAAGGGCATGTTTGATGCCCTTTTCACTTTTTGCTTTTTAAAACTATTGTCTTAAAGAATTCCACACTACTCATCTTGACCAATCAAAATCCATTGAATTTTGAAATTCCAAACACAAGTATTTCTGAACTCTTTTTACCATGTTCGACCTCTCTTTCAACTCCACCTTCTGTTTTGCGCCTTGCACTCTACTAGTTGTCTGTCTGAACAACTTTGTTTAGTTGCACGTTACGAAAATAGAAATCACACACATCCTATACACCACTCTTTCCTCAAGGGAAATCCATACTTCAATTCTTTAGCCTCCACTTTACGAGTGGATTGTATAAACAAGTTCACTATTAAAGAAAGTCTTCCAATTCAATTAACATTTAAGCAGCAAAATCCGTATTAAAACAGGCTTGCTAGTTGCTAGCTACTTCAAACTTGGAATATAATGGTGAGATAGGTTAGCACATGGTTCAAGTCCAAGCTTTGTGGACAAGTAGTAATAGTATTATACTTTTCAAAAAAAGAGACACACAATGAAAGCAAAAGAGAGAAAGTTCATATACATGCATCGAGGATAACTGGGAGCCATAAGAGTTGATGGTTTGAAGATGAGTGCAACTATTGACCACAGGCTAAACGTTCAACGCAGTTAGCCACATAATGCAACTTGGGTCACCACATATTTCAATCACTTCTCACTCAAGCGAAAGTACCTATCGCTTGTGCAAGAATTGACCCGAGATTTTAGATAGTGGTTCTAGAACTAACCGCTATTAAAAGTATATTTTAGATAGTGGTTAACGTGGAACCGCTATTATATGTTCACTTTTAAGAGCGGTTAAAATATTAACCGCTCTTAAAAGTGACACATAACGAAGTAACTCATCGCTTGAGCGAGAATTGACCACAGGCTAAACGTCCAACACAATTAGCCACATAACGCAACTTGGGTCACCACATATTTTAATCACTTCTCGCTCAAGCGAAAATACCCGTCGCTTGAGTGAGAATTGACCCGAGATTACCCCTTTGTTACAGATTTCCTCGCTCAAGCGAAGGGTTTCTTCGCTTGAGCGAGAATTGACCCAAGATTACCCCTTTGTTACATATTTCCTCGCTCAAGCGAGGGGTTTCTTCGCTTGAGCGAGAGTTGATTGCGTGAAATAATCGATCATAATATAAAATAATCGATTATTTTAATACGTGAACAGTAAAGAGTGTTAGTTGTGTAAATAATGTTCCAGATGTACTATTTTGGGAAATATTTTTAAAAATAGTATTATTTATGAAAAAAAGTCTCTTCCCTCCCCCAAACAAATTTCTTTTAAGTTTTTATTAAAAAAATATAATACGATCCTCCTAATAATTTATTTTTGGATTGGTCCCTAAAAACTAATTTTCTGGCTCCACTTTATATATATAATATTTGTATATATATATATATATATATATATATATTAATTAATACATATTTATATATTTTGATATATTTTAATATATTTTAATATTTATATAAATTTAATAAATACATATATTTATATATTTAATAAAAACATATTTATATAATTATATATTTGTATATATTCTATAAATATATAGTCATATATTTGTATATTCAATAAATATATATTTATATTTTTTTATTTGTAGATATTTATATTCATATAAATTATTAAAAGATTATAGATTATAGGTGCATAATTGAAACAATATATGTTAATAAGAAACTTAACTAAATTAGAAATAATACATGATAAATGGTAATTGAAGAATCATCTTGTAAATTACAAGGTAAATGTAGACCTTGTTATCCTGTGTTTGTCAGTGTATGTACTACTATATTCTAAGTCACGAATCATTTTCTCATGTATTGAACTTTGTATATTCTTAGTTTGAACAAATAATTCAATTTTTCTCCATATTTATTCACATTGTACTGTTGAGTGTAGAGATTTTTTTTTTCAATGATTGATCATTTGGGCTACATAAGCATTAGTTTTAATCTGTACTGAGTCATGAATGATCTTTTGGTTTTGGACTTGAACTGGACGATGGTAGTTGATTTCAGAAAATTGGATTACCATTGTTCTAGGGTTAAACATGTATAAGTAAGATCAAAACGATGGTTGCATGTTGGACAAGCCCACCAAAGTAAATTATAGCATCAAAGGAAAGAATGTTGTTTTTGTTTGCGGTAGAGGTAACAACAGGGAGGTTTAAAAGCATCATCAGTGGATCTTGTATATTTAACATATAATTTAATGTTAGATACATCAATATCAGAAAATATTTCAGTAGAATCATGTATAATTAAACCATCACCTACTAGTTTTGATTAACAATAATACAACCTGTTAATTGAGGTGTCTCCAAGAATTCCTAAAGAAGTACATTTTTTTCTTCAAAATGATGAGTTTGCAACTGTGTGGAATTCAAAAGGAGATGCACATTGAAAATATACCCCTTCCTCATATGTTGTGATTTGTCCATTTGCAAACACTACTGCAAGATAAGAGTTGTCAAAGTTTTCAGTATTTATGATACAAAGTCCTTCATTTGAAGAGTAAAAATAAGAAAAAACAAAGGTTGGATAAGATTTTTTATAGGCAAGATGAGTGGACAATTTTTTTATGAATTAGTGTACTTTGTATTTTGAGTTGGGCCTTGGGTAGCATAATGGTGACTTGAGTTTGATGTTTGACAATGTGTGTTAAATGTGGATCGTTGATCTTTGGGATTCAATTTTGACCATTACTTTTTGCAGACACCTTGAACAGTATATCGTATAGAGGAATCTTATCATGAACAATATAACATATATCCCAAGGTTGGTCTTCGATAGTGTATAATAAATCTTAACTGTTGATTTTTGGGATATAATCTTGATTGTTATTTTGGGATTAGATATTGGCAGCATGAATTAGTGTGTGATATAGAGGAGTGTTATCATGAACAGTATACCATGTATCCCAAGGTTGGTCTTAGATAGTGTAGAATAAATCTTAACATATTATTTTTTGAGATATAATCTTGATCTTTTTTTTGTGATGAGATATTAGGCAACGTGCATTAGTGTGTGGTACAAAGGAGTCTTATCATGAGCAATATAGTGTGTATCTCGAGGTTGGCCTTGGACAGTGCAGATTACATCTTGACTATTGATGTTTTGGGATATAATCTTGACCGTTAAGTTTTGTTGAGATATTGGGCAGCGTGCATTAGTGTATGATACAAAGGAGTTTTATTGTGAACAACAAACTCTTTATTTCTACATGAGTCTTAGGCACCGAGAACTTTATAGATCCATATAAGAAGTTTTAATTGATTTCAAAGTTTTAATTGTTAAGATACGTGCAACTTTATAGTTGTTGACATTAAGTTGGTTCATTAGCTATAATGATAGTTGTTTAAATTTTAATATTAAATAATAAAATATAAATATTTATTGCAATAATTAGTTAATTTTTCTTATTTTTGAAGAAATTTATAAAGTTGGATAGTTGAAAAATAATATGTAAGGAAAAAAAATGTACAAAAGACTTGCCTCCAATTGATTAAGGAAATTTTAATAGTACTCTTAATATGCATTATAGAAAAGTTAAATTAGTCTCTGTAATGGTGACCAGTTCTACAACGAGGACGTCATCTATTACCTCTTGGATTTCTTCTCAGATATTTTTCTTTTGTTCTTGTGATGCTTGTTGTTCAAGTGCTTCATGGGAAAGACAAAAGAACTAGTTCCTTCGTGATCAAATTGTGGTGGGTATATTAATTACATATAATCATGGGCAAATGATGGTGTTGAAAGATTTCTTCTAATTAAATTTGACAAAAAGTCATTTGAACTTGAAGTAAAAGAAAGTCATGCAACATCCATTGTCAGTTGTGGTGGAGGTGTTTAGCAGTACTTGTGAACAATTAGTGTACGGGCATCTAAAATGATGGTGTAGTGGATGAACCAACTTCAAATGTGTGTGCTTGGCTACGTGCACATTGTTGGTTTCTTGGATCTTAAAGTAGTTGTTGCCGGTGCGGGGAAACAATAAATGCAAGCGGTCGCGATGCGATGGTTTGTGACTCGCGTTTTTTGTAAAAAATATGGTCATTGCTCTTAGGGTGTTCAATAACCAAAATACCCTTAAGAGTGAGGTTTTCGTAAAGAGGGTTCTGCAGTCGCCACCAATATTTTTACCATAAACATTGGAAAAGGAAAATACAAAGGAGTTGATTTTAAGAAAACCAACTTTGGCCATTACAACTGGAGATGGGTAAGGCAGTTAGTTACGTGTGGGGAAGGTGTTAGTACCCCACAAAGCCCCTTTCGGGTTCCCTATGATAGAATAATCTTAAAATAAAGACATAAAAATTATGCTTCTACCCTATTTATTTATTACACTATTTAAATAACTATCTACATGACTCTAATATCTAATGCACACAAAAGAAAATGATAGAGAAAAACAGTAAAAAAGAAGGAATAGAGAACGGAACCTTCAAAGCGAGCTTTTATATATCTCTTGAAAACGTGAGGACGCTTTTTGGTAGTCTCCTCCCTCTACAAGAGCACTCCTCCCTGAACAATAAAAATTCTTATACTATTGAGTGTCGGATGTCTCAAAAAGAGACTTCCTTAGCCGACTTAATCCAAAAAGGATAGTCAGAAAGACTACTCGAACTCTGAAACTAAGCAAAAATGCTCGGAAAAGTTTCAAAGTAGAGAGAGAAGAGAGCACTGCTCTGAATTGTGTGTGAAATGAGAGAAATGACGCCTCTATTTATAGGCTCGCGCTTCCAGGAGGTCGGGACGACCATCTTGGATTTCGTCAGGTGGGACGATCGTCTGGGCATTTGGGACGGCTGTCCCGGGCTAAAAGTGGTATGAGGTGGCCATCTGGATTTGGGACGACCGTCCCAGGCCCCCAAGGGGGTTGAGACGACCGTCTGGATCTGGGATGGCCGTCCTGGCCCTTTGACAAAAATCCTAATTTTTATTTTTCTAAGAAAACCCTCATTTTCTTAAATGTAGCCTAGAAAATGCTACTAGGGGCCTAATGAATCCTTGACCATCTTCGAAATGGAGGATTTCTAAATTTATTGTGAGACCGGGGAAGATTTGAGGTCTACAGCTGCCCCCCTTTCACCTGATTGTCCGGTTGTTGGCTAATGTACCAAGAGACCAGTTGGCGGGTGAAGGAGTTAACTCTCTTGCCCGGTTGTCCCTCAGATGCTCCTTTGGTGAGGTAGCTGATACTCTGAATGATGAATGTGAAATTCCAGGATGCTCCTTCGATGCGGTAGCTGACCCCGTAGCTGACGAGTGGGAAACATCAGGATGCTCCTTTGATGCGGTAGCTGACCCTTCGGCTGATGAGTATGGAGACTCTGTCTTCCGGATGCCCCTTTTGCTGTAGAGGATGACCCTTCAGACGGTGAGTGTATATAGACATTGTCTTCAGGATGCTCTCATGCTGTGAAAGTTGATCCTTCAAACGGTAGAGGTAGATTGTGTCTTTAGGATACTCTTTTGTTGTAGAGCTGATTCTTTGGACGATGTATGTAAATCCTATCTTCAGGATATTCCTTTGCTGCGGAGCTGATCCTTCGAACGATGTATGTAAATCCTGTCTTCAGGATACTCCTTTGCTTTGGAGTTGATCTTTCAGACGATGGATATGAAGATATTATCTTCAAGATGATCCTTCACTACGGAGTTGATCCTTCGGATGATGTATGTAAATCCTGTCTTCAGGATACTCCTTTGCTGCGAAGATGATCCTTTGTTTGTTCTCAGGATGCTTCTTCAATGAGATAGTCGATCCTTTGATTGTAAGATTTGTTCTCAAGATGCTTCTTCAATGAGATAGTCGATCCTTTGGCTATGAAACTATGTCTTCAGGGTGCCCCTTTTGTTGTGGTGGCTAACCCTTCAGACAAAGAATGTGGTGGCGGCTTACTGATGCTGATCATGCACCGATTCCATGGGGAGTAATTTTTTCTTGAAATTGTTTTTTGACTTTTCTGGTGTAGTCATCCGATATGTCGAGGATTCTTCTTTTTGGCTTTTTCCATTAGCCATCCAATTTTGTTGGTTGTCGGGGATTCTGATGAATGATAGTCGTCCAACTTTGATTACTGGGGATTTTTGGTAATTGGGCTTTTCTAATAGTCCTCCAGCTTGTTGATTGTTGGGGATTCTTTGGATTTTTCCAATAATCATCCAACTTTGTTGGTTGTTGGGGATTCTTTGTTTTTGGTTTTGGATTTTTTTCCAATGGTCATCCAACTTGTTGATTGTTTGGGATTCTTTGTTTTTTGGGTTTTTTCGTAGCCATCCGACTTCGTTGGTTGCTGAAGATTTTTGATGAATGCCTCTTAGGTAGGCAGGAATCCACTGGGGATTTGTTGATTCTGATGATAATGCCTCTGGGTAGGCGGATGCTTTATTTGAAGGTGAAGACTTTTGATTATATATCTTTGCCTCTGAATAGGCTGGTGTTCCCTTTGGGGATGTTGGCTCTTGCTTGCTAGGTCTTGACTATGTGCAAGCAAATGACTCTCTGAGGATATGACTCTGAAGATTGCCCTTGTAGTAGGCTCACTGGGGATAGTTTTTTTTTTTTGGTGATCCACCGGGGAGTTATTTGTTTCCCTGGGGATCTGGTTTTTGATGGCCCTCTGGAGGAATGGAGTCTTGACTCCTTGATTGATGCTGGTAGGAGCTAACTTTGTGAAGCTCTTTATTCCACTGAGGGAATGGAATTTACTATTCCTTGTCTTAGTTGTTTTATTCTCTTTACTATGACCCATTTGGGGTTTCCATTGGTTACCTAAAAGTTAGGATCTTTATTCAATATCACCTTTTTCTGCGATTTATCTCTTTTTTCTCGCGATTTGGAAATTTGGCTTTTGTTTATGGGGATAATGCGTGTGCCTTTTTAGTTTTTAGTTTCTTTTATCCACGCAGGCTCTTTCTTTCTTTTTGCGGATCCGTAGGGGATGAAGTTTTTTCTCTTTTTTGTGGCCCTCTTGGGGAATGGAGTCTTGGCTCCTTGATTGATGATGATAATGAGAGCTGGCTTTGTAAAACTCTTATTCTGCTGGGAGGAATGAGATTTTCGATCCCTTGATTTGCTCTATTTTTCTTCTTTTTTCGTATGACCCACTTGGGGAGTTATTTGGCCTTCCGTTGCCATGACCCTTTTCCTCTTTTTTGTATCCTCTAAGGATGAAAGTTTTTCTTTTCTTTTCTTCTTTTTTATTTTTCTTGAGCCCTTGAGGGTACGGAGATTTGACTTGTTGATTGTTTGAATGGTGGGCTTTTATGAAGCCTTTATTCTCCATCAGGGAATGTGGTGGAGACTTGAATGAGTATGCTTGCTGACTCATGTGGCGGCGATACTGAGCCTTGGGTAATTTTTGTTTTACCTCTGAATTAGGCAAGGATCCGCTTGGGGATGATCAAACCTTTCTGTTGACTTTTCTGTTCTGATGACTGTGCCTTCTTTATTGGGTAGAAGGATAGCGGTTGAAGCTTTGGTTTTTGGAACTCTTATTTTTCTTTGAGCCGCTTGATTATTATGATTTGCTCTGTTTTCTTTGAGGGGAGCTTTATTTGGAGACTTGACCTAGGTGCTTCCTGTTTTCAATCACAAACATGCAGCTAGTCTCCTTATATACATGCTTCTTATTTCTATTATTTACTTACAGAGATTTTAATTATTTTAATTTTTTATTTTGACAGAGTCGTATTGTGTGACTACTTGTGTGGATGCCCTAAATGCAATCTATTCTTTTATGATATGCATCTAGAAAAGTGATCGGCATTCTCCTGCTAGACTTTTTATCATGCTGATGGGCTCCTATTTTATTTTATTTTTTTAATTTAGCCCTATCTTTTGCCTAGACCTCCCTTTTGGGGTTTTTGATCTAGCAGGTTGTCCTAACTTTTGCCTAAGAATCTCCTAGCAGACATTATTCCTTTTTTATTTTCATTTTTCTTTTTCAATGCTTCCTTATTTATGATGCATGATATGATCTTGACAAAATGACTTTGCGCATATTTCTAATTTATTAATATAAAGGCAATTTCATAAACTGACTAGGAGAAATAAAATGAAAGAGAATTTTATTGATATACATGAGCAAAATGTTTATTTCTTCTTCTTTATTTTATAGAAGGATTACAAAGGAATTTAGAAGAATGTCTGGCCAAGGTTGGCTATACTGTATAGTTTATAACAATCATGACTATGATATCTGCCCCCTGGTTCTCCTAGTTGCTTCAGTCGAGATGCTCGAACCCGAAGTGAAGACTATGCAAAGCTGCCTGCTTTTGGAAGGATGTTACCTTAACCGCCTTTTGGTTTTCGACTAAGGTAACCATTGCTCTTAGGAGATTTTTCTTTTTCTTTCCTTTCTTCTCTTCTTCCCCCCCTTTTTTTTGAAGCCTCTAGCTTTTTCTTAGGACGTACCATAGTGAGGCGTGTGGACCCTAACTTTTTCCCAGGATGCCCTTTGCGGGTTTTCGTCCTGGCGGGTCATGAGCAATGCCTTCAAGCATTGTAGACCCTAAATCTTGTCCGACCTCAAAATAAGAGCAGAAGACCTCCTATTTGAAGATGGACAGAGCCTAAAAAGCCACTAGGAGAGACTATTAAGCCCCATATTAGAGTAGGAAGACTTTTCTGTACAAAAATAAAGATTTTTGCCTTTAGGGGTCGAGACCGCCGTCTCGCTTTTCAGGACCGCCGTCTCGACCAATGGCAAGTCGAGACCACCATCTCGTTTGGCGAGATGACCCTCTCGCCACTTGGCAAGTTGAGACCGCCATCTCACCAAACGAGACCGTCGTCTCGCCACTTATTCAAGTCGAGACCGTCATCTCAACCTGACAGGCACGAATCCCTATAAATAGGGGGCGCTCTCCCCTTCATTTCACACAGTTCTTCCACTTTTTCTCCTGCATTTTCTCAAAATTATTCTCTGAGAGCCCCTCCGAAGCATTTCTAGAATTTCTGAGTGTTTAAGAGAGTTTTTATAGCGTTTTCAAGAGAGAATTCGACGTTGTAAGAGCGAAGGGCTGCCAAAACGCACCCTAATTTTTACGAGAATTAATCAAAAGCTTGCTCCGGAGGTTTCTTCACTCTCTCCTTCTCTTTTATTGTTGTTTCTACGTATATTAAATTGCGCAATAGCTATTAGGGCCATGTAGTCATCATTTTAATTCTGCAAATAAAAGGGTAAACACGTCATTTCAAAGGTTTATTTATAAAAATAACTGACCTGTCATAAGGAACCCGAGAGGGGCGTCGTAAGGGAGCTAATACCTCTCTTACGCGTAACTAACTCCCTTACCCAACTCTGATTTTAACGACCATAGTTGGTTTTTGAAAAAACCAACGCCTTTTTCTTCCCTTTTTCGATGTTTCTAGTAAAAACATCGGTGGCGACTCCATAAGAACCCTTTCAAACTTGTTCTTAGGTCAGCCCGGTTATCGGACGATCTGAGAACACCCTTTCAAAAACTTCGCCCTTTGGTTCAGCCCGGTTATCGGACAACCTAAAGGCGTTGTAACCTCACCCATAATTAAACGTGAAAAACGGTAAGTCAGAACCATCGCGTCGCTCTGACCGCCTCTTTTGACGGCGGCGACAAGCATAATACTTCTTCACCGTATCGGAATTGACTAGGTGTCGAAGTTCTTCTTTGTTCATGTCAGTGAGGATAAGAACTCCTCTCGAAGAAGCTCGTTTGACCATGAAGGGTTCTTCATAATTTGCCACCCATTTTCCCATTTTAACCTTTTGGGTCGAAAGCAGTTTCTTTGCCATTAAATCCCCCTCATGGTAAATATGGGGGGTTGACCTTTTTTTGTAAGCCCTTTTGATTTTCTTTTGATGGGCTTATCTACGACATATGGCGTCTGTAGACCCCAAATTTTGACCGACCTCATAATAAAGACCAGAAGACCTTCTATTCGAAGATGGATGAAGCCTAAGAAGCCACTAGGAGAGACTATTAGGCCCCATAGTAGGATAGGAGGGATTTTCGGCATGTAAATAAGGATTCTCGCCTTTTTGGGTCGAGACCGCTGTCTCGTATTCGGGACCGCCGTCTCGCCTTGCGAAAGTGGCGAGACCGCCGTCTCGTTTGGCGAGACGGTCGTCTCGCCATTTCTGCAAGGCGAGACGGCCGTCTCGACCTTGTCAGACGAGACGGCCGTCTCGACCTTGTCAGACGAGACGGCCGTCTCGACCTGACAGGCGCGAATCCCTATAAATAGTCGCGCCATTCCCCTCATTTCACACAGTTCTTCCATTCTCTCTCTTGTCACTTCATAAAATTCTCTTCCTAGAACCCCTCCGAAGCATTTCTGGAGTTTTCTGAGAGTCTCTAAGAATTTTTATAGCGTTTTTGAGAGGTTTCCGGCACTGTAGAGAGTGAAGGGCTGCCAAAAAGCACCCAAATTGTCAAGAAATTAATAGAAAGCTTGCCTCGGAGGTTTCTACATTCTTTCTCTCTCTTTACTGCTTTATCTTTAAATTACACAGTAGATATTAGGGCCATGTAGTCATAACTTTAAATTATGCAAATAAAGGGTAAAAGCGTATTTTCACCAGTTTACTTATTTAAAATTGCTAGCCTATCATAGGGAACCCGAAAGGGGCGTCGTAAGGGAACTAACACTTCCCTTACACGTAACTAACTCCCTTACCCAACTCTGGTTCTAATGACCAAAGTTGGTTTTTCAAAAACCAATGCCTTTCACCCCTTTTCCGATGTTTCCAGTAAAAACATCGGTGGCGACTCCAGAAGAACCCTTCAAAATTAATTCTTGGGTTAGCCCGATTATCGGACAATCCAAGAGTGCCTTTTCAAAAAACCTCGCCCCTAGGTTCAACCTGGTTATCGGACAACCTAAAGGCGTTGTAACCACACCAATAAAAACGTGAAAATTGGAAAGTCGGAACCATCGCGTCGCTCCTATAGACCCCTAATTTTGCCCGGCCTCTCAATAAAGGCTAAGGAGACTTCCTATAACAAGATAAAGTTCGCCCGACATCTCAATAAAGGCCAAGAAGACTTCCTATATGAAGATAAAGCTTCAATGGGCATCTATCGGCATCAATCGACGTCCGAATAAAGAAAGGAAAGCTTCCCGGGGGTCCCAGAACACAAAAGCTGGCCAAAACAAGTTGAGACAGCCATCCCAAATGTGGGACGGCCGTCCCAAGCTGCCCTGGCCAAGTGGGACGCCCGTCCCAAAGTTAAGACGCGCGTCTCAAGTCCCAAATTTGAATGGGACGGCCGTCCCAAATCCTAGACGGCCGTCCCAACCTCTCCAGACACTCATCCTTGATTTCGAAGCCCCGGACGACCGTCCCAAGCTGCCAGGCTGCAAAAACTATAAATAGGAGGCTCATTTGCCACTTTTTCACACCCCAGACAACTCCTAGTACTTGTCTTCTCTGCCTACTTCGAATGAACTCTCTAATTGCCTTAATAAGGTAACAATCAGTTAAGGAATTGTATTCCAACATTCGATTCTTCTTTAAAAATTTAGTCGAGTCGATCTTGTATTCGGAGAGGAGAGTCTTTGTAGAGTGGGGGATTGCCAAAACGCATCCTCACAGTTAAAAGATTCGCAATACAAAGCTTGCTGCGGAGGTTCTTTTCAATTCTTTTCTCTTTTACTGCTTTATTTATTGCTTTATGTATGCAATATGAAATAAAGTCATGTAGATAACCATTTTTAATATTATGCAATAAAATAGGGTAATCGCGTAATTTCTCGTAATCTTCACTTAAATGAATTAATCCGTCATAGGGAACCCGAAAGGGGCGTTGTGGGGTGCTAACACCTTCCCCACACGTAACTAACTCCCTTACCTAACTCTGGTTATAATGGCCAAGTTTGGTTTTTATTAAAATCAACGTCTTTTTATCCTTTTCCAATGTTTACGGTCAAAACATTGGTGGCGAATCCATAAGAACCCCTTTTCGAAAACCTTACTTTTATTAGAGGATAGTTCAGTTGTTGAGCACCTCAGAAGCAATGAACACATTTTAACATAAAACGTGAGTCTAAACCATCTTTTCGCGACCGCTCGCATAAACGTTCGAGATGTCCCTGGATGTCGGAACGGACGGCGGCAACAGATGACGACTCCATTGGGGAAGCTAGAGAGTTGATCCCATTTAGTAACGGATAAACTCAAACTAAGTAAAGATTTGAAATTACGCCTTTACCCTCTTCCGTATGTTTTATTGTATGGCTTTAATAAATGCTGTATGATTATTTGCTGCAAATTGTCTGAAATAAAAATTGCACACAAAAACCCTTGCACACAACAGTCCCTCTATACCCGGGGGCAAGAGTGAATACCTATAGGGAGTGGGTGGCAGATACGATCGGCTTGTTGGCACACGGGGCTACAACCGTTGTCGAAAACCACCAACTCAAGGTGATAACTCTCTTCTTTTGGTCTAAGGATGTCGACACGGAGTTCCGTGCATGACCCGAGGACTGAGAGATTGAGAGGTCCCTATAATGAGGGCACCTTGGGGACCTTTGGCCTTGGTGAGAACAATTTAGAACCACCTAAACCAAGCACGTTTCTGCAGGAAAACCCTACCTCGTGATTAAATAAGCGTGGCTCTGCTCGTGGATGAATGAATTGTGTGTGCATTCGTTTGCTGCATTTGTATTGATGCATTAGCATAGGGTAATCATACAACAAACAAAATAATGAAAAACCCTAAAAATCATAAAAGTGATAAGATAAGCCAACTTTATCTCGGACAGTCTTCAGTTAAGCTAGCCTGGTTTCAGGTTCTTTGTAAGCTAAGTAGCCACGTTGACCGACAGAAGAGATAAAAGGTCATAAAAAAATATAAAAACAAATTAAAGCCATAAAAATATCTTTTACAATAAAAAGATTTTCGACAAAGTCGTATCATTCATATCACATCATCCAATAAGTGATAAAACCAAGAGAGAAAATAAATGCACTAAGAAAAATATGCATAAACATCATCATAATAAAGTCTCTCATAAACACATTCATTCTAGGATTTATTAGATATCCTTAGACAATAGCGAAAGAGACCCAAGTGCATTTATCATCTTCCTAGAAGAGATAAGTGCGCTAAGGTATGTTGGCAACCTTTGAAAAAAGGAAGTTAGCACATTAAGGTGGGTATGGTACCCTTAAAATATAGGCTTTTGAGAAGATACCAAAGCTATTGTCTAAGGCATATCTATTTCACACTAATCATTTGAAATAAAAAGCTATAATAAAAATCGTTAAAATCATTTAGAAAGTGGATGGTCTTTCGCCCGTCCTCACTCGTGCTCAGAAAGCTAAAAAGATGGAACAACTAGAGGAACAAAACCGAAAGCTCACCACTGAGCTTAATACGCTGAAAGAGAAAATGGCTCAAATGTTGGAAATGATGCGTCAACAAAATCTCCATAAAGAGGGTCCTCAGAGTGGACAAGCCTCTCACCAAGAAGAAGAAGAGGAACCTCATGATGAGCATGACCAATCTGATACAAGAGCAGTACATATTCATGCTCCAGAAGTATCAAAGCAACAAATTACTGCTCTTGAAGAGAGGCTGAGAGCCATGGAGGGGCATAACTTTGATGTAAAAGAGGCGGCTGATATGTGCCTCGTTAAAAACATCCAATTCCCTAACAAATTCAAAACTCCGGACTTCCCAAAATACATGGGACTAACTTGCCCCAAAAGCCATCTTACGATGTACTGCCGTAAGATGGCTGCATATGCTGACAATGAAAAACTCCTGATCCATTGCTTTCAGGAAAGCTTAGCTGAATCAGCCCTAAACTGGTATATGCAACTGCAAGGGGGGCAAGTCCAAACATGGAGACATCTGACAGATGCTTTTCTTCGTCGCTATAAATACAATATTGATCTGACCCCTGAAAGAGCAGATGTATAATTACTAAGTAAGAAAAACGATGAATCCTTTAAGGCATATGCCCAAAGATGGAGGGAATTGGCAGCACAAGTAGAACCCCCTCTGTCCGACAAGGAAACCACATCTATGTTCATCAATTCTCTAACTGGTCCCTATTATGACAAAATGATAGGGAACACGTCAACACTCTTTGCGGATGTGGTAATTATAGGAGAAAGAGTAGAGCAAGGTCTGAAAAGCGGAAGAATTGCACAAAATATTTCCTCCAATTCCTTTACTCCAAACATTAAAAAGAGCTTTGGAAAGAAGAAAGAAGGAACCGTGAATGCAATCAACATTGCCACTCCTTCTTCTTCCCCACAACAGACCAAGACACGCAGACAAGAGAGGAAATTCACTCCAATACCTACCTCCTATGGAAGTCTGCTGTTAAAATTGTTGGATGCTAAACTCCTCGTGCGCATCCCTCCCAAGAAAATGGAACCACCATATCCAGAATGGTATAAGCCAAACGAAAAATGCAATTATCATTCGGATGCTCCGGGACACTCCGTGGATAACTGTGTGGCCTTAAAACATAAGGTCCAAGATTTAGTAGATGCAGGGTGGATTACCTTTGACGCATCTACTCCAACAGTAGACGACCAACCCTTATCTAAGCCTGAATAAAAGACGAGATAAGGAAGATCAGCAAATTAGGGCTCATCATTTTACCATCTCTAAAAAAATAATAAAAATAAATACAAAAATATAAAAAATAAAAAAAAATATTAAAAAGCTTCCGATGTATCTCTCGTGATCCTCGCCCATGATCACAGGATTTTTGATTAATATGGGCTTTGTAAATATTTCTTTCTATCAATACAACGAGGCATTATTCATAATATTCATATTATTTTTCATTCTTTTCCCTCTCACACATTTAATAAAGAAATCTAAAACAAAGCATAACCATACAGTCATGTCTGTGATTGAAAACTATCTGGAAGATCCGAAAGCCGAAAGCGAATGGATTGAGTCAGACAGTGAGGAGGGGACTATTTCCCCGGACATGCAAAGACTGTTAGAAAAAGAAGCTCAATCAATACAACCCCATCAGGAGAAAACTGAGGCCATCAATTTGGGACAAGAAGATAATAAGAAAGAAGTAAATATTGGTACCCAAATTGACGATGATGTCAGGGAAAGGTTGATACAATTACTAAGAGAATATGTGGACGTATTCGCATGGTCCTACCATGATATGCCTGGAATTGATAAAAGTATAGTGGAGCATAGATTACCACTAAAAGAGGGATTTCGACTGTCAAGCGAAGCTCGGAAGAGTAAAGCCAGAATGGTCCTTGAAAATTAAGGAAGAAGTAGAAAAACAGTTCGATGCCAATTTTCTAATTGTGTCAAAATACCCTGAATGGTTGGCAAACATTGTGTCGGTTATAAAGAAAAATGGAAAAATCAGAGTATGCGTAGATTACGGGGACTTAAATCGTGCAAGTCCAAAAGATGATTTTCCCCTACCACATATTGATATGCTTTGGTAGATCACACCGCTACAAATACTCTCTATTCTTTCATGGATGGATATGCGGGTATAACCAAATTAAATTGGTCGTTGAAGATAGAGAAAAAACTTCCTTCATTACGCAGTAGGGTACATTCTCGTTATAGAGTAATGCCTTTTGGACTTAAGAATGCAGGGGCTACTTATCAAAGGGCTATGGTTACATTATTTCATGATATGATCCACAAAGAAATCGAAGTATATGTGGATGATATGATCGCCAAGTCCAAAAATGAGATGGATCACCTCCAATACTTAAAGAAATTATTCAATCGACTTCGGAAATACCAGATCAAGCTTAATCCGGCTAAATGCACATTCGGAGTACGATCAGGAAAACTCTTGGGGTTTATTGTCAGTAAAAAAGGAATTGAGGTAGACTCTGATAAAACAAAGGCAATCGTAGAAATGCCCCCACCAAGAACAGAAAAAGAAGTCAGAGGGTTCTTGGGTCGAATAAACTACATCGCACGGTTCATCACGCAATTAACAGACAAGTGTACGCCCATCTTCAAGTTATTGTGTAAAAACCAACCGAAAGTTTGGAATAATGAATGTCAACAAGCTTTCGAAAAAATCAAAATGTGCCTAACCAATCCCCCAGTATTGGTACCACCTGTGGAAGGAAAACCCCTGATTCTTTACCTTTCAGTACTCGACGAGTCCATGGGATGTGTGCTCGGTCAACAAGATGATACGGGTAAAAAAGAACAAGCCATATATTACCTCAGTAAGAAATTTCTAAACTATGAGACCCATTATACACCACTCGAAAAAACATGTTGTGCATTGGTGTGGGCAACTCAGCGCCTTCGACAATATATGGTCAGACATACAACTTGGTTGATCTCCAAAATGGATCCAATCAAATACCTGTTTGAAAAACCCGTCTTGACTGGAAGGATAGCCAGGTGGCAGGTACTCCTCTCGAGAATTCGACATTGTTCATGTCACTCGAGAAAGCTATCAAATGCGGTCCTTTAGCGGAATACTTGGCACATGGGCCAAGCGACGAATATCAATCCCTCCAAGATGATTTTCCAGATGAGCACATAATGCACATCCAACATGAAGAACTTGAAAATAATAAGTGGATCATGTTTTTCGATGGAGCTTCAAACCTATTGGGACATGAGATCGAAGCTATTTTAATATCTCCCGAAAAGAAGTATATCCCAGTAACAGCCAGACTAAACTTTGATTGCACGAACAATATGGCAGAATACGAAGCCTGTGCTCTAGGTATTCAAGCAGCTCTGGATCATGGGGTGACTAGACTCAAAGTATTCGGTGACTCATCCCTTGTTATTTACCAACTCAAGGGTGAATGGGAAACTAGAAATTCCAAATTAATCCCTTATTTGGAGCACATCCGTAATATGACTTCAAAAATGGAAAACATCAGTTTCGAGTACATCCCTCGGGAAGATAACCAGAGTGCAGATGCACTGGCAACATTATCATCCATGTTCGCATTAGGACAAGAACATGACATGCCCATCATCCAAGTCAAAAGGCACAATAAACAAGCCTTTTGTATGATGATAGACAGTGAAAAAGACAAAACCCCTTGGTATCATGACATAAGGCGATACTTGACAAAGGGTGAATACCCCGAGGGAATCAGTGATAATGACAAAAGGATCATTCGGAAAAGGGCCATAGGGTTTATGTTGATAGGAGAAACCCTTTATAAAAAGAATTTTGATTCCACTTTGTTAAGATGCGTCAATTTTGAAGAAGCGCAAATATTAATTAAAGAAATACATGAAGGAACCTTTGGGACTCATGCACCAGGGCATATCATGGCTAGGAAAATCCTCAGGGCAGGATACTTTTGGTCCACAATGGAAAAGGACTGTCATCAGTATGCCAGAAAATGTCACAAGTGTCAGGTACATGCGGACAATGTACATGTTCCACCGGTACCTCTCAATGTTATGGCTATCCCTTGGCCATTTGCTATGTGGGGCATGGATGTTATCGGACCTATTGAGCCTAAGGCATCCAATGGCCATCGATTCATTACGGTGGCTATCGATTACTTCACTAAGTGGGTAGAAGCTGCATCTTATGCACATGTGACTAAAAAGGTAGTGGTCACCTTTGTTAAGAAAAATATCATATGTCGATATGGCATCCCACATCGTCTTATTATTGATAATGGAACCAACTTGAATAATAAGATGATGGAGGAATTATGCCAAGATTTCAAAATTCAACACCATAATTCCTCTCCCTACCGGCCCAAAATGAATGGCGCAGTAGAAGCAGCCAATAAAAACATCAAGAAGATTGTTCAAAAGATGGTTAAAACCTACAGGGATTGGCATGAAATGTTGCCTTTTGCTCTTCATGGTTATTGAACGTCTGTACGAACCTCAACAGGAGCTACTCCATTCTCCCTTGTATATGGAATGGAGGCCATATTGCCAATAGAGGTCGAAATACCTTCCCTGCGAATTATAATGGAAGCAAAATTAATAGAAGCTGAATGGGTTCAAAGTCGATATGATCAATTAAACCTTATCGATGAAAAGCGGCTAAACGCTATATGTCATGGACAAGCCTATCAAAAGAAGATATAAAAGGCTTATGATAAAAAGGTACACCCTCATACTTATCAAGAAGGGGATCTAGTGATAAAGAAATTGCTTCCAGCCCAAAAGGATAAAATTGGAAAATGGGCAACAAATTACGAAGGACCCTTTGTGGTCAAACGAGCTTTCTCAGGAGGGGCACTTATCCTCACTAATATGGATGGAGAGGAACTTCGACACCCGATCAATTCTGATGCGGTGAAGAAGTATTATGCTTGAAGACATTGCTCATGACCCGTCAGGAATGAAAACCCACAAAGGGCATCCCTGGGCAAAAGATAGGGTCTATATCCCTCGCTAGGATATGTCCTAGGCAAAAAGTAGAGGTAAAAAAAAAAGAAAAAAATCTAACTAAGAGCAATGGTTACCTCAGTCGAAAACCGAAAGGCGGCTAAGGTAGCATTCTTCCAGAAGGAAGCAGTCTGCATAGTCTTCACTCTAAGCTCAGGCATCTCAATTGAAGCAATTAGGAGAACCAGGGGGCAGATATCATGGACATGACTGTTTAAGCCTATACAATATAGCCAACCCTGACCACCCATTCTTCTAAATACCTTTTGAAATCCTTCTATAAAAGAAATAAAACTTTTGCTCATTTATCAATAAAATTCCTTTTCATTTCCTTTCTCTTGATCAAATATTATAGAAATTCCTCTTTATTGATAAATCATAAATATGCACAAAGACCTTTAATCCAAGATCAAGCATGCATCTAAAAAGAGGAAGCATAAGAAAATAATAAATGCCTGCTAGGATATTCTTAGGTAAAAATCAGGGTAGCCTACTAGATTGGAAACCCCAAAAGAACGGTCTAGGCAAAAGATAAGGCAAAAGCCCCCTAAGATATTCTAGGCAAAAATTAAGGCAGCCCGCTAGATCAAAAACCCATAAAGGGCGGTCTAGGCAGAAGATAGGGCTAAAACTAAGAGATGGATAAAAAAAAAGGAGCCCATCATCATGGTCATAAAGGAGGAGCCTATCGGCGTATTCATAAGAAGCCAACGGGAGAAGGCCAATTACTTTCTAAATGCATCAAAATTAAATAAAAAATAGATTGCATTTAGGACATCCACACACAAAGTAGTTGCATAAATACGACTTTGTCAAAATCAAGAAAAATAATTTTCTTCAAATAAATAAACATGCATATAAGGAGTCTAGTCTCCATACTTGTGATTAAAAACAGGAGGCGCCAGAATCCAGTCTCCATATGAAAATCAAAATCGCGAAAGGCGAAATCAGAACTATTTCAGCAGAATAAAGAGCTTCAAGGAAACTAGCTCTAACCTTCTAATCCCAATAAACGAAGGTACACCAGAAAAAGGCCAACGAAAAGGCTCGATGATCCCCAAATGGATCCTTGCCTACTCCAAAGGCAAAACAAAAATTACTTCACGACTCAACATCACCACATGAGTCGTCAAAAAGAGTCATTTGAAGCTTCAAACAACATCCTTCCATTCAAAAAAGAAGGAAGCCATCAAACTAAAAAGCCAACGGAAAGGCTTGATCATCCCCAAGAGGACCTTTGCCTACTCCAGAGGCAAAACAAAAAGATTACCTCACGAATCAGCTGCATCACCACATGAGTCATCGAGCACACTCATGCAGAATCTCCGCCACTTCCCCAAAGGAGAATAAGGACTACACAAGAGTCCATCAAAGAAAATACAGAGACAAATCCTCCATATCACCAGCGGGCAACAAAAAGAAAGAAAAGAAAAACTTTCATTCCCCAATAGAGGCCACAAGGAAAAAGGGCCAAATAAAAAATCTCCAAGTAAAAACATATCAAGAAAAGTCTACAAAAAGACAAAAAGAAGAAAATATCTTCATCCCGCTCAATAAAGAGCTTCACAAAAGACCAGGAGCTCAAGACTCCATCATAAAAAATCAAATCAAAGATTGGATCCCCAGGAAATCAATAAACTCCCTGGGATCGCCAAAAAGAAAATAGAAAAAAGATATCTTTTCATCCAAAGAAAAAGCCAATGTGCATAAAAGGCGCACATATGTAAAAGCCAAATCGCGAAAAAGAGATACAAATCGCGAGAAAAAGGTAAAAACCCATTCCCCAGCAGGAATAAGAGCATAGGCAAAACCAGCTCAAAACAAAGGAGTCAAAAACTCCATCCCTCCCTAGGGGGCAATTCAAAATAGATCTCAGGAAAACGATCAAATCCCTGGTGGATCACCAAAAAGAAAAATCCCCAACGAGCCTACCAGCAAAAGGCAAACTACAAATCCATATCCTCAGGGAGTTAAATCACCTATAACGCCCAATATGGATATCCCCAGTGAAATGCAAAGCCTTCACTCCCAAGAAAGCCTCTGCCTAAGGCAAGCAAAAAGTCGATATTCCCAAGAAACGGGAAATCAACCTATATAAGAGGTAATATAAGTCCAAAGCACAAAGCTTCCAATAAAGCATCTGCCTACTCAGAGGTATTATCAAGAACAAATATCCTCAAGCAGAACATTGACCTATTCAGAGGCGAAAAACAGTAAACTCTTCACCATCGCTGAAGCACATGCCTAAAAACAAGAGGCACAATAAAAAAAAAAAACACAAATCCCTAGGAGATTCTTGCCTAAAATAAGAGGCAACCAACAAGAAATCCCCGGCAAGACCGGATGGCTAAAAGTCGAAAACAAAAAATCACCGATAAGATCGGATGGCTAAAAGGAAAAGCCAAAAAATGAAGAATCCCCGGCAAGACCGGATGGCTAAAAGGAAAAGCCAAAAAGCGAGGAATCCCCGGCATAGTCGGATGGCTAAAAGAAAAGCCAAAAACAAGAATCCCCGGCAAAGCCGGATGGCTAAACGAAAAAGCCAAAAACAAAGAAATCCCCAGTAAAACTGGATGACTAAAACAGAAAAGTCAAAAAGAAAGAAAATCAATTACTCCCCATGGAATAGACGCATGATAGGAAACAGTAAGCCGCCAACACATCTTCATAACTAGATGACCATAGGATTGACTATCAAAAAGTGCATCCTAAAGAGCCTTGCAGAACGGGGTTCGTACCGGGTGGGGGTAGGTACCCATCAGAGCCTTGTAGAACAGGGTTCGTACCAGGTGGGGGTAGGTACCCATCAGAGCCTTGCAGAACGGGGTTCGTACCGGGTGGGGGTAGGTACCCATTAGAGCCTTACAGAACGGGGTTCGTACCGGGTGGGGGTAGGTACCCATCAGAGCCTTGCAGAACGGGGTTCGTACCGGGTGGGGGTAGGTACCCATCAAAATCTAGCAAAAATGCAGATTCGTACCAGGTGGGGGTAGGTACCCACCAGAGCCTTATAAAATAAGGTTCGTACCGGGTGGGGGTAGGTACCCATCAGAATCTAGCAAAAATGCAGATTCGTACCAGGTGGGGGTAGGTACCCACCAGAGCCTTATAAAATAAGGTTTGTACCAAATGAGGGTAGGTACTCATCAGAATCTAGCAAAACGCAGATTCGTACCAGGTGGGGGTAGGTACCCACCAGAGCCTTATAAAATAAGGTTTGTACCGGATGAGGATAGGTACTCATCAAAAACTTAACAAAATGCGTCAGGTAGAGTAAAATACTCACCAGAGCATCACAAAGACGGGCTGCAAATACCTTGCTTCTGTTAGAGGATAGTTCAAGGTTGAGCACCTCGGAAGTAAGTACCCACAAGAGTTTAGCAAAATGCAAACTCGTACCAGGTGAGGGTAGGTACTCACCAAAACCTTGCAGAACAAGGTCCATACCAAGTGGGGGTAGGTACCCACAAGAACCTTATGGAATATGGTTCAAAATCTAGCAAAGAGCAAATTCATACCTAGTGGGGGTAGGTACCCACAAGAGTCTAGTGAAATGCAGACTCATACCTGGTGAGGGTAAGTACTCACCAGAGCCTTATAAAGTAAGGCTCAAACCAGATAGGGGTTGGTACCTATCAAAAATATTTATCATCCGGAGGATCAGCAAAGGAGCATCTGAAGGATAACCGGGCAAAAGGGTTAACTCCTTCCCCTACCAACTAATTTTGTCGGCATATTAAGCCAACAAATTAGCCAGGCAGGTGAAGGGGGGGCAACTGTAGACCCCTAATTTTTCCCGGCCTCTCAATAAAGGCTAAGGAGACTTCCTATAACAAGATAAAGTTCGCCCGGCATCTCAATAAAGGCCAAGAAGACTTCCTATATGAAGATAAAGCTTCGATGGGCATCTATCGGCATCAATCGACATCCGAATAAAGAAAGGAAAGCTTCCCGGGGGTCCCAGAACACAAAAGCTGGCCAAAACAAGTTGAGACAGCCGTCCCAAATGTGGGACGGCCGTCCCAAGCTGCCCTGGCCAAGTGGGACGCCCGTCCCAAAGTTGAGACGCGCGTCTCAAGTCCCAAATTTGAATGGGACGGCCGTCCCAAATCCCAGACAGCCGTCCCAACCTCTCCAGACGCTCATCCTTGATTTCCAAGCCCCGGACGGCCGTCCCAAGCTGCCAGGCTGCGAAAACTATAAATAGGAGGCTCATTTGCCACTTTTTCACACCCCAGACAACTCCCAGTACTTGTCTTCTCTTCCTACTTCGAATGAACTCTCTAATTGCCTTAATAAGGTAACAATTAGTTAAGGAATTGTATTCCAGCATTCGATTCTTCTTTAAAAATTTAGTCGAGTCGATCTTGTATTCAGAGAGGAGAGTCTTTGTAGAGCGGGGGATTGCCAAAACGCATCCTCACAGTTAAAAGATTTGCAATACAAAGCTTGCTACGGAGGTTCTTTTCAATTCTTTTCTCTTTTACTGCTTTATTTATTGCTTTATGTATGCAATATGAAATAAAGTCATGTAGATAGCCATTTTTAATATTATGCAATAAAATAGGGTAATCGCGTAATTTCTCGTAATCTTCACTTAAATGAATTAATCTCTCATAGGGAACCTGAAAGGGGCGTTGTGGGGTGCTAACACCTTCCCCACACGTAACTAACTCCCTTACCTAACTCTGGTTATAATGGCCAAGTTTGGTTTTTATTAAAATCAACGCCTTTTTATCCTTTTCCAATGTTTACGGTCAAAACATTGGTGGCGACTCCATAAGAACCCCTTTTCGAAAACCTTGCTTTTATTAGAGGATATTTCAGTTGTTGAGCACCTCGGAAGCAATGAACACATTTTAACATAAAACGCGAGTCTAAACCATCTTTTCGCGACCGCTCGCATAAACGTTCGAGATGTCCCTGGACGTCAGAACGTACGACGACGACAGCTCTGACCGCCTCGTTTTGACGGTGGCGATAGATGGCGACTCCACTGGGGAAGCCTAGAGAGTTGATCCCATTTAGTGATGGGCCAGCTTAAAATAAATAAACCAAGAAAATTACGCTTTTACCCTACCTTGTATTATAACATGCTTTAATGCTTGGCTTTAATAACTGTTGCTTGTTTATACTTACGCAATTGTTTGAAATACAAACTGTACACAAACCCTTGCACACTACAATTCCCTCTATACTCGGGGGCAAGTGAGAAATCTATAGGGAGTGGGTGGCAGGTACGGTTCGCTGTAGTGATGGCCTTGTGCCCACCAGTGTGATCGGAAACCACCACTCAAGGTGATAACCTTCCTCTTTTGGCACAAAGACTGACTATGGCCTTAGTGCTAAGCATGGTCAGAAGGCTGGAGAGTGGGGACCCTATAATGGGGGCACCTTGGGGGCCTTAGCCTTGGTGAGAACAGTTAGAACCTACCTTCGCCAAAACACTTTTCTGCAGGAAAACCCTACCTCATGATTAAAATGACTTCTCGCCTGTTCGTGGATGATCGAATTGTGTGTGCATATGTTTGTTGCATTTGTCTGTTGCATAGCATAACCAAACAACAGAAAAATCACAAAAAACATTTTTTGCAATAAACACCCTTATCTCGGACAGTCTACCTTTTAGCTAGCCTGGTTTCAGGTTCTTTGTAAGCTAAGTAGCCACGCAGTCCGACAAAAGAGATAAAAGGCTATAAAATCAAATAAAAATCAAATAAAAATTCGATTCCAAAACAATAAATGGGACCTTGTTCAAAAATATTACACTCATAAATCATATAGGTAGTTTATTTTTCAAAAAAAAAACGCAAATATCATACAAAACATGATAAATAGAAAATAAACACTCACATCATTCAATAAGCATCATTTTCATAAAACACGCATTTTGGTTTTAGAAAATGGAGGGGACTAGTAGACAATTGAAGAAGGTGGACATTCCCCAATACCATATTGAGAAATTGGAACGGCTTTGCGCGGTAATGCCACCAGAGGTCCGCTCCGACTTTGAAAAATCCTATGGAAGGATTCTCAACCTGCTGAAGATCTGTGTCGATCAAGTGTTCATCAGGGTACTAGTTCACTTCTGGAACTCCAGTTTGCGCTGCTTTGAATTTCCTCGGTTCGACATGGTGCCCACCTTGGAGGAGTACGAAATTATGCTGAAATGGCCCAAATCAGTCGGGGTCCATATCCGCCACGGGGCATATACTCCTGCAACACAAGTCGCTGCCATCATCCAACTACCATTTCGGCAGACTACCCTGATAGGAAAAGGGAACATCCAGGGTTGGAAAGTCTCAATGTTAGAAGACCATCTATCTGATTTGGCTGAAAGGACAGAATGAGTCGCTTTTAACAAAACCCTGGCCTTAATCATATTCGGAACGATCTTGTTTCCCTTCCACCTCGACACAGTGGATCAAGCCATCATGGACGCCTTCTTCGCCTGGGACGTGAACTCGAAGAGTCCCTTGCCTGCAATTCTTGCTGACACCTTGCTCTCGGTGGAATTCTGCCGCCAGAAGCAAGGAAAAACACTTCGTTGCTGCTCTTCACTGCTCTTTGTGTGGAGCAGTACACATTTTTATGCCTCCAGTCACATGGGGATGTTCCCCGACCCCTTAAGGAGCTTCTCCAAAATCCCTCTCCAACTACACTTAACCTCGGAATGGAAGGACGAGTTGGAACAATGGGATGCCAACAATTTATCCTGGGTCTGCCCTTGGTTCCGACCCGATCCAGTCCTCATCAGATGTGGAGACTATCCGAATGTACCCTTGATAAGACTTAGGAGTTGCATAGCCTACTCACCTAGAGTAGCTATGAGACAGCTCATGAGGACTCAAACTACAATTTCTTAAGGGGAACTCGGAGGACTGTGTTTCTTAGGAGACCCATGCACAATTGCCAACTCACTAGCCGTGAGAAAAGCATGGGAGAAACCAGTCTTTATGGGAGACAAAGAGCTAGGAAAAGCTCGAGTGGCTGTCTCCAGTGACTATGAGGTGTGGAGAAAAAGAAGAGGGATGTCTCAACCATCCACCTCACTCGTTACAAGCGCCAATAGTGAAGAGCTGCAAGCTCAAGTCGATGCCTTGACCCAGAGGATAGAAATCATCGGAGCCCAGATGAGGGCCCTTGAAGAAAGAGAGCAAGAATCTATCCTCACCATTGATGGTCTGCAAAGGCAATGCAAGAAAAAGGATCATGAAATAGAGCGCCTCAAGGACCAGTGTGCTGACTCTAATGAGCAAGCTATTCGGGCATCCAAAGCCGCTAGAACCAGCTTGGATAGTCAACTCCAAGAAATAACTGCCAAATCAATACGCCTTGAGGCCGAATCAGCAAAACAGGCTCAGACGATCAAGGAGTTGTTGCAAGAACTCACCAAGACTCGGTCAGAAATACGCCAAGAGCGGGAGGCCAATCAGAGACTCAACAAAAGTCTCGCTGAGCTACGCTGCAAAGAAAGAGACGGGCTAGCTCAGTACGGCCAAGTACTACAAGAAAAGGACCGGGCCCTTGCAAAACTCGATGAACTCCAAGCCTTGATCGTCCATCAGGAGGCGAAGATCAAAGAGGCTCAAAAGTACAACGAAGATATGAGCCCGGCGGTCCAGAAGCAAAGCGAAGCACTTGCTCGTCACATCCGGGAAGCCGAAAGAGAATTACATAGGGATGAAGACCCGCCTGTGGGTTTCTTTAGGCTTTTCCATTTCTGCCAAAAGTTGCTTCGTAGTATGGAATAGGGGAATGTACACCTTCCAACGGATAAATGAAATTTTTCTTTATTCAACAATTGTCTACTTGCATGCATGTCATTCATTTGCATATTTAATTTCCCCTCCTTCATTCTTAATAAATAAGATAATAAAAAGGAAGGATTAACTGACACGTCTTCCAAATCAGAAGAATGGAGAGAAAGCCACTCCTAATCAAGTTTGCCCCAACGGTCGACTCGTCACAAGAAGAAAATAAGCCTCGACCGTTGGTCCTCAAAAATAAGGAAGAGGGGGCAAGGACACCAGTGCGACTATTTATGCCACGTCATTTTTCCTATGAATCAAATAAAGTTGTACCGTGGAGATATGAAGAATCTTCACCAATAAAAGAGGATATCACGAATATAGCCGACATTGGGGGCATGACTAGAAGTGGAAGAGTCTATTCCCCCAAGGAAGATGTCCCCAAAAATAAAGGAAAAAATAAAAATACCGAAGAAAAAGAAAATAAAGAATCCAAGGAGGAGATAGAGGAATTACTCCAGTTTATAAGGCAAAGTGAGTATTCCATTATACTCCTGCAAAGATAACCCTATTATCTCTAATGATGAGTTCGGAACCGCACAGAAACGCCCTACTAAAGGTCTTGAGCGAAGCGCATGTACCTCACACCATATCCCAAGAAAAGGTTGAGAGGATCGTCGGTCACATCATGGCAAGCGATCACTTCACCTTCACAGAGGAAGAACTCCCCCTCGAGGGATCAAATTATAACAAGCCCTTGCACATTTCAAATAAGTGCAAGGAGTACCTCATCGCCAAAGTTCTTGTGGATAACGGGTCATCCTTGAACGTGATGCCCAAGTGCACACTGGACAAGTTGACTATCCAAGGAACCCGCCTGCGCCCAAGCAACACTATCGTTCGAGCCTTCGACAGATCAAAACGAGAAGTAGTGGGGGAAGTTAATTTGCCAATCCAAGTTGGACCCACTATCTGCAACGTCGATTTCCATGTAATGGATATTACTCCAGGATACAGTTGTCTCCTCGATAGGCCTTGGATTCATGACGCTAAGGCAGTACCTTCGACGCTCCACCAGAAAGTCAAGTTCATAGTGGATGACAAATTGGTCACGGTCCAAGAAGAAAATGATATCCTGATCAGTGGACCGTCTACCCAACCTTATGTGGACGTGGCTGAAGAGGCCCTTGAAACATCTTTTCAAGCGCTCGAAATTGCCAGTGTAGAAAGACTTCCCAAAAACACAAAGGTAGCCCGCATGATGTTGAAGCATGGTTACCATCCTGGCCAAGGACTGGGGGCAGATTCTCAAGGCATGAGGGAACCCCCAGAATTCAAAGACAATCCTTTCAAGCATGGCCTAGGATATGACCCTACTAAGGGCCGAGAAGAAAGAGGAAAAGGGAAGTCTCCCCTCCGCACACTCAAGCAAATTTTCTGAAGCGGAGGGGTGCAAGCATCAAGAGCTACCCTAGTCATTAGGAGATTTTTTACTCCATTTAAGGGCACATATTCCCTTATTAATTAATAAAGAATACTTCTTACTATCTGCTTCTCTTCTTGCTATCTCATGACTAGACCTCACAATAACCTTGTCTAAGTAAACGAAAAAGAAGGAAGAAAGAGAATAAAAAGCGCGTCCAAATAATCAAAATTCGCCATTGCCATTACAGTCAAGCTAGTTGATTAGAAGCACCAAATAAGGTTTTACCTCACCATAAAGAAAGTCATGCTTCGCCAATATTGTGAACCACAAAATAAATACACAAAAAAGAAAAAGCCCATAGAAGCCAAAGGCAAAAAAAAGGCAAAATACCCGGTAGGAAACCCACTAAGGGGGCTACGCAAAAGATAGGGTCGACCCGGTAGGATACCCGAACAAAAATAAAGGGTAGCCTAGGCAAAAGTTAGGGTTACAAAATAAGGTCCGCTAGGATTCCCCAAAAAATACAAAAAGAAGGAACTTAGACAAAAGTTAGGGCCAAAACACAATATCCTAGTTCGAAAACCCGAAGGGCAATCTAGGGAGATCAGCTAGCCATAAAAAGCAATGGAAATAAAAACTAAGGCTCAAATACAAAAAAGGGGGATTTGCTTAGACAAAAGCTTAAACACCTAAACCTAACCCTGGCCAACCATTCTTACAAAACCTGTTTCTAAATAAAAATTAACCTTCTAAAACACAAGCCATTGGATTTACCTCTTTACTTCTTTTCTCTTGACCCTCACAATAATATTCTAATAATTAATTTGGGAATATGGAGGCGTATAGTCAACAAGAGGATTGAAACCCCTAAAGTGAAGAAAAATGAACACTAACATGGCAAAGAGTGCTCTACAAGAAAGAAAGAAAAAAAGAAAAAGCAAATTATCCTTCGGTCACAGGAAGTCCGGCATGGTACAACCAAGTACAAGAACGCAGATCAGAGGGCATTCGACGCTACAAGACACGACAGTTAAATCCTTCTGAAAAACTAATTGAAATAGGCATTATAGGACATCAAACATAGAAACATTGCATGCATAGAATGTTTTTGAACCAGATCCTATTTTCTTTCTAAAAAAAAAAACTCTTAAAATCGAGACGGACGTCCGGCATTCCCAGACCGCCGTCTCGATCTCCAGAAAATCGGGATCGTCGTCTCTACCAATGAGACCGCCGTCTCGACTTGGCTAAAAATGAGACCGCCGTCCCCTTGGCGAGACAGCCGTCTCGCTTAAGACCAAAGTCGAGAACGCCGTCTCGAGGTTCCAGACGGCCGTCTTGACTTACGCAAAATCGAGACCGCCGTATCGACTTCCCAGACGGCGGTCCCGAATCCGATTTTTCCCCTATAAATAGGGGAGGGGTCTTGGGGGTTCTCCACAACTCCTCTGCACCCCCAACTCTCTATTCTCTCACTCTCGAGTACTCTACCATCAAAATGCATCGTGGAAGCCAATCTAGGAAGAGAACAGGCTCTGCTGGCCCCAACAGTTCTTCAGCCCCCGTTCCTCAGGATCCCACTCAGCTCTCTCCAATGCACCAAGCCCGTCTTGAGCATATTAGGGGGTACACATGGCACCCCTTGCTTAAATTAGACTTCGGCATTCTTGCCGAATTCGAGTGGGAGGACGATGTCCGGGCCCACATTGACAGCATTAGGTGGGGCTTCCTCCTATAGTCTCCACCTGCCCATGTGTACCCCTAGGCGGTACTGGAGTTTCTTGCCTCCATCTCCTACGCCGAGACTCCCGCCATGATCCCAGGCCTGTAACCAACAAAAATGGTGACATAATTTATGGGTGGGATGTACCGGACCACCACCCTGGACGAATTCAACGTGTCCATCGGATTCGTCCAGCCCGGGAACGTTTTAACCCGGGACTACCAGGAGGCCATCTGCGCGCGCCCCACCAACCTCACTGCTGGCGAGATGTGGGAGGAGCTCACCAGGGCGCCCACTTTCCCCACGCTGATGAAGGGCTCAGCACTCCCCCAACCCTCCGCATTTGCCACAAGCTGCTGGCGGGGACCATCCACGGGCGGAAGGAGAGCCAGGGAAAGGTAACCCTTCCAGACCTCTTCGTCCTTTACTGCATGAGCCAGAGGCGCCAATGCAACCCTGGCTATTTCTTCCTGAAGGCCCTCAAGGACTTCGGGAGCAGGCCAATGGGAGTCGTCCTCATGGCTCCCCTCATTACCCCTCTGGCAGAGAAATGGGGGTGCAGTGGTCGGGAAGAACTGACCTCCAGCCTCCGACCTGAATCCATCAACGGGTTGGTCCTGGTCAGCATGGGGATGTTGCTGCGCCACGGGACTCAGCTGATTCTCCACCCCTCCCTGGATATCACTTTGGATCTCCGGGATCTCGTGGCAATGCATGATCTCCCAACACCTCCCGAGTTCCAGCAACAACAACAACAGTAACAACAACAACAACAGTACACAGATGACTTCGCTGGCATGAATCGTATCATGAACGATCTGCGCCAGCAATTTGATCAGATATCTGTGAGGCAAGAGCAGATGTCCCTAAGGCAGGAGGCCTTCGACACAAGACTGGAGACGATATAGCAGTACCAAGAGGGAATGAGGCAAGACTGAGCAACATTCCAGCAGGAGTATCGCGATGAAGTCTGGGACCAGGCAGAGTTTCAGAGACATATGTATTGGCAGTTCCTCTCTTATGGATCGTCTCCAGACGAGAGCCCACCTTCCTAGGGATAGTGCTTATAGAATAAGTTGTTGTAATAATTTTTTTTATACATATAAATAAAAATTTCATTCCATGCATCTTTTTGCTATCCCTTCCAAAAAAAGGCAGCGTAACAAAACAAACTAAGAGTAAAAAGACATACGCTCAGAAAAAAGCCAGAATCCAAAATCGCGAGAAAAAGAGATAAAATCGCGAAAAAGGCAGGATTAAAACAAGTCAATCACCTTGGCCAATAATTTTCGACGACCAAGCAGAAGTCGAACAACAGACTGCCCAACGATCAGCAAAGTTGGCTGACCAATACCAAAAAATCAAAAGCAAAGAATCCCCAGCAACCAACAAGCTGGATGAACACCACCAAAATCCCCGGCGCAGGCTGAACGACCATTCCCAGAAAAAGACAAACAAAGGAAAAGAAAGAACATCTCACCCGGCGCATGAGCCACCCGAGCAGTAAGCTGCCGCCACCACCAGTCCTACGCAGTGGACTGTACCAGCCTGATGGGGGTTCATACTCATCCAGTCCAACACACAATGAACTGCAACTACCAGCCTGATGGGGGGTTTATACCCATCAACCGAAGGATCAACTATCGTCAGAAGGAGTATCCTGAGGTTCTACCATGTGTCAACCGAAGGGATCGACTACCGTCAGAAGGAGTATCCTGAAGGTGCACAACACAAATTTTCCCCAGAAGATCAACCGCTGCAAGATGGAACATCCGAAGGGTAACCGGACAAGAGGGTCAACTCCTTTACCTTCCAGTCGATCTTCTTGGCACAATAGGCCAACAGCCGACTGGTCAGGTAAAGGGGGGGCAGCTGTAGACCCCAAATCTTGCCCGACCTCATAATAAAGACCAGAAGACCTTCTATTCAAAGATGGATGAAGCCTAAGAAGCCACTAGGAGAGACTATTAGGCCCTATACTAGGATAGGAGGGATTTTCGGCATGTAAATAAGGATTCTCGCCTTTTTGGGTCGAGACCACCGTCTCGCCTTGCGAAAGTGGCGAGACCGCCGTCTCATTTGGCGAGACGTCCGTCTCGCCATTTCTGCAAGGCGAGACGGCCGTCTCGACCTGACAGGCGCGAATCCCTATAAATAGTCGCCCCATTCCCCTCATTTCACACAGTTCTTCCATTCTCTCTCTTGTCACTTCATAAAATTCTCTTCCTATAACCCTCCGAAGCATTTCTGGAGTTTTCTGAGAGTCTCTAAGAGGTTTTATAGCGTTTTTGAGAGGTTTCCGGCGTTGTAGAGAGTGAAGCGCTGCCAAAAAGCACCCAAATTGTCAAGAAATTAATAGAAAGCTTGCCTCGGAGGTTTCTACATTCTTTCTCTCTCTTTACTGCTTTATCTTTAAATTACGCAGTAGATATTAGGGCCATGTAGTCATAACTTTAAATTCCGCAAATAAAGGGTAAAAGCGTATTTTCATCGGTTTACTTATTTAAAATAGCTGGCCTATCATAGGGAACCCTAAAGGGGCGTCGTAAGGGACCTAACACTTCCCTTACACGTAACTAACTCCCTTACCCAACTCTGGTTCTAATGACCAAAGTTGGATTTTCAAAAACCAACGCCTTTCACCCCTTTTCCGATGTTTCCGGTAAAAATATCGGTGGCGACTCCAGAAGAACCCTTCAAAATTAGTTCTTGGGTTAGCCCGGTTATCGGACAATCTAAGAGCGCCTTTTCAAAAAACCTCGCCCCTAGGTTCAGCCCGGTTATCGGACAACCTAAAGGCGTTGTAACCACACCAATAAAAACGCAAAAATTGGAAAGTCAGAACCATCGCGTCGCTCCGACTGCCTCGTTTTGACAGTAGCGACAGCGTGCAACCATTTTTCTTTGATTAAGTTCAACTGATCGTATCGGATTTGGACCCATTCAACTTTTGTTAATTTTGCTCCCATGATAACTTGCGGGGAAGGTATCTCGACCTCTATTGGAAGTATGACCTCCATGCCATATACAAAGGGGAATGGAGTAGCTCCTGTGGAGGTTTGTACGTAAATTCGATATCTATGATGGGCAGAGAGTAACATTTCATGCCAATCCTTGTAGGTTTTGACCATCTTCCGGATGATCGTCTTGATGTTTTTATTGGCTGCCTCTACTGCACCATTCATTATAGGTCGGTAAGGAGAGGACTTATGATGTTGAAATCTGAAATCTTAGCATGTCATGGTAGGACCATGCGCATGCATCCTCATGCTCTCTTAGCAGTTATACTAATCCTTCCATGAAATTTTATCATTGATTTGGGTATCTATACTTTTTCCTTTTTTATCCTTTCCTTGCCCCCAAATTGATGGCCTCAGTTTCTTCTTAGTGGGGCTGCATAGATTGAGCTTTCTTTTCTAGCAACCTTTTGTATGTCTAGGGAGACAGTCCCCTACTCACTATCTGACTCGATCCATTCGCCTTCGGCTTTCGGATCCCGTAGAGAGTCATCCATCATAGACATGATTATTTTTAGGGTTGTGTTTAGGCTTAGATTTTATTATCACTTATTTTGAAATAATAATGAGGAGGAAAAGAATGAAAAAGAATATGAATGTTATGAGAATGCCTCATTGTATTGATAAAAAAAAATATTTACAAAGTCCTTTTAATCAAAGATCTCGCTGCCACGGGCAAGGACTGCGAGAGATATGCAGGAAGCTTAAAAACATATGGAGCCCTAATTAGCTAGTCTCCTCCTGTCCAACCCCACTATTCTAGTTGTGATAGAGGCTTGACATCCACATTAGGAGCGGGAGCATCGAAAGTGATCCACCCAGCATCCAATAACTCTTGAACCTTATACTTCAAGTTCAAACAACTCTCCACGAAATTCCCAAGAGCGCCTGAATGATAATTGCATTTCTCGTTAGGCTTGTACCATTTAGGGTAGGGTGGATTCGTCTTCTTTAGAGGAACACGTGTTAGGAGTCTGTCCTCTACCAGCTTTGGCAACAAACTCCCATAGGAGGTTGGAATGAGAGTAAATTTCCTTTCTTGTTTGTGTGACTGCTTATCTAGTCGTGGAGAGGAAGAAGGATTAGCAAGGTTGGCATTCACGTTTCTCCTCTCCTTCTTGCTAAGGAACTTCTTGAATAATAAGGATGAGAGAGGTCGCGTAATCTTCCCACTCTTCAATCCTTGTTCCACTCTTTTGCTTGTATGGTCATTGTGGGGGCCTTCATTGCGGACATGTTATTGGCACATTAGTTCCGTGAACTGCGCCAACTGCTCATTCACAGAATTAAGCTCAGCGGTGAGCATATGGTTTTGTTCCTCTAACCGCTCCATTAACCACACCATGTGCTCCTTTATGGCATTAAGCTGAACGATGAGCTTGCGATTTTGCTCTTCCAATTGTTCCATCTGCTTGGCTTTTTGCGCGTGAGTGAGGACAGGAAGAAGACCAGCCACTTTCTAAAATGCAAATGAATTAGGGTTTTTATTTTTATTTTATTTTTTTAAATGAATGATTAATATGAGATGGATATGCCTTAATACAATGGCTTTGGTATTCTCTTTAAAGCTTATGCTCTATGGAGCACCATACCCACCTCGGTATAATGGTTCCTTCCCCATCATGGATTTGACAAGTATAAGAAAGGTCACTATATGCCTTAGTACACTTGTCCCTTCCTTGCGGAAGGTTACAAACGCACTTGGGTTTCTTTCGCCTTTGTCTTAAAGATATCTAGTGCCCCCTAAAAATGAATGTGTTCATGCATGAGAGATTCATTCGAATGATGCATATGCATACTTTCCTTATGCATTTATTTTCTCTCTTGGTTTTACCACTTATGCAATGATGAGGGTATGAATGTTTTGAATTTTTCAAAATCGTTTATTAAATTTTGTTATTATTGTTTTGAAATGAATGTTTTGACTTTGTCAAAATCGTTGTATTATGTTTTGTTTTTACTATTTTTTGTTATTTTTGGGACCCTTTATCTCTTTTGTTGGCCAACGTGGCTACTTAGCTTACAAAGAACCTGAAACCAGGCTAGCTTAAATGAAGACTGTCTGAGATAAAGTTGTTTATTTTTAAAAAAGGTTTTTATTTTTTTTGTGTTTTAAGGATTTTTGTTTATTTTAGTTGTTGTATGATTATGCTATGCAAAAAACAAATGCAACAAACATATGTACAAACAATTCACTCATCCGCGAATAGAGTGATGTCGTTTAATTACGAGGTAGGGGTTTCCTGCAGAAAAGTATATTGGCAAAGGTAGGTTCTAACTGTCTTCACCAAGGTCAGGTCCCCAAGGTGCCCCCATTATAGGGTTCCCACGATCTCTCAGCCCTTAAACCATGCATGGCTCAAGTGCCTTGTCGACGTCCTACAGACTGAGAGAGCAGGGTTATCACCTTGAGTAGTGGCTTCTGACAATGACCTGCTGGCACTATGAGACAGCCGACCATAAACACCACCCACTCCCTATGTGTATTCACTCTTGCCCCCGAGTATAGAGGGACTGTTGTGTGCATGGGTTTGTGTATAGTTTGTATTTCAAACAATTGCATAAAATAAATAAACAACAGTTATTAAAGCCATATAAGTAAAACATGTTACACAAACCAAGAAAGGGTAGAGGCATAATTTCAAGTTTACTATTTTTGGATTATTCCATCACTAAATGGGATCAACTCTCATGACTTCCACTGCGGAGTCGCCATCTGTCGATGCCATCTTTTGTTCTTGTGATGCTTGTTGTTCAAATGCTTCATGGGAAAGACAGAAGAACTAGTTCCTTCCTGATCAAATTGTGGTGGGTATATTGATTACATATAATCATGGGAAAATGATGGTGTTGAAAGATTTGTTCTAAATAAGTTTGACAAAAAGTCATTTAAACTTGAAGTAAAAGAAAGTCATGCAACATCCATTGCCAGTTGTGGTGGAGGTGTTTAATAGTACTTGTGAACAGTTAGTGTACGGGCATCTAAAATGACGGTGTAGTGGATGAGCTAACTTCAAATGTGTGTGCTTGGCTACGTGCACGTTATTGGTTTCTTGGATCTTAAAGTAGTTGTCACCGGTGCGGGGAAACGATAAATGCGAGCGGTCACGACACGATGGTTTGTGACTTGCGTTTTTTGTAAAAAATGTGGTCATCTCTCTTAGGGTGTTCGATAACCGAACTACCCTTAAGAGTGAGGTTTTCGTAAAGAGGGTTCTGGAGTCGCCACCAATATTTTTACCATAAACATTAGAAAAGGAAAATAAAAAGGCGTTGGTTTTAAGAAAACCAACGCTGGCTATTACAACCAGAGTTGGGTAAGGGAGTTAGTTACGTGTGGAGAAGGTGTTAGCACCCCACAACGCCCCTTTCAGGTTCCCTATGATGGAATAATCTTAAAATAAAGACATAAAAATTATGCTTCTACCCTATTTATTTATCACGGTATTTAAATAACTATCTACATGGCTCTAATATCTAATGCACACAGAAGAAAGCGATAAAGAAAAAGCAGTAAAAGAGAAGAAATAGAGAAAGGAACCTCCGAAGCAAGCTTTTCTATATCTCTTAAAAACATGAGGACACTTTTTGGCAGTCCCCTCCCTCTACAAGAGCACTCCTCCTCGAACAATAAAAATTCTTATACTACCGAGTGCCAGATGTCTCAAAAAGAGACTTCCTTAACCGACTTAATCCAAAAAGGATAGTTGGAAAGACTACTCCGACTCTGAAACGAAGCAAAAATACTCGGAAAAGTTTCAAAATAGAGAGAGAAGAGAGCACTGCTCTGAATTGTGTGTGAATGAGAGAAATGATGCCTCTATTTATAGGCTTGCGCTTCTAAGAGGCTGGGACGGCCATCCCGGGCTAAAAGTGGTCTGAGACGGTTGTTTAGATCTGGGAAGACCGTCCTAGGCCCCCACGGGGGTTGAGACGGCCGTCTGGATTTGGGATGGTCGTCTCGACCCTCTAACAAAAACCCTAATTTTTATTTTTCTAAGAAAACCCTCCTTTTCTTAAATGGGGCCTAGAAAATGCTACTAGGGGCTTATTGAAGCCTTGACCATCTTCGAGACGGAGGATTTCTGACCTTATTGTGAGGCCGAGCAAGATTTGGGATCTACAGTGTTAGAAAAAGAGGCTGAGATCAATAGGGGGGGTGAATTGATCTTTGAAAGATTTTCGCAATTTACAGATTATCTTTTTCAAAGATTAAGAGTTCTGACTAATTCTTGAATCAAGCAAAACAAGCAATTGAAATAAAGACATCAGCAAAATTAAAGAGAGTAAGGTTTAGAAAAATACAACCAAGATTTATACTGGTTCACCCAATCCCAGGGCTACGTCCAGTTCTCAGCCAAATTCCAGCTGAGTTCCACTAGATTGAATGATTTATAGATTATAGATTCCAATCACACACCCAACCTACCACAAGAACCAAAGTTCCAATCCATGCACCTAAACCTTCACCAAGAACCAATTTTCAGTTGTTGAACCAACCTATAGCCAAATTCCAGCTACAGAACCAGTGCCAAACAATTCCAAACACCCAATATACAGTAAGGAAATGTAAAGAAACAAAGAGAAGAAACTAGAACACTCAAACCCGGATTATGCAGCTCTGCAGAATGAGTTTCTTCACAAAAGAAATGCAAAAATTTCCTCAAGAAAGAACTTTGAAAAACTTCCCAAAACTTGCGTGATTCTTTCTTGAAAGTAGCTCTTATGATTGCTGGATTGATTGCACAAAAGTATGTTTTAAAAGACTGAAGCAATCCTGTTTATATAGATATTTGTTCTAACTGCTGGTTTAATTAATCTGTTAAAACAATCTTTTAATCTGTTAAAAGTCTTGAATAAATCTGTTAAAACTTCTTTTAATCTATTAAAATTTTTTTGATCATTTTTCATATTTGTTTTAACCGATACTGACAACGTTTCAATCGATTAAAACACTTTGTAAAAAATCCCTTAAGTTGTTTTAATCGATTAATTTGGTTTTTAATCAATTAAAATTCTGCCAAATATTTTCATAAAACTTTCTAAGTGATTTTAACTGATAACAACCAGTTTTAATCAATTAAAATAGTTAACAGAAATTCTCTTAAATTGTTTTAATCGATTAAATCGCAGTTTAATCGATTAAAATTACTCTGATCGATCAAAAACTCATTTTGATCGATCATATGCTGGATTACATCGATTACAAAATACTTCAAGTGGTTTTAATCGATTATTTCGAAGTTATATTGATTAAAATACTGTCATAACACTTCCTATAACATTTTAAGTGATTTTAATCGATTATTTCAAAACTATATCAGTTAAAACACTGACAGAAGGTTTTCAAAAATTCCTTTAATGAAAACAATCGATTAATTCGAAGATATATCGATTAAAACAGTTCCAGTGAATGTTTTAAAAGGTTTTAATCGATTATTTCGAAAACCTATCAGTTAAAAACCTGTTATGTAAGTGTTAAGAACATTTTAACTGATAAAGCTCATATAATATCAGTTAAAACAATTTCTTAAATACCATTTAACCGATTACTTTGGTTTTTAACAAATTAAACATCTTTAGAGGCATTTTCAAAATCTTTTAAGTGATGAAACCTCATGCAGCAGAGAGATATGAATGATTAAACCTATGTATAGATGCAGACTCACTAATCACTTTTACCCTTTTAACCAAGTAACCTTTGACTTCATTTGACTTCATCAAATCAACAAGATCTTCATTTTATCAAATGATTCAAATAAGATCTTCATCACTTTTAGTCTCTCCCTATTTGATGATGACAAACACCTCTTTGAATGATATCTCTTTGAATGATTCTGCAGAAGAAGTCACTTGAATATATAGATTAGTGAATATTCAAAATTAATCATTTCTCCCCCTAGATTTCTCCCCCTAAAATAGTGAGTATATCAAAATTAATCATTTCTCCCCCTTTGACTTCATCAAAAATAGGGAAAAGAGGAGTAAAACAAGCAATATGCATAACATGTAATAATAACAATTTTTTTTTAAAACAACATTATAAACAGAGAAGAAATAGAATTTCATGATACCAATGAGATATATTATTCATTTAAGAATCAATTAAAGTTGAATCAAACTTATCTTCGTTAACACGTTTGTAATGAATACAATAGACACGTGTAAAGATAAGGGAACCATACTTTAGTAGCATGTTACAAGAACAACCATTAACTAAAGCCTTTAATTTTCTTTCTAGAATAATAATCGATTAAAAACAGGACATAATCGATTAAATTGATCATGTTAATGATTTGAATTGATACAAATAACATTTTAATCGATTAAAACAGGAGTGACAGATGTATATTGAAATCCTGGGAGCATTTAATCGATTAAATCGAAATTTAATCGATTAAAAAAGTACGAACAATAGTATTATTAATGAAATTAATTGATTAAAGCTATTTTATATCAATTAAACTAATCAGTAATGAGAACTAAGTGATGTTTGATGCATCTAAAATGCCTAATTCAGTTCAGATTTTATAAAATCGATCACGAGAAAGAGGTTTTGTGAATATATCGGCTAATTGTTTCTCGGTTTCTATAAAGAAAATTTCACAATCACCTTTTAAAACATGATCACTAAAAAAATTATTTGTCTTGATCCTAAAGGACAAGTAACTTATGTTAAATTCAAAATAGCCACAAGATGTTTTTTTAAAAAAAAAAAAAAAGAGAATTGAAAATTATACAAAATCCGCACAAAACCAGAATGTTACATCTCAATTTAGTGAATTTAATTGATGTAAATCAATTTTAGTTGACACAAATCCATAACCTATAATTTTTAATCGATTACATCGTAAAATAATCAATTAAAATAGTACGAATTGTTTATATTAATGTGCCTGTTAATAGATTTAACGGATTAAAATGATTTTTCATCAGCTAAAACTATTAGAATGTGTTATCTAGGATCTCTAATTCAATTCTAACTTCAAATTAACATACCTACATTATATTGAAGGATGTTCAAGGAGTGTTTCTGATCAAAGACCAGTTAATTGTATGAATCAACATAAACAAAACATCAAATAAAGAAAAGACAGCAAATAAAAAATAGAAAAAAAAAACTAATGATAGAAAAGACCCTTCTTGATGAGACTTAATCTTCCCGGTTTCCCTGATTCAATTGCATATCCTCCAATTTGGTATAAATGTCAGCAATTTGATTTCCCAGGTTGGAGAATTGTGTGTTGGTCTGCTGGAAGTGCTGGTAGGTGATTTGCATGTGTTTCCTTTGATTTTCTTGTACTGAGGCCATTTGAGAGAGCATGGTTCTTTCAAAATAGGAGAGAGGAGTTCCACGGTCAGGTTGCTCCATGTATGGTATGATCTCCATGTTCTCATAGGAAGTTTGACGACCATGGATTCAAGAACCTCAGCACTAGCTGGAGAAGAAGGAATTTGACCTTGATAAGCTTCTACTTCATCTTCTTCCTCATCTTCAGACATCCCAACATCAATCTTAGAGATCCACTCTCCATCAATTTTGATAAATCCCATCTTTCGCAAAGTGGAATCATCAATATTATTGGAGGCCTTTGGAGTTTCCACATATTCTCCTGCAAGATCTACTTCAAAGTATCTAAAAAATTGATTAATCAGCATAGCATATGGCAGTTTATAGTCAGCCAATCTTTTTACTTTTATCATGTGATCCTTGATAACAAAAATCGAATTTACACAAATATTATTTTCAATGCAGTACGTACATAAGAGCTAAATCACCCTCATTAAGTAAAGCATGATTACTCCCCCTTGGAGTAAGCATCCATGCAATGATGAAGGCAATAATTCTTGGTTCAAGCTCCATTTTCCCAGCGTAAAGAGTTCTTACAGAATCATTTTGATTTTTGAGACAACTGCGGAAAAATTGAATTTTGTTAAAATCAAGTAACTCTGCAATGTTACCTCTGGATACCTTTACACCAACATCATGAAGACTAGTCACTTCTTCCCGCACCTCCGGAGTGATCACTAGATTTATACCCTTGACTTGAGACCTTAGAGTGGAGCCGCTGACTGTAAGGTTGGCATAAAATACCGTCACTAGATCAGGTTGAATGTTGCCAATGTGCTCCAGAAAAGTTTTTAACTTTTGTCTTTTCAATTTTCTTCTCAATGAGGTAAAGCCTTCTTCATCCAACCAAGCAAACTTAATATATTTAGGAATCACCAATTGCTTTTGTCTGAAGTTGGAAATGAAGTTGTTCATCTTGTCAATGTCTCCATTGAACCATGCTTCAACATGTCCCCCAACGTGGCCAGCAGCAGAGGAAGATTCCCCCTTATGTTTCTTCCTTGATTTTGATATTTTAAGCATCTTGTAGCAGAGATTTGAGAAGGAATTTGATTGATACAATATATGAGAGCGAGAGAAGAGAAAAGAGAAGAAGAGGAGAAACTGAAAATGCAGAACCTAATTTTTCTTTGATGAATAGAAGTTTGGATTCCAAATTTTTGAACTCCAAATGACAGTCCTGCAATATTTCAGTCTTAATTGGTTGTGTCCCCTTGACTGAGTGCAGAATCACATGCTTTGGGTAGTGGGTACATCAGCTAAAGTGTTCTTGGATAAACATTGACTCAGTCAAACACTACAGTAAATGCTTTTCACAGATTTTAATTATCAATGAATCTTGAAAATCTCATCTTGATTTGCTAGAAATTCTTCAATTAACTGTTAGAATCGCGCAGTGGAATGTTTGCATGAACGGAAAAAAACCAAGAGGGGGGGGGGGGCTGAATTGGTTTCTTAACAAAATTAGGTTTTAAAAATTTTCCCCAAATTTTACCAATTAAAATACTGTGTAAACGTAAATAGGATAAGGATAGAGTCTTACACAGAAGATTTATACTGGTTCGAATCAAAAGGCCCTACGTCTAGTTGCTAATCACTCAAACAGAGGATTAACACTGTCACTATAATAAAAGTTATTACAAACAAATAACAATGGAAAAGATAGAGTAATGAAAACACCTCTCTTGAGTCACACAAGAGATGAAGAACAACTTTCCCTAGAGACGGCACAACACACAATCCACTAAGAACTCCACTTAGTGATTCTTATCGCTTCTAGCCCACACCAGGTTCCAAAAGCTCCTTTTTCCTCCAACAAACAGTTCTCTGGCAATCACAGCTCTCAACTTTTGTTTGAAAAAGGTTGTTCTATTTTCTGAGAGCCTTATAGAACCTTAAGTAGATGAATTAGAGTTTGGGAATTGGGGATTTTCGAAACTTGGTGTATTGGGACTAGGGTTTTCGAAAATAGGTTTAATTTGAAGTTCAAAATGCAAATCTGACTGAAATAATCGATTAAATGAAGTGTTAATCGATTATTACAGAGCCAAAATCAACAGAACCCCAAAACGCATTGGTTTAATCGATTAACAGGTGTGTTAATCGATTATCAAAGTGACCTGGTACAGAAAATGGTTTTTCTCACTATAATAATCGATTATCTGACCTTTTAATCGATTAAACTCGAGGCTTTTTGATAAATATGAGTTTTTGAAGCTTCTAAAGAGTAGACTATGTACCGGCTATCTTAGACTCTAATATTACAGACTCAAACTCATCAAAACATAGTTATTACACAATAATACAAGCCTTCAACTCTCTAAGTTCTTGTTCTTGAATCATCATCAAAATCAACAAGCTTTATGTCCATGTAAGTTCAACATCAAGTCCTTGTATGTTCAACATTAACCATATTTAAAACAATTTTTGAGAACAAATTAATCGATTAACCAAGAATTTAATTAATTAATTTGATCTAGAATATTAGGTTTGAAATAATAATAGTGTAATAATCGATTAAAACAAAAAAGAATCGATTAAATTTGTATAGTATATGTTTAATGAAATGATCACGGAATTTTAATCGATTAAATCGAAAAAGAATCGATTAAATTTAACTTTTTAATGATTTTAGCTTATGTAAATCCTTTTTAATCGATTAAAACAGATATATGGAATATTAGTTGTAAACCTAAGAGGTTTTAATCGATTAATTCGATGAATAATCGATTAAAACTGTACGGAGAACTTTTTAAAATTTCTTTGTAAGTGAATTTGAATTTAATCGATTAAAATAGTTTTCTATCAATTAAAATGATCAGTTCATGAAACCAGAACATATAATTACTGATCAGGTACAAAAGAATTTCTAGATTTTGTTCCTGCAAAACAGATTTAGCATATATCTGGTACCCTTTTTAGAATTATAGGGTCCAATCAGGTTATATGGAGTGAATTCTTGGGAATCCACTTCATTCTTCCTCTTGGAATAACATACTTCTTGATTCTACAAAATTTAACAGAATGACCTCTTTTCGTACAATAAAAGCATTTAATAACAAATGATGAGTATGATTTCCTATTTCCAACAGTTTTTTTGGTTTTCTTGCTAGATGTAAATCCAATGCCAGATTTGTCAAAATAAGTTTTTGTGACCCAAGAAGAACATCAAGATTAGCTTGACCTTGTGTAAATTTAGAAACAGTTTGTAACAAAAAAATCAATCTTCTTTTGTAAATTTGGACAATTATTGCATGGTTTGTTACATAAGCAATCAGAATTATCATGGATTAATTTTAAGAAATCAAGATCAGTTTCATCTTCAAGAATTTTCTTTTCAAGAGAATCAACTCTATTTTATAGCCAATTGTTCATGCCTTTTAGCCTATCATTTTCTCTTTTAAGTTTCTTGATTTCTTCATGCATTTCATTAAATGCTTCTTGCAATGAGTTATAATTCACAAAATTAGAAGAGTTAGAACTTACACTACTGGTTTGATAATTCTGGTTAGCCATTAGACACAAGTTAGCTTCTTCATCATTAGAAGTTTCTGTTGATGAGGTATCATTGTCATCCCATTCTATATATGCTCTTCTTTCTTGTCATTGTGTTTATTCTTTTCTAGACACTCCATTCTTACATGACTCTGCTTACCACAACCATAGCACTTATAGTTAAAAGAATCAGATTTATTTTCATACCTTTTGTGTTTTTCTTTATCTTGGATCTTTCTCTTGAGAAACTTGTTAAAATTTTTGACTAGCAATCCAAGATTTTCACTTTCTTCTTCTGATTCTTGATCTTTTTCTTCAGCTTTGAGCGCTATGCTTCTACCTTTCTTTTCAGAGATTTCTTGCTCATTGAATCTGTTAATTTCCATCTCATGTTCTCTGAGTTTTCCAAATAAGGAGGTTGTTGTCATGATGGATAAGTCTTTTGACTCTGATATTGCTATGACCTTAGGCTGCCAAGACCTGTCAAGACATTTAAAAACTTTTATATTTAATTCTTCTTTATCAAAAGTCTTACCTAAGCCCATTAGATGGTGATGATGTGAGTGAAGCATTTCTACACATCGGCAATACTTTCTCCGGTTTTCATTTTAAACAGCTCATATTCTCTTATGAGAGTATGCATTCTAGCTCTCTTTACATTAGTCGTTCCCTCATGAGTAACCTCAAGAACTTCCCACATTTCCTTGGCAGATTCGCATTGAGAAACCCTGAAAAACTCATCCATGTTTAGTGCAAAAGTAATTATGTTTTTAGCAGTACAATAACTTTGAACTTTTCTTTTCTCTTCATCATTTAAGCTAGACATTCTTTTTCTGTAATTAATGGACCATTAACAATTACATCCCAAACATTTCTATCAATAGATTCAATAAAGATCTTCATCCTAATCTTCCAAAATGGATAATCTGTACCACAAAAGAGTGGAGGTCTATTAATAGAAGCTCCCTCAGAAAAAGTTAATTTGTTTTCAGCCATGAAAGATTTGGACCGAAAGTCTTGAGTATTTTTCAAGACCCTTTCTCTTGATACCAATTGTTAGAAAAAGAGGCTGAGATCAATAGGGGGGGTGAATTGATCTTTGAAAGATTTTCGCAATTTACAGATTATCTATTTCAAAGATTAAGAGTTCTGACTAATTCTTGAATCAAGCAAAACAAACAATTGAAATAAAGACAACAGCAGAATTAAAGAGAGTAAGATTTAGAAAAATACAACCAAGATTTATACTGGTTCACCCAATCCCAGGGCTACGTCCAGTTCTCAACCAAATTCCAGTTGAGTTCCACTAGATTGAATGATTTACAGATTACAAATTCCAATCACACACCCAACCTACCACAAGAACCAAAATTCCAGTCCTTGTACCTAAACCTTCACCAAGAACCAATTTCCAGTTCTTGAACCAACCTGCAGCCAAATTCAAGCTACAGAACCAGTGCCCAACAATTCCAGACACCCAATATATAGTAAGGAAATGTAAAGAAACAAAGAGAAGAAACTAGAACACTCAAACCCGGATTATGGAGCTCTGCAGAATGAGTTTCTTCACAAAAGAAATGCAAAAATTGCCTCAAGAAAGAACATTGAAAAACTTCCCAAAACTTGCGTGATTCTTTCTTGAAAGTAGCTCTTATGATTGTTTGATTGATTGCACAAAAGTATGTTTTAAAATACTGAAGCAATCTTGTTTATATAGAGATTTGTTCTAACTGCTGGTTTAATTAATCTGTTAAAACAATCTTTTAATCTGTTAAAAGTCTTGAATTAATCTGTTAAAACTTCTTTTAATCTGTTAAAATGTTCTTGATCATTTTCCATATTTGTTTTAACTGATACGACAACGTTTCAATCGTTTAAAACACTTTGTAAAAAATACCTTAAGTTTTTTTTAATCGATTAATTCGCTTTTTAATCAATTAAAATTCTGCCAAATATTTTCATAAAACTTTCTAAGTGATGTTAACTGATAACAGCCAGTTTTAATCAATTAAAACAGTTAGCAGAAATTCTCTTAAGTTGTTTTAATCGATTAAATCGCATTTTAATCGATTAAAATTATTCTAATCGATAAAAAACTCATTCTGATCGATAATATGCTGGATTACATAGATTACAAAATACTTCAAGTTGTTTTAATCGATTATTTCGAAGTTATATCGATTAAAATACTGCCAAAACACTTTCCAGAACATTTTAAGTGATTTTCATCGATTATTTCGAAGCTATATCAGTTAAAACACTGACAGAAGGTTTTCAAAAATTCCTTTAATGAAAACAATCGATTAATTCGAAGATATATCGATTAAAACAATTCCAGTGAATGTTTTAAAAGGTTTTAATCGATTATTTTGAAAACCTATTAGTTAAAAACCTGTTATGTAAGTGTTAAGAACATTTTAGCTGATAAAGCTCATATAATATCAGTTAAAACAATTTCTTAAAAACCATTTAACCGATTACTTTGGTTTTTAATAGATTAAACATCTTTAGAGGCATTTTCAAAATCTTTTAAATGATGAAACCTCATGCAGCAGAGAGATATGAATAATTAAACCTATGTATAGATGCAGACTCACTAATCACTTCTACTCTTTTAACCAAGTAACCTTTGACTTCATTTGACTTCATCAAATTAACAAGGTCTTCGTTTTATGAAATGATTCAAATAAGATCTTCATCACTTTCATACAGTAGTTATGACACAAACAACACATAAATGGAATTGGCAATGTACCATTCCATGTATTCTCTTGTGTGATAGAAAGACTCTTGCATTAGTAGACCTGTTACTACAAGGCCTCATCTATTGTTCCATATATTGATCCATTTGACATGTCTTATTTGTCAATTTTCATCAGCTCTCCTCTGTATGTCAATTTTGTGAAAGTTGTGTATATTTTGTGAAGGAGAAGGAATTTCCTTAAACAAACCAAATTAAAACTTGACCTGATCATATTGATGTCATTTCACAATTGTAAAACAAATTATGGTAGTGCAAGACGTCCACAGTTATGAATCTCGGTATGTTAGTGCCGGTATTATTGATGTTTCTAACCCTTGATATGGTGCCCATAAAAACTACAACGAAGTTATGAGTAAGTAGTTAGTAAAAATTAATTTAAAATATATATTTAATAAGTGTTAATTGAGTTTACCTGGTGAAATTGAATATGATCAATCCTTGCTCAGTACCCCACAATAAAAGTACCCAACAAGATCATTGTGGGGTACATTATGAAAATTTAACCCTGCCCCCACTCCATATGCACACAAATGGATATGTTGGTTGTACGCGACTAACTATTGCAATATATGGCATGCAATGGCATACCCATGATTGCAATAGTGATGCACAACCACCCATTGTTTTCACCCTGACATCGATAACTAAACCTATAGAACCCCAACTATATCACTTGGTTCTATGTAAATTAGTCAAAAAATTGTAAATACCCGAGGTGTACTTTGTTACCTATTTTGTCGGGCATCAAAAACCTACAATTAATATATATATATATATATATATATATATATATATATATATATATATATATATATATATATATATATATATACCCCAACATGGGCATGTAGTTATTCCTCTAGTAATGGCAACATGTTATCTCTTAGACACTTAAGCTTAGTTATTCCTCTAATGAGTGTTTCACCTTTGGTTGGCACGACTCCCAAGTACATGTCATACATCTCTTTCCATTTGAACATTGTGGTCTAATGATCATATGACCATCCATTCTTAGCCCAAGTTGTAGTGCAACATCTTCTAATGTGATGATGCATTCACCTATAGGTAGATGAAATGTATGCATTTTAGATCTACATCTCTCCACCAAAGCACTGACTAAACCATGTCAACTTTTAGATGTATTAATCTTGCCACTCCCTGAAAGCTAACTTCCTCTAGTATAGGAACAACTAAAAGGTGTGGCTCGAACATTGGGTGACAGTATGAAGACACAATACCATCTTCGAGGTCCTACAATAATAGAGAAATTAGGTAAAATTTGTTAAATATAATTAACATAATTAAGAAATAAAGAGGATCATATAAACAATATAGACATAAGAATATTATCATTGCTCTTATGGAAGTAGACCTATGCTCAATTTGTTTCCAAAACAACATGGTTGAAGGTTTAGTATCTTAGTTTTAAAAACACAAAATATAATTAAACTTAGTAAGATGTTTCTGAAAGTGTTGCATAGGAGAAGCTTGAAATGATACTATATATAGAGGTAAGTGTACACAATGTGCATGTCCTGTGAGTTGAATCGTTAAATGACCTAGAAACCATCTTGATTGTTAATGTATGGAAAGTTTATCTTGGATGTTGCATTTTGTTGACACCTAGGCCCGTGTGGGTCAAGACATACATTAGAGGAATCTTATCATGAATAGTGACCTCTACCCTGTGAGTTGGACCGTGGATGATGTGGAGACAATCTTAACTCTTAATGTATGTAGTGTTGATCTTGGTTGTCGATTTTTGCTAACACCTATGGTAGTATGTGTTAGGGCGTGCATCAAATGAATCTTATCATGAATAGTTACCTTTATCTTGTGAGTTGGATCGTTAGAAGATGTGGAGGCAATCTTGGTCATTCGTGTATAGAGATTTGATATTGGTTGTTGCTTTTTACTGACACCTAGGGTAGTGCATATCAGGGTGTACATCAAAGGAATCTTATCATGAACAGTGACCCTTATCCTATGAATTGGATTGTTAGATGATGTGGAGGCAATATTGGTCGTTGATGTATGGAGAATTGATCTTGGTCGTTGCTTTTTACTAACACCTAGGGTAGTGTGTGTCAGGGTGTGTGTAGACCCCGAATATTGTCTGGCCTTACAACAAAGTTAAAAAATCCTCCATTTTGAAGATAGACAAAGCTTCGGTAGTCCCTTAGTAGTGTTCACTAGGCTCCATGTAAGAAAGGAAGAATTTTCTTGGAGAAAATAAGAAAAAAAAAATTCGTCAGAAGACCTGAGATGGTCGTCCCGAATCCCAGACGCTCCTTGGTGGCCTGGGACGGCCGTCCCAAATCCCAGACGATCATCCCACCCTCCTTCGTGGCCTAGGACGGTCGTCCCAAATCCCAGACGATCGTCCATCCTCCTTGGTGGCCTGAGATGGTCGTCCCAAATCCCAAACGGTCGTCCCACCTGACAAAACTCGGGACGACTGTCCTGACCTTCTTGGTGAGCATGCCTATAAATAGGACATCATTCCTCACTGCTTTTCACACTTTTTCACATCTAGAGACACTTCTACACATCTCTAGACACCGAGTGATCTTTTCAATTGTCTGTTTAGGCAAAAATCGGTTAAGGAAGTTTCTTTTGAGACATTCGGCTCTCGGCAGTTGAATATTGTTATTTGTTCGAAGGTTGTTAAGTGGTAAAAATTGATGTAATTATGATCTTAATTGTGTATAATCACTTAAATTATAGTGATTCTAATTTATTTTTCTCCCAATGTAGGATGAATTTACATAATACCTGGATACAATAGCAAAGATCATAAATGTGAAGTAATTGAAGAAAAATTGAAAGAAAGAAGAACGCTTGTGCGAATGAATGATGCGAGGCCCGACCCAAATTTTCATATAAAAAGATAAGACGCGTTTTGAGATGTAATTTTAGGTTTTTGGAGAAGAGACGCGACTGTTGTTCTGTTCTTTAAGGATTCTTCAATTCTTCCTCATTTGGAGCATTGTAATGGCCACCATGAGTGGCTAACTTCATTCTCTTAGGATTGGGTGCACTTCCTTGGAACTCTTTTGTATCATGGTGATATTTTGAGATATTAATCTATGTTTTTATGTTGTTATTCTTATCTTTTGTGTTTTGGAATGATTTATTCTTGATGTTTGGGATATGATTGGAAAATATATCTTGAAACCCTAGATTAGGTAAGAATATTCGCTACGTTAATTTCAAGGAATGGAATGAATGTATCAAGTGCTTAACACCCTAAACCTAATGCTGGAAAATCTTTTAACTGTGTGAGGAATCGACATTTATCAGGTTTTCTTATGAATTTCACATGTGAGGTGTAGACCCCAAATCTTGCCCGGCCTCAAAATAAAGAACAGAAGACCTCCAATTCAAAGATGGGCGAGTCCTAAAAGGTCTTTAGAATAGACCATTAGGCCCCATATTAGAGTAGGAAGGCTTTTTGTATGAAAAAAAATAAGGAATTCCACTTGAAGGGTCGAGACCACTGTCTCGCTTATCAAGACCGCCGTCTCGCCACTTGCTATGGTGAGACCGCCGTCTCGCCACTTGCTATGGAGAGACCGCCTTCTCGTTTGGCGAGACGACCTTCTCGCCATTTGTCAAATCGATACCACCATCCCGAATGGCGAGGCCGTCTCGCCATTTGCCAAAGGCGAGACCGCCGTCCCGATTGGGGAGACGGCAGTCTCGACCTTGCCAGGCGAGACGGCAGTCTCGACCTGACAGGCGCGAATCCCTATAAAAGGGGGGCACTCTCCCCTTCATTTCACACAGTTCTTCAACCTTTCCTTCTATCATTTGTTAAAATTATTCTCCTAGAGCCCCTCCGAAGCATTTTCGTACTTTTCTGAGTTTTCTTAGAGAGTTTTTATAGCGTTGCGAGAGAGAGATATCGACGTTGTAGAGCAAAGGACTGCCAAAAAGCGTCCTATTTTAAGAGAATTAATCAAGAAAGCTTGCTTCAGAGGTTTCTTCACTTTCTCCCTCTCTTTTATCGCTTTTTTATTTATATTCATCTATGCATTAGCTATTAGGGTCATGTAGTCGTTACTTTTTTAATTCCGCAAATAAAAGGGTAAAAGTGTTATTTTAAAGTTTATTTATGAAATAACTGGCCCATCATAGGAAACCCGAAAGGGGTGTCGTAGGGAGGCTAATACCTTCCCTACACGTAACTAACTCCCTTACCCAACTCTGGTTATAATGGCCAAAGTTGGTTTTCTTAAAAACCAACACCTTCTTTTTTTTCCTTTTCCAATGTTTTCAGTAAAAACATCGGTGGCGACTCCATAAGAACCCTCTTTGAAAACCTTGCTTTTAGGTCCAGCCCGGTTATCGGACAACCTAAAAGCTCACTTTCGAAAACCTCACTCTTAGGTCCAGCCCGGTTATCGGACAACCTAAAGGCGTTGTAATGTGACCCTTCTGAAATGCAAAAATGGGAGTTGGAATACCATCGCATCGCTCCGACCACCTCTTTTGACGGCGGTGACAGATGGTGACTTCACTGGGGATGCCTAGAGAGTTGATCCCATTTAGTGATGGGTCAGTTTAATAAATAAACCTAGAAATTTTGCTTTTACCCTACCTTCTCTTATAACATGTTTATTTGCTTGGCTTTAATAATTGTTGTTTGCTTATTTTACGCGATTATTTGAAATACAAACTGTACACAAACCCTTGCACACAACAGTTCCCTCTATACCCGAGGGCAAGTGAGAAATCCATAGGGAGTGGGTGGCAAGTACGATTTGTCATAGTGAGGGCCATGAGCCCACCGGTATGATTGGAAACCACCACTCAAGGTGATAACCTTCCTCTTTTGGCACAAAGACTGACTATGGCCTTGGTGCTAAGCATGGTCGGAAGGCTGGAGAGTGGGGACCCTATAATGGGGGCACCTTGGGGGCTTGACCTTGGTGAGGAAAATAGAACTACCCTAAACACGCACTCTTCTGCAGGAAAATCCTACCTCGTAATTAAAACATCATCCCACTTGTTCGCGGATGAGTGAATTGTGTGTGTGCATTTGTTTGTTGCATTTGATTGCATAGCATACTTAAACAAAAAATAAAAAAATAGAAAAAACCACAAAAAATACTTTCACAATAAACACCCTTATCTCGGACAGTCTGCCTTTTAGCTAGCCTGGTTTCAGGTTCTTTGTAATCTAAGTAACCACGCAGTCCGACAGAAGAGATAAAAGGGTAAAAAAAAAAATAATAATAATAATAATAATAACAAAATCAAAACATTTATAAAAATAATTTTGACAAAGTCGTATCATTTATATCGCATCATGTCATAAGTGAAAAAACCAAGAGAGAAAATAAATTCATAAGGAAAGTATGCATACGCATCATCTTAATAAATCTCTCAAAAAATGGGTCTTAGGAGCGTTTTTTGGGAAAATTTCTGGGTCAATCCCCTATGGGTATTTGCATCCTGTTCTTCACCTTTTCCTCTTTGTTTTGATATGTTGTGTGTTCAAATCGGACATCCGAGTCAAAATTTATCGCACTTTGAACATTTGCCGCCCCTTTTATCATAAAAAGTCCTTTTTTTACTAGTGCATGCATAAATACATTCATTCTAGGGGGCATTAGATATCCTTAAGACAAAGGCGAAAGAGACCGAAATGTGCTATTAAGGAAGGGACAAGTGTGCTAAGGTATGTGGGGAGCTTCGTTATACTCAATAGGGAAGGAACCATTATACCGAAGTGGGTATGACACTCCGCAAAGCGTAAGCTTTAAGGATGATACCAGAGCCATTGTCTTAAGGCACATCTATCCCACACTAATCATTCATTTCATTTCAAAATAGAGAATAAACGTTCTTAAATTCATGTGCATTCTAGAAAGTGGCTGGTCTTCTTCCTGTCCTCACTTGCGTGCAAAAGGCCAAGAGGATGGAGAAATTGGAAGAGCAAAACCGTGAGCTCACCATTGAGCTTAAGGCCATAAAGGAGCAAATGGCTCAATTAATGGAGCACATAGAAGAATAGAACTGCAAGCTCATCATCGAGCTTAATTCCATGAAGGATCAGATGATGCGGTTAATGGAACTAATGCGCCATCAACATATCCATCATAAAGGCATTCACATCGACCACATAGGCGAAAGGGTGGAGCAAGGACTGAAGAGCTGAAGGATCACTCAACATCCCACTCCCAGTGCATCATTCAAGAAGTTTCTTAGCAAGAAGGAGGAGAGAAGCATGAATGTCATCAATCTTACTACTCCTTCTACCCCTGCGCAACAAGCTAGGCAGCCACGAAAGCAAAGAAAGGAGTTCACCCCCATTCCAACCTCCTATGGGAGTCTACTGCCGAAGCTGTTAGAGACCGAGCTCCTAGCATGCATCCCTTCGAGGAAGATTGATCCACCCTACCCTGAGTGGTATAAGCCTAATGAAAAATGCACTTACCACTCAGGCACTCCTGGGCATTCTGTGGAAGATTGTCGGGCCTTGAAATACAAGGTCCAAGAGTTGTTGGATGCTGGATGGCTCACTTTCGACTCCTCCACTCCTAACATGGATATCAAGCCTCTATCGCCTCTAGAGTAATGAGGAGGGATAAAGAAAGCTAGCTGAATAGGGCTCTTCATGTTTTTTTTAAGCTTCCTGCATATCTCTCGCGGTTCCCGCCCGTGGTCGCGAGATCCTTGATTAAAAGGGCTTTGTAAATATTTTGTTTTCATCAATACAATGAGGCATTTGCATAAACATTCATATTCTTTTTTATTCTTTTCTCTCATTATTATTTCAAAATAAATGATGATAAAATCTAAGTCTAAACAGAACCAAATAAAAACAATCATGTCTATCATGGATGACTCTTTGGGGATCCGAAAGCCGAAGGCGAATGGACCGAGTCAGACAGTGAGAAGGGGACCATCTCCCCGGACATACAAAGGCTGTATATGGCCCATTTAGGAAGAAACTGAGGTCATCGATTTGAGGGCGAGGAAACGATAAGAAGGAAAATACCCAAATCGACAATAATGTGAGGGAAGAATTTGTACAATTGCCAAGAGAGTATGTGGACGCATGTGTATGACATGCCAACATCTCAAAATCCAAAACCATAAACCCTCTCTCTATCGACCTAAACTGAACAATGCAGTAATGGGCAACCAATAAGAACATTAAGACGATAATCCGGAACATGGTCTAAATCAACAAGGATCGTTATCCTTTGCCCTTCATGATTATCAAAGTTCTGTATGGTCCTCCACAGGAGCCACTCCATTTTCCCTTGTATATGGCATGGAGTTCGTACTACCAATAGAGGTCGAAATGCTTTCCCTATGAGTTACCATGGAAGCAAAATCCAAAAAAGCTTTGTGTGTCCAAAGCCAATGCAACCACTCATACCTAATCGAAGAAAAACGGGTTGAACGCCATACGTTATGAACAAAGCCTATCAAAAGAGGATTGAAAAAAAAAACTTACAATAAAAAGGTCAACCCCCATATTTACCATGAAGGAGATTTAATAAATTGATTTCGACCCAAAAATGGGCGGCAAATTGTGAATGACCCTTTGTGATTAAATGAGCTTCCTTGGGAGGAACTCTTATCCTCACCGACATATACTGAAAAGAACTTCGATACCCGGTCAACCCCAATGCGGTGAAGAAGTATTATGCTTGAAGGGCATTGCTCATGACCCGCCAGGATGAAAACCCGCAAAGGGCATCCTGGGCAAAAGTTAGGGTCCATTCGCCTCGCTAGGATATGTCCTAGGCAGAATTTAGAGGCTTTTCCAAAAAAAAAAAAGAGAGGAAGAAAGAAGAAAAGTGGGAAGAAGAGAAGAAAGAAGAATCCTTTAAGAGCAATGGTTGCCTTAGTCGAAAACCGAATGGCGGCTAAGGTCACACCCTTCGAGAAGCAAGCAGCCTTGTATAGTCTTCACTCCGGGCTCGAGCATCTCAACTAAGGCAATTAGGAGAACCAGGGGGGCTATAGACCCCAAATCTTGCCCGACTCCCTAATAAAGTCGAAGATCGCCCATTTTGAAGATGGTTAAGACTTTATCAAGCCCCTAGTAGCTTGTTCTAGGTTCCATTTAGGATAGGAAGGGTTTTTAGAGGCATTAAAAATCGGGAAATCCGCCGGAGACAGCAGATGGTCGTCCAGAACAGGCAGATGGCCGTCCAGGACAAGCAGATGTCCGTCCATGGCAACTTTAAGGCCATGGACGGCCGTCCACTTAGCTTGGACGGCCGTCCATGGCCAAAAGTTGTCATGGACGGCCGTCCACACTGCATGGATGGCCGTCCATGGCCACTTTTTGCCATGGACGGCCGTCTGCTTTGTCCAGACGACCGTCCACCTTTTCCAGGCCCGAATCCCTATAAATAGGAGCCTCATTTCTCTATTTTTTCACACCTTTCCCACTCCTCCACTCTCTTGGAAGCCTTTGACACTTGAGAGTGACCCTGAGCATTATTCTGGGGTTCGAGGGAGCTTTCCGATTTCCGTTAAAGTTGAAATCGGTTAAGGAAGTCTCTTTTTGAGACATCCGGCCCTCCGTAGAGTGACTTTTCTTTATTTTGCGAGAGGAGCGTGCTTGTAGAGTGCGGAGAATGCCAAAAAGCGTCCTTACGTTTTCGAAGAGTTAATATAAAGCTCGCTTCGGAGGTTCCTTCTCTATTCTCTGTATCTTTTACTGATTTTTTTATCGCTTTCTTTGTGTGCATTAGATAATAGGGCTATGTAGACATTTAAATTCTGCAAGTAGATAGAATAATAGGGTAAAAGCATAATTTCTTTAAGTATTTATTTTCTAAGTTAGTCCATCATAGGGAACCTGAAAGGGGCGTTGTGGGGGTGCTAACACCTTCCCCACATGTAACTAACTCCCTTACCCGACTCTGGTTGTAATGGCCAAAGTTGGTTTTTTCTAAAACCACTGCCTTTTTCTTTTTTACCTTTTTCAGTGTTTAAGGTTAAAACACTGATGGCGACTCCTCAAACCTATTAAAAAACCTCGCCTTTAGGTCCAACCCGGTTATCGGATGGCCTAAAGGCGTTGAACCGTTTCTTTCAAAAAACGTGAGTCATTTCAAAACCATTGCATCGCTCCGACCGCCTCTTCTGATGGCGGCGACAGATGGCGACTCCACTGGGGAAGCTAGAGAGTTGATCCCATTTAGTGATGGACTAGTTTAGGAAATAAAAACTAGAAATTACGCTTTTACCCTTTCTTGCTTTTATAGCATGCTTTACTGTTTGGCTTTAATAATTGTTATATGCTTATTTTCTGCAATTGTCTGAAATAAACTGTACACAACCCTTGCACACTACATACAGTCCCTCTATACCCAGGGGCAAGAGAGAATACACATAAGCAGTGTCGCCGCCGTCCGTTCCGACGTCCGGAGGACGTCTCGAACGTTCATGCGAGCGGTCGCGAAAAGATGGTTGAGACTCGCGTTTTTTGTTAAAATTGTGTTCATTGCTTCCGAGGTGCTCAACACTGAACTATCCTCTAATAGAAGCAAGGTTTTCGAAAAGGGGTTCTTTTGGAGTCGCCACCAATGTTTTGACCAGAAACATTGGAAAAGGAAAAAAGGCGTTGATTTTATTAAAAACCAACTTGGCCATTATAACCAGAGTTGGGTAAGGGAGTTAGTTACGTGTGGGGAAGGTATTAGCACCCCCACAACGCCCCTTTCGGGTTCCCTATGACGGATTTATTCATTAAGTGAAGATTATGAGAAATTACGCATTTACCCTATTTTATTCGTACAGTTATTTAGATATGGTTATCTACATGATGTATCTACATTGCATACAGAAAACAATAAATAAAGCAGTAAAGAAGAAGAGAATTGAGAAAAACCTCCGTAGCAAGCTTTATATTATGATTCTTGTACAAAGAGGACGCGTTTCGGCAGTCCTTCGCTCTACAATTGTTCTCTCCTCTCGATTACAGACTCGACTCGACTAAATTTTCTAGAAGAATCGAATGCCGGAATACAAATTCCTTAACTGATTGTTACCTTTTAAAGGCAATCAGAAAGATCATTCGAGAGAGGGAGAGAAGAAGACAAGTCTCTGAGTTGTCTGGTGTGTGGAGAATGACAAATGAACCTCCTATTTATAGTTTTTTCGCTGCCTGGAACTTTGGGACGGCCGTCTGGGTTGGGACGGCCGTCCCAAACGCGTTTTCTGCATTGTGCCAATCTGGGACGGCCAGTCTGGGTTGGGACGGCCGTCCCAAATGCAATTTTACAAAGGCTGAGACCCCCTGACGTTTGGGACGGCCGTCCCACATCTGGGACGCGCGTCCCACTTGTTCTGGGCCAGTTGGGACGGCCGTCCCAACTACGGGACGGTGGTCTCGGCCTGTTTTGTCCAGCTTTCGCGTTCTGGGACCCCCGGGAAGCTTTCCTTTCCTGTTTCGGACGTGGATTGATGTCGATATATGTCCGTTGAAGCTTTATCTTCATGTAGGAAGTCTTCTTGGCCTTCATTAAGATGTCAGGCGAACTTTTCCTTTGTTTGTACGAGGTCTTTTTAACTTTTATCGTGCAGATGAGCAAGCTCCATGTTGTTGCAGGAGGTTTCCTCGGTTTTGGGAAGCCGGATGAACTCCATCTTCGGGCGAAGTTCCTCTAGCTTTTATTTTGAGAGGCCGGGCAAAATTAGGGGTCTACAGCTGCCCCCCCTTCACCTGCCTAACTAATTCGTTGGTTTTAATATGCCGACAAAATTAGTTGGTAGGGGAAGGAGTTAACCCTTTTGCCCGGCTATCCTTCGGATGCTGCTCCTTGCTGATCCTCCGGATGATAAATATTTTGATAGGTACTAACCCCTATCGGGTTTGAGCCTTCTTTTTCTAAGGCTCTGGTGAGTACTTACCCTCACCGGGTATAAGTCTGTATTTTTACTAGACTTTTGTGGGTACCTACCCCCACTAGGTATGAACCTTGTTCTGCAATGGTTTTGGTGAGTACCTACCCTCACCTGGTATGAGTTTACATTTTGCTTAAACTCTTATGGGTATTTACTTCCGAGGTGTTCAACACCGAACTATCCTCTAATAGAAGCAAGGTCTTTGCATCCGTTTTTTGCAATGCTCCCGGTGAGTATTTTTACTCTACCTGATGCATTTTTGCTAGGTTTTTTGATAAGCCTCGTTCTGCAAGGCTTAGGTGAGTACGCACCCCACCCGGTGTGAATGATAAGCCTCATTCTGCAAGGCTTAGGTGAGTACACACCCCCACCCGGTGTGAATGATAAGCCTTTTTCACAAGGCTTAGGTGAGTACACACCCCCACCCGGTGTGAATGATAAGCCTTTTTCGCAAGGCTTAGGTGAGTACACACCCCCACCCGGTGTGAATGATAAGCCTTTTTCACAAGGCTTAGGTGAGTACACACCCCCACCCGGTGTGAATGATAAGCCTTTTTCGCGAGGCTTAGGTGAGTACACCCCCCCACCCGGTGTGAATGATAAGCCTTTTTCGCGAGGCTTAGGTGAGTACACACCCCCACCCGGTGTGAATGATAAGCCTTTTTCACAAGGCTTAGGTGAGTACACACCCCCACCCGATGTGAATGATAAGCCTTTTTTCACAAGGCTTAGGTGAGTACACACCCCCACCCGGTGTGAATGATAAGCCTTTTTCGCAAGGCTTAGGTGAGTACACACCCCCACCCGGTGTGAATGATAAGCCTTTTTCACAAGGCTTAGGTGAGTACACACCCTCACCCGGTGTGAATGATAAGCCTTTTTCGCAAGGCTTAGGTGAGTACACACCCCCACCCGGTGTGAATGATAAGCCTTTTTCACAAGGCTTAGGTGAGTACACACCCCCACCCGGTGTGAATGATAAGCCTTTTTCACAAGGCTTAGGTAAGTACACACCCCCACCCGGTGTGAATGATAAGCCTTTTTCGCAAGGCTTATAGGATGAACTTTTTTATAGTCAATCCTATGATCATCTGTTTTTTGGAGACGAGTTGACGGCTTACTGTTTTTGGTCATGCGTCTCTGGGGAATATTTGATTTTTCTTTTTGACTTTTCTGTTTTCGTCATCTGGTTTTACCATTGATTTCTGTATTTTGGCTTTTCTTGTTTTAGCCATCCGGCTTTTGCCGGGGATTCTTTGATTTTGGCTTTTCTGTTTAGCCATGGGGATTTCAATGTTTTGGCTTTTTCTTTTAGCCATCCGGTCTTGACCGGGGATTTCTGTATTTTGGCTTTTTCTTTTAGCCATCCGGTCTTGACCGGGGATTTCATTGTTTTGGCTTTTTCTTTTAGCCATCCGGTCTTGACCGGGGATTTCATTGTTTTGGCTTTTTCTTTTAGCCATCCAGTCTTGACCGGGGATTCTTTGTTGGTTGCCTCTTGTTTAGGCAGGAATCCTTTGGGGATTTTGATTTCTATTAGTTGCGCCTCTTGATTAGGCAGAAATCCACTTGGTGAGATTTTTGTTTGGTTGCGCCTCTTGATCAGGCAGAAATCCTCTGGGGATTTGAGCTTTTTGTTGATTGTGCCTTTTGTTTAGGCAAGAACCCACTTGGGGATGTGATTTCTATTTGGTTGTGCCTCTTGATTTAGGCATATGCTTCAATAGTGGTGAAGACTTAGGTTTTGGATTGTTGATTTCCCGTTTCTTGGGGATATTGGCTTTCTGCTTGCCTGTTGGAAGTGAAGACTTTGCTTTTCACTGGGGATATTTGTATTTGGGAATTTATACGCGATTCCCTGAGGATATAAACTTGTAGTTTTGCCTTCGTTTGGTAGGCTCGCTGGGGATTTTTCTTTTTGATGATCCATTGGGGAATTAATTTCATTCCGGGGATCTATTTTGAATTGCCCCCCTAGGGAGGAATGGAGTTTTTGACTCCTTATTTGACGCTGTTGTTTGAGTTGGCTTTGCCTATGCTCTTATTCCTGCTGGGGAAGCCTTTTATGCACATTGGCTTTTTCTTTGGATGAAAAGATATTTTTTCTCTTTTCTTTTTGGTGATCCCTAGGGAATTTTTCTCTTTGGGATCTAATCCTTGATTAGTTTTGAGCTTCTGACTTTGTGAGGCTCTTTATTGAGCGGAATGAAGAGATTTTCTTTTTCTCTTGGGATTCACCGAGGAGTTTGTCAGCTTCCTGGGGATTCAAATTTGATGATGGAGTCTTGGCTCCTGGCTTTGTGAAGCTTCTTATCTGAGCTGGAAGATGGAAAAATTTTTTGTTTTCCTCTTTTTGTCTTTTTGTAGACTTTTCTTGATATACTTTTCTTGGAGATTTTTATTTGGCCTTTTTCTGTGGTGGCCTCTATTAGGGGATGAAAAGTTTTTATTTCTTTTCCTTTGGTTGCCCCCTAGTGATGTGGAGGATTTGATTCCGTATTTTCTTTGATGGACTCTTATGTAGTCCTTATTCTCCTTATTCTCCTTATTCTGCTTTGGGGAAGTGACGGAGACTCTTGCATGAGTGTGCTTGATGACTCATGTGGTGATGAAGCTGAGTCGTGAGGTAGTCTTTTTTGTTTTGCCTTTGGAGTAGGAAAGGATCTTCTTGGGAATGGTCAAGCCTTTCCGTTTCGCTTTTTCATTTTGATGGTGTCCTTTTTTCATTTTTTCATTTAAATATTAATATATTTATATCAATATATAAATATATCAAAATATAAAAATATAAAAATATAAATATATTAATATATAAATATATAAATATATAAATATATAAATATATATAAATATATATATATATATATATATATATATATATATATATGTCGATTGTACTTTGAATGACTATGTTTGATGACTCATGTGGTGGCGCTAAGTCATGAAGTATTTTTCTCGCCTTTGAATAGGCAAAGATCTTCTTTGGGGATTTTCAAGCCTTTCTGTTGGCTTTTCTGTTTTGACGTACCTTCTTTTGTTGGTATAGAAGGTTGATGGTTGGAGCTATTTTCCTTGAAGCTCCTTATTCTGCTAAAATGGTTTTTGATTTCGTCTTTTTCTTTCGCGATTTAATTTTTATCGCGAGCTTTGTTTGAAATTTGACTTTTTAATAGATCATGTGTGCCTTTTATTTTGTACACATGGGCTTTTAAAATGCTAAGTGTAAAACAGAAATATTTATTACTGCTTTTTGTTGGATACATTTTAAGCATATTCGAAATACTAGAAAGCTATAAAAATAAATCCTAATCGTCCGCCTCCGGGCTAGAATGGGCAGATGGTGCCGGCGAAGGGAAGCGCGGAGTAGGCGGCGCTAGAATCTCGCCTCGAGTCCGGACCAGGCTCTCTATCCGGCGGTCCGTCCCGTCTTGCCCGACGTCGGCTAGCTAAACCGTTGGCGTATAAACCGGAACTCTCCTTCCATATAGGCGTGTTCCTCGTCTAAGCGTCGGTACAAGCCGGAGAAGTCCGGATCGCGTGATTGCTGCTGGGATTCTGAAGTAGTGGGGATGTCTTGCGGCGTATCGAAGTCGCGCATATCCCATGAAATTGAGATGATAGGGTTTAAGATGAACCCTTTTCCTTCTCTGCTGAGGATATTCATGTGCGTCAGCACTCCTCCGTTGATAGGCTCTGGTTGAAGTTCAGCTGGGATATCTTCTCCGTCCGTGCATCCCCAATATTCAGCTTGAGGGGTAAGGAAGGGAGCCACCATGATCGCTCCCGCTGGTCCCCGAGTACCGCATTCCTTTACAGCCTTCGAGAATGCGTATCCCGGTTACATCGGTGTCCCCGATGCATGCAGGAGACTATAAAAAGATCAGCCAGCCGTGACCTTTCCCTCGGCTTTCCTTCCCGCCGTGAATGGTCCCAGCAAGTAATTTGTGGCAAATGCGAAGAGGGGGATTGAAGGCTGCACCCTTCGGATTAGATGGGAGATTGATAGCTCCAGGTAATCTCCTTCCACATACCGGTGGTGGTGAGAACGGTAGGTTTCTCCGGATATGCGACCGATATTCCGGTGTTCTTGTATCGGCCAGCTGGCGTAATCCCATGATGACGTTGAAGTCATCCAGGGCAGTGGTCCCGGTAGGCTCCATCCATCCAAGTAGGAGACAACTTGTGTTGGTGGCACTCCAGGAATTGTAGATGGCATTTCCATCATGTTGACAGAGGCGAGAAACTCCATCAGTAGCGGTGCGATGGATCCGAGTGGGCGGCTCGCGGAGTAGGAAGTCCCATCCTATGTTGTGGATGAACTTCCTAACGTCTTGCTCCCAGCCGAATGTAGCAAGGATCTCAAAATTTAACCGCAAAGATAGGGTACCAGGAAAATTGTTGGATATTTGCCAATCGTTGTTGATGCGCTTCGCCATCATCATGCTAGTGACAGGAGTTCTCCTAGCAAGCAGTCCGGTGCGTTTTCTTCGGACGAGGCTTCTCCGTGTTCCATTGTGAGCTCTACTCTCTTAGAAATGCTAAAAATGTATGGAGGAGGAGGAAGAGCAAGATAGGAGGCTTGGAATGAGGTGCCAAAGCTCAATTCCCGCACCTCTCATATATAGCCGCGCAGGGGAGTTTGGGACGGCCGTCTCAAATGGCAAAATTGGTCATGGCTCAGCCCCCACCTGAGACGCACGTCTCAAACAAGAAATGGCACTTGGGACGGCCGTCTGGACATTGGGACAGCCGTCCCAAGCTTCTTATGCTGGTTTTTCAACTTTTTGATGAGAAAGAAGATGGGACTCCATTCATTGATGTTTTAATGCATGAAATGTTTTATGAAATGCATCCTATGATCTATTTCAGTTAATATTTCGAAAGTTTTAACTGATGCGCTTTGACTTCGGGTGCGTTCTTGGTGTTGTACCTTAATGTCATCTTGTTTCTTGGATAACAAGCTTAGCTGTATTGATTTGCCGTCTTGGAATTTTCTTTGCTATGGCCGAAGAGTAATCTTCTGTTTTGTAGGGCAACTGCCATATCAATGCCTTTCTTCCTTTCCTTAGGGATTTCAACCTTCCTATTGATCACTATGTTACCACATTCCCCTTTATTACTTGAATGCTTTATAGTGAAATGGTCAAGAGAAGAGAAAGAAAAGGATTTGTATCAAAGGCTTGTGTTTTAGAGGGATATTTTTGTATGAAAGGTCTTTGTAAGAATGGCTAGCCCAAGTTGGTCGGTGTTTAGGCTAGTTTAGACAAAACGTTTTGCTCTTATAACGAGGCGTCGTTGCTTATTGTTATATAGCGCTTTTTTGCGATTGATTAACTTCCCTAGGCCGCCCTTTCGTGTTTTCAGCCTAGGATGCCGTGCTTATGTCCTAACTTTTGTCTAGGTTTCCCTCTTTTGTATTTATTTTTAAGGAATACCTAGTGGACTTTTTATAACCCTAACTTTTGCCCAGGTTACCCTTTATTATTGTTCTGGATCTCCCGCCGAGTTTACCCTAACTTTTGCGCAGCCCCCTTTGTGGGTTTCCCGCCGGTATTTTGCCCTTTTATTTTCTTGTCTCTGTCTTTGACCTTGACGGGCTTTCCTTTTTTGTATGCGTATATTTTTTTGCACAACATTGTCGAAACTTGATTTTATCAAGATAAATTTTAGTTGTGTTTTTAATTAATCAATCCTTTTTGACTTTACTTTGCGGCGCTTTAATTATTCAGACGCATTTGGAACAAAACACTTTATCTAAACCTTGTTTATTAAAATGGGGTATAGATACATTTAGTAAGAAAAGAAGCAGATAGTAAGAATAGCATTCTTTTGTAATTTCAGTGGAAATGTGTGCCCTAAAGATGCTCTGGGACTGGCACACCCCGAGGAGTGATCTCTAATAGTCACTAGGTTTACATCCTTTAGAATCGAAGAAGGACACCTAATGACTAACGCTACCCTTTGCGCTAATACCCCTCCTTTTCGGAATATCATCTTCGAGGGGTAAGATTTCCCTATTTTCCGTATGGCTTGATCTTTTGTAGGGTCGTACCCTAATCCATACTTTAGCGGGTTGTCCTTGAAATCCGGTGGCTCTCTTATGCCTTGAGCGTTCTTTCCGAGTCCCTGTCCTGGGCAATATCCATATCTTTTCATCATATGGGCCACCTTCATATTACTAGGGAGTCTTTCTATATTGGCAATTTCGAGTGCTTGAAAAGATGTTTCAAGAGCCTCTTCAGCTGCATCCACATATGGTTGGACAGACGGTTTACTTATTAGAAAGTCTTCTTCAGCTTGAACTGTGACGAGTTTATCGTTTGTCACAAACTTGACTTTCTGGTGGAGCGTTGAAGGTATTGCCTTAGCGCTATGAATCCAAGGTCTACCAAGGAGACAACTGTATGCTGGCGTGATATCCATCACGTGGAAGTCTATGTTGAAAATAGTAGGTCCAATTTGGATAGGTAGACTAATCTCTCCTACTACTTCACGTCTTGACCCGTCAAAGGCTCGAACAACTGTATTACTCGGGCGCATGTGGGCTCCTTGCACTGTTATTTTGTCGAGTGTACTTTTAGGCATAACATTTAGGGATGACCCATTATCCACAAGTACTTTCGAAATGAGATATTCTTTGCATTTGACAGAGATATGCAAAGGCTTATTATGATTTGACCCTTCCAAAGGGAATTCTTCGTTGGTGAAGGTAAGATGATTATTAGCTGTAATATTACTAATAATTCCTTCGAACTTGTCTTGGGATATTGCATGCGGAACGAATGATTCATTCAAAATCTTTAACAGTGCGTTTCGATGCGGTTCCGAACTCATGATGAGTGATAACAAAGTTATCTTTGCTGGAGTACGATTGAGTTGATCGATGATGGAGTACTCACTTTGTCTTATGTACTGGAGTAACTCATCTGTCTCTTCCTTGGATTCGTTTTCTTCTTCGGCTTTATTTTTCATTTTATCTTTAGGAATATTATCTTGTAATTCCTTGGGGGAATATATTCTTCCGCTTCTTGTCATGCCCCCAATACCGGCTATGTTGGAGATATCTTGATTGACTGACGATTCTTCTGAGTATCTCCAAGGTACAGCTTTATTTGATTCATAAGGGAAAGGACGCGGTACGACTAAGCGTAAAGGCGTTATTGCTTCTTCCTTTTTAGTGTTTGGAATGATTAACGGTGCTTGTTTGTTATCATCTTCAGATTTATTGACCGTCGTAGAGATTTTGATGACGAAAGGCTTCTTTTCCATTTTTCTGATTTGTGGAAAGCACATCAGTTAATCCTTTCTTTTTATTATCTTTATTTATTAAAACGAGGAGGGATATGTGAATGTATGCAACTTATGAATGCAATAGACAATTTAAGGAAAAAAAATCCTTTTATTAGAAAGTGTTTATCCTTCTATACAATGCTTTGAAGCAAATGTTGACAAAAGCGAAAAAGCTTGAAGAATCCTATAGATAAATTAGGCTTTCTTCGTAATTCGTCTTCAGCTGTTATCACGTAATTTTTGAGCGTCTTGATTTGCTCAGATACTGCCTGACTCATATCTTCACTATATTGACGAGCATCTTTTATCTTTTCTTCTTGATGAACGATCAAGGCTTGCTGCTGATCAGACCTTTCTATTGCTTGGTCTCTTTCGCGAAGTAGTTGACCGTATTGAGCTAATCCATCTTTTTCTTTTTCACGTAGCTCCTCTAGGTCTTCTCTCGTATTTTTCAGCGGTTTCCCACCACTTTTGTGCTTTTGACCGAGTATTTGCTAGGTCATCCTGTATTAGCTTGATCGTTTTTGCCTGTTCTGTTAGCGCACTCTCAAGATGTGCTATTTCATCGCTCATGTCCCGGAATAGACTATCTTGCTCAAGCCTTGGCATCTTCAATGCTTGTTTAGTCTCTTCCTGATAGTCAAGCACAATCATCTTTAAGATGCTCTATTTCGTGGTCCTTCTTTTTGCATTGCCTTTTTAGACCATCTATTATAAGGGCTGATTCTTGCTCTTTTTCTTCAAAAGCCCTCACTCGAGCTTCCATGACTTCAACCCTCTTGTTCAAGGCATTGACCTGCAGCTTGTAGCTCCTCACCGGCTAATGTCGTGGTGAATGAAGCGTATGGTCGGGGTATCCCTCTATTTTTCCTCCATTCCTTGTACTCACGGGATGTAGATACCTGAGCCTTTCCGAGTTCTTTATCCCCCATGTAGACCGGTCTTTCCCATGCTTTCCGGACAGCAGATACTTCTTCAAAGCTATGGGAATAGTGGCATAGACTCAGCCTCTCCGAGCTCTTCTTGGGTTGGCGTAGTCTCGAGTTCTCATAAGTTGTCTCATAGCCATTTTAGGAGAGTAGGCTATACAACCTTTGAGACCTAGAAGTGGTATGCTCGTGTAATCTCCGCATCGTACCGAATATAACCGGCTCGAACCAAGGGCAAACCCAAGATACATGCTCTATGTTCCAGTTTTCTAACTCGGCTCTCCACTCTAAAGCTTGATGATGTTGAAGAGGGATTTTTGAGAAACTTCTTAAAGGGACAGGAAATACACCCATGTGGCTTGAGGCGTAAAAGTGAGTAACACCCCATACATATAACAGTGAAGTACAACATCTCGAGTGTTTTTCCCCGTTTCGTCGGCAAAATTCTACAGTAAAGCGTGGTATCAGCAAGGATTGCAGGTATAGGACTTTTTGAATACACATCCCAGTGCAAAGAATGCATCCATCGCAGAGATGATCCACAATATTTGCATGAAATGGGAATAATATGATTCCGAACATTGCCAATGCTAGAGTTTTGTTGAATGTAGACCAATCTTTCTTTTCAGCCTAAAGAGGTCAGTGGTCTTCTATTACAGTATATTTTCCAACCTCTGACATTCCCTTTCCCCGTAAGGCGATTGATGAGAAGGCAGTCGTATGATAGTAGCAACCTTTCTCACTGGCCGTATATTCTCCCGAGCAGACATAAACCCCAACCGACCGAGGCCATCTAACCATGAGTTCGTATTCCTCTAAGGTTGGTACCAGGTCAAACCGCGAAAACTCAAAGCAGTGCAGCATTGGGACTCCGAAGTGGACCAATGCTCTAACAAATATTGGATCGATGCTGATCTTTAGGAGGTCAAGAATTCTTCCATAAGATTTCTCAAAACTAGCACAGACCTCCTGCGGCATATAAGTACACAACCGCCTTAGCTTCTCTACACTGCATGTAAGGATCTCCACTTTCTTTAATTGTCTACTACCGGATCCCTCCATTATCTAGCAAAAGTGAAAATGCATGATATGAGGATGGGTTTTTGTAAATGCATGTATGCAAGTGTTTATTTTTCTAAGTATTATCATGTTTTATTCCTAATATGATGCATGATAATACTAGGTTTTTCTTGTAAGGAAAGCTTATCTATATGAATGTTTATGGATTTCAATGAAGAGAGTCCTATTTTCTTCTCTTTTTATTTTTATGAAGAAAAGGTGATATGAATTATAAGACTTTTGCTAATAATTTTTATTTTGTAAAAGGCATTTTTATTGCTTTAATTGTTTTTATATTTTTTATGACCCTTTATCTCTTCTGTCGGTCAACGTGGCTACTTAGCTTGCAAAGAACCTGAAACCAGGCTAGCTTAACTGAAGACTGTCCGAGATAAAGGTCTTTATCTTATCGCTTTTTTGATTTTTAGGGTTTTTCATTTTGTTTGTTTGTTGTATGATTACCCTATGCTAATGCATCAATACAAATGCAGCAAACGAATGCACACACAATTCATACATCCACGAGCAGAGCCACGCTTATTTAATCACGAGGTGGGATTTTCCTGCAGAAACGTGCTTGGTTTAGGTGGTTCTAACTGTTCTCACCAGGCCAAAGGTCCCCAAGGTGCCCCCATTATAGGGACCTCTCAATCTTTCAATCCTCGGGTCATGCACGGAACTCCGTGTCGACACCCTTAGACCAAAAGAAGAGAGTTATCACCTTGAGTTGGTGGTTTTCCGACAACGGTAGTAGCCCCGTGTGCCAACTAACCGATCGTATCTGCCACCCACTCCCTATAGGTATTCACTCTTGCCCCCGGGTATAAAGGGACTGTTGTGTGCAAGGGTTTTTGTGTGCAATTTATATTTCAAACAATTTGCAAAAATAATCATACAGCAGTTATTTAAAGCCATACAATAAAAACATACGTAAGGGTAAAGGCGTAATTTCAAATCTTTGCTTAGTTTGAATTTATCCGTCACTAAATGGGATCAACTCTCGGACTTCCCCAGTGGAGTCGCCATCTGTCGCCGCCGTCCGTTCCGACGTCCGAAGGACGTCTCGAACGTTTATGCGAGCGGTCGCGAAAAGATGGTTGAGACTCGCGTTTTTTGTTAAAATTGTGTTCATTGCTTCCGAGGTGCTCAACACTGAACTATCCTCTAATAGAAGCAAGGTTTTCGAAAAGGGGTTCTTTTGGAGTCGCCACCAATGTTTTGACCAGAAACATTGGAAAAGGAAAAAAGGCGTTGATTTTATTAAAAACCAACTTGGCCATTATAACCAGAGTTGGGTAAGGGAGTTAGTTACGTGTGGGGAAGGTATTAGCACCCCCACAACGCCCCTTTCGGGTTGCCTATGACGGATTTATTCATTAAGTGAAGATTATGAGAAATTACGCATTTACCCTATTTTATTCGTACAGTTATTTAGATATGGTTATCTACATGATGTATCTACATTGCATACATAAAACAATAAATAAAGCAGTAAAGAAGAAGAGAATTGAGAAAAACCTCCGTAGCAAGCTTTATATTATGATTCTTGTACAAAGAGGACGCGTTTCGGCAGTCCTTCGCTCTACAATTGTTCTCTCCTCTCGATTACAGACTCGACTCGACTAAATTTTCTAGAAGAATCAAATGCCGGAATACAAATTCCTTAACTGATTGTTACCTTTTAAAGGCAATCAGAAAGATCATTCGAGAGAAAGAAGACAAGTCTCTGAGTTGTCTGGTGTGTGGAGAATGACAAATGAACCTCCTATTTATAGTTTTTTCGTTGCTTGGAACTTTGGGACGGCCGTCTGGGTTGGGACGGCCGTCCCAAACGCGTTTTCTGCATTGTGCCAATCTGGGACGGCCAGTCTGGGTTGGGACGGCCGTCCCAAATGCAATTTTACAAAGGCTGAGACCCCCTGACGTTTGGGACGGCCGTCCCACATCTGGGACGCGCGTCCCACTTGTTCTGCGCCAGTTGGGACGACCATCCCAACTACGGGACGGTGGTCTCGGCCTGTTTTGTCCAGCTTTCGCGTTCTGGGACCCCCGGGAAGCTTTCCTTTCCTGTTTCGGACGTGGATTGATGTCGATATATGTCCGTTGAAGCTTTATCTTCATGTAGGAAGTCTTCTTGGCCTTCATTAAGATGCCAGGCGAACTTTTCCTTTGTTTGTACGAGGTCTTTTTAACTTTTATCGTGCAGATGAGCAAGCTCCATGTTGTTGCAGGAGGTTTCCTCGGTTTTGGGAAGCCGGATGAACTCCATCTTCGGGAGAAGTTCCTCTAGCTTTTATTTTGAGAGGCCGGGAAAAATTAGGGGTCTACAAGCAGTGGGTGGCAGGTACGGCCGACCATGGTAATGGCCCTAGGGCCAGCAGGTCGTTGTCGGAAACCACCACTCAAGGTGATAACTTTCTTTTTCTCAGTCTAAGAACGCCAACACGGACATCCGTGCACAGTTGCAAGACTGGGAGATTGAAGGGTCCCTATAATGGGGGAACCTTGGGGGCCTGACCTTGGTGAGAACAATTAGAAGCTACCTTTGCCGATGCATTTTTCTGCAGGAAACCCCTACCTCGTAATTAAACGTCATTCTGTTCGCGGATGAGTGAATTGTTTGTGCATTCGGTTGTTGCATTTTGTTTGTTGCATAGCATAATCATACAACAGCGGAAAAAATACATACATAAAACAAAATCTCAAAAATATTTTCACTATAAACACCCTTATCTCAGACAGCCTGCCTTTTAGCTAGCCTGGTTTCAGGTTCTTTGTAAGCTAAGTAGTCACGCAGCCCGACAAAAGAGATAAGGGATGCTAAATACCATTCTTTTGCAATAACCATTTTTATCTCGGACAGTTTGCCTTGTAGCTATCCTGGTTTCAGGTTCTTTGTAAGCTAAGTAGCCACGCAGTCCGACAGAAGAGATAAAAGGTTTTAAAATAAATCAAAATAACTACCATAATGAGAGGAAATCGGGCCTTTTTCATGGTGTTAAGCATCGAATCCATCATACAGGTAGTTTCATTATTCTTCAAAAAAAATACAAAAAAATCGTGCACCATATAGAAAATAAAACATGATAATATTTAGAAAAAACAAACACTTTCATGCATACGAAAGCATCATACTCATACCATGCATTTTCTGTCATTTCTAGAAAGATGGAGGGATCAGGCAATAAACAGTTGGGAAAAGTGGATATTCCCCGCTACCATGTTGAGAAGTTGGAGCAATTGTGCGCGCTTATGCCATCAAAAGTTCGATCCGACTTCGAGAGATCTTACGGACGGATCTTGGACCTCTTGAAAATATGTGTTGACCATGTGTTCGTCAGAGTCTTGATCCACTTTTGGAGCTCCAGATTGCATTGCTTCGAGTTCCCTCAGTTTGATTTGGTTCCGACTTTGGAAGAATACAAACTTATGATCAGATGGCCCAAGTCAGCTGGGATCTACATTAGCCAGGGGGCTTACGTCTCAGTAAACAAGGTCGCTCACCTCATCCGATTACCACTTCCACAGTCTGCCCTAAAGGGAAAAGGGAGCATTTAGGGGTGGAAGATATCACTTTTAGAGGACCACTTATCCTCTCTGGCTGAAAAAGGAGATTGACCCACATTCAACAAGACTCTGGCACTAATTATGTTTGGGACCTTTTTATTCCCTTTCCATAACGACATCGTGGATCACGCCGCAATGGATGCCTTCTTTGCTTGGGACGTACATTTGAAAAGTCCCGTGCCTGCGCTTCTTGCCGACACCTTGCTGTCAGTAGAATTTTGTCATCATAAGCAAGGAAAAACACTTCGTTGTTGTTTTGCATTATTGTTTGTTTGGGGCATCACTCACTTCTATGCTTCAAGTCACATGGGAGCATTCCCAGACCCTTTGACGAGCTTCTCGAAGATCCCCCTCCATCATCGTGGTGCCATGGAATGGAAGACTGAGTTGGAACACTGGAACATAGATCACATATCTTGGGCATGTCCTTGGTTCCGACCTGGTCCCGTTCTTATCCGATGCGGAGATCACCCCAGTGTACCATTATTGGGCCTTAGGGGTTTCATAGCTTATTCTCTGAAGATAACTATGAGGTAGCTCATGAGGACCCAGACCACCCTAACACAGGAAGAAATCGGGGGATTGTGTTTCTTCTGCCGTTCCAGTAGCTTCAAGGATGCTTCCGCAATCCGAAGAGCATGGGAGAAACCAGTCTACGTGGGGGACGAAGAGCTTGGCAGGGCTCAAGTAGCAGTTTCTAGTGATTTTGAAGAATGGAGGAAGAATAGAGGGGTGCCACATCCACCCACTCCACCCCCCTCACCATCAGTAAATGCAGAACTACGAACTCGAGTCGACGCCTTGACCCAAAGGATATAAATTATGGGATCCCAATTGAGGGGCCTTGAGGAAAAAGAACAAGAATCTGTCCTTACCATTGATGGTCTGCAAAGGCAGTGCAAGAAGAAAGACCAATAGATAGAGTGTCTCAAAGATCAGTGTGCTGACTCCAATGAAGAGGCTGCCCGAGCATCTAAAGTTGCTAGAGCAAGCTCGGATAATCAAATCCAGGAAATGACGCCCAAATTAGCACACCTTGAGGCCGAATTTGCGAAGCAGGAACAGGCGATCAAGATGATGCAACAAGACCTCGAAAGGACTCGGTCTGAAGCACAACGAAAGAAGGAAGCCGCCCAAAGACTTAACAGGGACTTGGCTGAGCTACGATGCAAGGAGAGAGACGGATTAGCTCAGTACGACCAAGTGTTGCAAGAAAGAGACCGAGCCCTCGAGAAACTTGATGACTTACAGGCATTGGTCGTCCATCAAGAGGCAAAGATAAAAGAAGCTCATAAATACAGTGAAGATATGAGCCAGGCAGTCCATCGCCAGTCTGAAGCACTTACTCGTCATGTACGGGAAGCCGAAGGGGAATTACGTAGAAACCAGAACCCGCCTGTGGGTTTCTTTAGGCTTTTCCGTTTCTGCCAAAATGTGCTTCGTAGCATGGCCTAGGGGAATGTACACTTTTTCTGGATAAATAGAATCACGTTTTGTTTATCTATACAACTGTTTATTGCATTCATCTCGCATTCATTCACATATCTCTCCTTGCTTTAAAATTAATAAGATAATAAAAAAGAAAGGTTAACTGATGTGCTTTCATAAAACAGAAGAATGGAACGGAAACCACTCATCATCAGTCTTTCCTCAACAGTTGAGCCACCCACAACGGACAATAAAGCTCAACCGCTGGTTATCACGATCAGTAAAGAAGAGGGGACTAGGTCACCACTGCGATTATTTATGCCTCGTCCTTTCCCTTACGAATCAAATAAAGTTGTACCATGAAAATACGCAGTAAACGAAGACGTTTCCAATATAGCCGGTATTGGGGGCATGACTAGAAGCGGGCGAATATACTTTCCCAAGGATTCACAAGAAGATGCCCCCAAAAATAAAGGAAAAAACAAAGAAACCGAAGAAGAAAAAAAAGAAGAATCCAAGGAGGAAGCCAACGAATTACTCCAGTTCATAAAGCAAAGTGAATACTCCATCATAGACCAACTCAACTGCACGCCCGCAAAGATAACTTTGTTGTCTCTGATAATGAGTTCGGAACCACACCGAAACACACTGCTGAAGGTCTTGAACGAAGCCTACGTGTCACACACCATATCCCAAGACAAGTTTGAAGGAATCATTGGGAACATCACAACCAGTGATCATCTTACCTTCACCAATGAAGAACTTCCCCCTGGAGGGTCAAGCCATAACAAGCCTTTACACATATCCGTCAAGTGTAGAGAATACCTCATCGCCAAAGTCCTGGTGGACAATGGGTCATCCCTGAACGTCATGCCTAGGTGCACGCTTGACAAATTGGCAATTCAAGGAGCCCATATGCGTCCAAGCAACACCGTCGTTCGAGCCTTCGACGGATCAAAACGTGAGGTAGTAGGAGAAATCAATCTACCAATCCGGATAGGTCCCACTATCTTCAATGTGGACTTCCATGTGATGGATATCACTCCTGTTTACAGTTGCCTCCTCGGCAGGCCTTGGATTCACGACACCAAACCAATCCCATCAACGCTCCACCAAAGGATCAAATTCGTGGTAGGCGACAAACTGGTCATAGTTCAAGCCAAAGATGACATCTTGATCAGCAAGCCGTCTACCCTACCCTATGTGGATGCAATTGAAGAGGCCCTCGAAACATCCTTTCAAGCGCTGGAGATTGCCAATGTTGAAAGACTTCCCAACAACATGAGGGTGGCACATATGATGACAAAGTACGGATACCACCCAGGCCAGGGACTCGGTGCGAATTCCCAAGGAATAAGGGAGTCACCAGATTTCAAGGACAATCCTTTGAAACGTGGTCTAGGGTACAACCCTAATACAAGAAGAAAGGGAAAGTCTTCCCTCCACCCACTGAATCAGATCTTCCGAAGCGGAGGGATACAGGCGTCAAGAGCAACTTTAGTCAATAGGTGTTCTTCTTCCATTTTTTAAAGGAATGTAAACCCAATGACTATTAGAGATTACTCCCCGGGGGCAGCCCGACCCTCGGGCATTTTCAGGGCACATATTACCCTTTTAATCATACAAGAATATATTTCTTACTATCTGCTTCTTTTCTTACTACTCATGTCTACGCCTCATTAATAACCATGCTTAAGTAAACGTTTCTAAAAGGCTCAAGTCTAAAAACTTCAAAGCGCACCGACAGTAAAGAAACAAATTAAACCATCACTGATTGATTAGGAACACGAGTAAGGTTTTACCCCATCATAGTGAAACCGTGTTTTGCCAATGTTGCGAAAATAATAAGAAAGCCCATAAAAGCCAAATGCCAAAAAGAAAGGGCATCTAACCCGGTAGGAAACCCACAAAAGGGGGCTACGCAAAAGTTAGGGTCAACCCGCTAGGAAACCCGACCACTAATAAAGGGTAGCCTAGGCAAAAGATAGGGTTACAAAGCGGGGTCCATTAGAGTTTCTAAAGCATAATAAAAAGAAACCCCAACAAAAGTTAGGACGAAACGCAACATCCTAGATTGAAAACCCGAAGGGCGGTCTAGGAAAGACAATCAGTCTTAATAAGCGTCACAAAGCTCACCAAGTAAAGATGCAACCCCACAAACAAACGTTTGTTTAAGCTAAGCCTAAACAGTTTGACTAACCCTGGCTAGCCGTGCTTACAGATACCATTGGTTTCAAGAAATCCCCTCTAAAAACACAAACCTTTGATTTAATCATCCTCTTCCTTATTTTCTCTTGACCCTTATCATTATGATATTCTAGCGATTAACCGGGTAATATGAAAACATAGTAATCAATAGGAGGATTGAAATTCCAAAAAAGGGAAGAAGCACACTAGTATGACGAAATAGCTCTTCAACACGATCATTCTTCGCGTAAGGCAAATCCAAAATGGCAAAATGGTACAGTTGAAGGTAGCACCAGAAGGATCTCTCCGTCAGGAGTACATCAATTAACTTTTCTGAAAGTAATTAACTGAAATAGCATTATAAGTTGCATATCATGAAAATTACATGCATAGATATTGATGAACAAGGTCCTATTTCCTTCAGAAATAATAAATAAAAAAAAGGGAGCAGATGGCCGTCCGTTTAAGGCAGATGGTCATCCAGAAGTAGCCATTGGGACCAGATGGCCGTCCACTTTGAGTAGATGGCCGTCCAGACGTTTCTGTTGGGGGCAAACGGCCATCCACCCTAGCCAGACGGTCGTCCATGGGTGACCGTTAGGGGCAGATGGCCGTCCACTTAGAGTAGACGGCCGTCCACCCCTATTTTTTTTGCCTATAAATTTGGGCGCCCCAAATGGCTCATGGCACCTCATGGCCCCTATCATAAGACGTGATTGTTGAAGCCCATACAGTATAGCCAACCTGGGCCAACTATTCTTCTAAATTCCATTTGTAATCCTTCTGTGAAAATAATGAACTTTTGCTCATACATATCAATAAAATTCTCATTCATTTCATTTCTCTTGACCAGTTTATGAAATTGCCTCTACATTGATAAATCATAAATATGTGCAAAGTCATTTTGTCAAGGTCTTTTCATGCATCATAAACAAGGAAGCAATGAAAAAGAAAAAGAAAAATAAAGATAAAAAGAATGATGCTTGCTAGGAGATTCTTAGGCAAAAATTAGGGCAGCTTGCTAGATCGAAAACCCGCAAAGGGCGGTTTAGCCAAAAGTTAAGGCACTCATAAAAAGGAAAAAGCCCGCTAAGATATCCTAGGCAAAATTAAGGCGGCCCGTTAGATCGAAAACCCCAAAAGGGCAGTCTAGGCAAAAGTTAGGGCTAAAATTAAATATGAAAAAAGAGAGGGGCCCGACAACATATTCATAAAAATCCAGCAGGAGAATGCTGGTCATTTCTCTAGAAAGATAGACTGCATTTAGGGCATCCACACAAAAGTAGTCGCACAAAACGAATTTGTCAAAATCAAAAACAAAATAAAAAAATCGCTTCAAATAAATAGCAAAAAAACAAAATTCATGCATATAAGGAGACTAGCTCCATGTTTGTGATTGAAAAATAGGATCACCAGGACCAAGTCTCCAAATAATGCTCCCCTCAAGAAAACGGAGCAAGTCGTCAATCAAGCGACTCAGCAAAATAAGAGCTTCCGAAAATCAAGAGCTCCAACTATCTTCCGAAAGTCTCCTCCACACTCCCCAATAGAGAATAAAGGGTTTAAGAGCCCATCATAATCAACAATAAAAAAGAGTCCAATCTCCATACGATCATGGGTTCAACAAAAAGAAGAAGAGAAAAGAAAACCCTTCATCTCCAGCATGTGACAAAAAAGGCCATGACAATGGAAGGCCAATAAACCCCCAAGCGGGCCACGAAAAAGGAAATCCCCTGCAAATCCCAATAAAGAAGAGAAAGTATGCGTGCATAAAAGAAATTAAAAAGTAAAAAGGCGCATGCATTATCAGAAAAGAAAAAGCCAAATTTCAAAATCGCGATAAAAAAGAGATAAATCACGGAAAACGGAAAAATTAAATAAAAATCCTAACTTTTAGGTAAATTGAATGTCCATTCCCCAAAGAAATAAGAGCGTCGCAAAGCCAACTCACACCAACACCAAACAAGGATTCAAAACTCCATTTCCCAATGGGCGACCAAAGTTAGATCCCTAAAGAGTCAACCAAATCTCTGGTAGATTACCAAAAAGAAAAACTTACCCCTAGTGAGCTTACTGCAAAGGTAATCTTCAAATTCATATCCTCAGTGAAGCCATGCATAGGCAAGACCTAGAAAACAAGAGCCAACACCCCAAAAGGGAATATCAGCCTGTTCAGAGGCAAAACAATGCAGTCAAAAGTCTTCACCTCAATGGAGTATCTTCCTACTCAAAGAGGCATCATCAAGATTAACCAATCCTCAATGGATTCCTGCCTATTGAAGAGGCATTCATCAAGAATTCCCAACAGTCAAGAAGCTGGACGGTTAAAGAAAAAGCCAAAAGCGAAGAATCCCCGACATACCGGATGACTACAACAAAAGTCAAGCAAAAATCTTCAAGCAAAAATTACTCCCCATGGAGTCGGCGCATGACCAAAAGTATAAGACGCCAACACATTTTTAGGTCTAAAACAAATGACTAATAACCAGATGAGGGTCCATACTCATCAGCCTCAGGATCAACTACCAGAAAAAGTATCTTGTAGTCTCAAGATTATCGATAGTGAGAGTCTTACAAAAGAGGGGTTTGAAACCAGATCAAGTCTTACAAAAGGGGACTGATCAAGAGGGTCTTACAAAAGGGGATTCCTCAAACCGGTAGAGTCTTACAAAAGGGGGCTCGTCAACTTACAACTTGGTGGGGGTTCAAACTCACAAGAACCTTACAAAAGGGGGTTCGAAACCATATCAAGTCTTACAAAAGGAGATTGATCGAGAGGGTCTTACAAAAGGGGGTTTGAAACCAGACCAAGTCTTACAGAAAAAGACTTCAATGTCGGTGCATGAGCTAGATCAGTAAGCCGCCACCACCACCAATCCTACGAAGTGGACTGCACCAGCCAGATGGGGGGTTCATACCCATCAACCTGCGCATCAGCTTGCATATGACCTGCACACGAGCTAGAGTAATAAGTCGTAGCCGGTCCTACGCTGTGGACCATACCAGCCAGATGAGAGGTTTATACTCATCCAGTCCTACAAATGATGGACTGCAAACATTACCAGCCAAATGAGGGGTTTATACTCATCAACTGAAGGGTTGACTAGCGCAAGAAGGAGCATCCTGAGGTTCTACCACTCGTCAGCTAAGGGGTCGGCTACCGCAAGAAGGAGAATCCCGAAGCTACTACCAACTAGATGGGGGTTCATACTCATCAACCGAAGGGTCAGTTATTGCGAGAAGGAGCATCCTAAGGTTCTACCACATGTCAACCAAAGGGGTCGGCTACCGCAAGAAGGAGCATCCCGGAGGCGCACAACATTTTTTGTCCAGAGGGTCGGCCACCGCAAGACAGAGCATCCGAAGGACAGCCGGACAAGAGGGTTAACTCCTTCACCCTCCAACTGATCTTTTTGGCATAACAGGCCAATAGTCGGCTAGTCAGGTGAGGGGGGGGGGCAGCTGTAGACCCCAAATCTTGCCTGACCTCAAAATAAAGAGCAAAAAACCTCCAATTCGGAGATGGGTGAGTCCTTAAAGGTCCTTAGAATAGACTATTAGACCCCATATTAGAGTAGGAAGACTTTTTGTACGAAAAAATAAGGAATTCCACCTGAAGGGTCGAGACCGCCGTCTCGCTTATCGAGACTGCTGTCTCGCCATTAGCAAGGTCGAGACCGCCATCTCGTTTGGCGAGACAGCCGCCTCGCCACTTGCTATGGCAAGACTGCCTTCCCGTTTGGCGAGACCGCCTTCTCGCCATTTTTCAAATCGATACCGCCGTCCCGAATGGCGAGACAACCATCTCGCCATTTGCCAAAGGCGAGACCGCTGTCCCAATTGGTGAGACGGTGGTCTTGACCTAACAGGCTCGAATCCCTATAAAAGGGAGGCACTCACCCCTTCATTTCACACAGTTCTTCAACCTTTCCTTCTATAATTTCTTAAAATTCTTCTCCTACAGCCCCTCCGAAGCATTTCCGAAGTTTTCTGAGTGTTCTTAGAGAGTTTTTATAGCGTTGCGAGAGAGAGATATCAACGCTATAGAGCGAAGGACTGCAAAAAAACATCCTATTTTAAGAGAATTAATCAAGAAAGCTTGCTTCGAAGGTTTCTTCACTTTCTCCCTCTCTTTTATCGCTTTGTTATTTATATTCATCTATGCATTAGCTATTAGGGCCATGTAGTCGTTACTTTTTTAATTCCGCAAATAAAAGGGTAAAAATGTCATTTTAAATTTTATTTATGAAATAATTGGCCCATCATAAGTGTAGACCCCTAATTTTGCCCGGCCTCTCAAAATAAAAGCTAGAAGAACTTCGCCTGAAGATGGAGTTCGTCCGGCTTCCCAAAAAACTGAGGAAACCTCCCGCAACAACATGGAGTTTGCTCAAGACTAAAGAAGACCTCTCATAATAAGACGGAGTTCACTCATCCACACAAAGGAGACTTCCTACACGAAGATAAAGCTTCAACGGACATATATCGGCACCAATCCACGTCCGAAAACGGCAAGGAAAGCTTCCCGGGGTCCCAAAATACAAAAACTGGACAAAACAGGTCGAGACCACCATCCCAAGGTTGGGACGCGCGTCCCGAATGTGGGACGGCCGTCCCAAACCCTAGGGGGTCCCAACGTGCACAAAATTGCGTTTGGGACGGCCGTCCCAACCCAGTAAGCCCGTCCCAAATTGGCACAACGCAGAAATCACGTTTGGGACGGCCGTCCCAACCCAGACGGCCGTCCCAAAGTTCCAGGCAGCGAAAATGCTATAAATAGGAGCCTCATTTGTCTCATTCCACACCCCAGACACTCCAGAGAACTCTGAGACTTGTCTTCTTCTCTCCCTCTCTTGAATGATCTCTCTGATTGCCTTTTTTAGGTAACAATCAGTTAAGGAATTTATATTCCGGCATTCGATTTCTTCTAGAAAAATTAGTCGAGTCGATATTGTAAGTCGAGAGGAGAGCAATTGTAGAGCGAAGGACTGCCGAAACGCGTCCTCCTTGTAATGGAATCTTAATATAAAAGCTTGCTACGGAGGTTTTTCTCAATTCTCTTACTCTTTACTGCTTTATTTATTGCTTTTTGTATGCAATGTAGATAAATCATGTAGATAGCCATATTTAAATACTGTATGAATAAAATAAGGGTAAAAGTGTAATTTCTCGTAATCTTCACTTAATGAATAAATCTGTCATAGGGAACCCGAAAGGGGCGTTGTGGGGGTGCTAATACCTTCCCCACACGTAACTAACTCCCTTACCCAACTCTGGTTATAATGGCCAAGTTGGTTTTTAATAAAATCAACGTTTTTTTTCCTTTTCCAATGTTTTTGGTCAAAACATTGGTGGCGACTCCAAAAGAACCCCTTTTCGAAAATCTTGCTTCTATTAGAGGATAGTTCAGTGTTGAGCACCTCGGAAGCAATGAACAGAATTTTAACAAAAAATGTGAGTCTCTCCCATCTTTTCGCAACCGCTCGCAGAACGTTCGAGACGTCCCCCAGACGTCGGAACAGACGGCGGCGATAGATGGCGACTCCACTGGGGAAGCTAGAGAGTTGATCCCATTTAGTGACGGATAAATTCAAATTAAGCAAAGATTTGAAATTACGCCTTTACCCTTCTGTATGTTTTTATTGTATGGCTTTAAATAACTGCTGTATGATTATTTTTGCAATTGTTTGAAATATAAATTGCACACAAAAACCCTTGCACACAACAGTCCCTCTATACCCGGGGCCAAGAGTGAATACCTATAGGGAGTGGGTGGCAGATACGATCGGTTAGTTGGCACACGGGGCTACTACCGTTGTCGGAAAACCACCAACTCAAGGTGATAACTCTCTTCTTTTGGTCTAAGGGTGTCGCCACGGAGTTCCGTGCATGACCCGAGGACTGAAAGATTGAGAGGTCCCTATAATGGGGGCACCTTGGGGACCTTTGGCCTGGTGAGAACAGTTAGAACCACCTAAACCAAGCACGTTTCTGCAGGAAAATCCCACCTCGTGATTAAATAAGCGTGGCTCTGCTCGCGGATGTATGAATTGTGTGTGCATTTGTTTGCTGCATTTGTATTGATGCATTAGCATAGGGTAATCATACAACAGACAAAAAAATGAAATACCCTAAAAAATCATAAAAAGCGAAAAGATAAAAGGCCTTTATCTCGGACAGTCTTCAGTTAAGCTAGCCTGGTTTCAGGTTCTTTGTAAGCTAAGTAGCCACGTTGACCGACAGAAGAGATAAAGGGTCATAAAAAAATATAAAAACATTAAGGTCATAAAAATACCTTTTTTACAAAATTCTTGGCAAAGTCGTATCATTCATACCACATCATTCAATAAGTGGTAAAACTAAGAGAGAAAATAAATGCATTAAGAAAGATATGCATAAGCATCATCATAATAAAATCTCTCATACATAAACATGTTCATTCTAGGATACACCAATCACTTAAAAAGATATAATAAAAATTGTTAAAATCATTTAGAAAGTGGCTGGTCTTCCGCTTGTCCTCACTCGTGCTCAGAAAGCCAAGAAGATGGAACATCTGGAAGAACAAAACCAAAAGCTCACTACTGAGCTTAATACACTAAAAGATCAAATGGCTCAAATGCTGGAAATGATGCGCCAGCAGAATATCCATAAGGAGGGTCCTCAGAGTGGACAAGCCTCTCACCAAGAAGAAGAAGAGGGACCCAATGATGAGCACAACCAAATTGATACAAGGGCGGTGCATATTCATGCTCCGGAAGTATCAAAACAACATCTTACTGCCCTTGAGGAGAGATTAAGAGCCATGGAAGGGCATAATTTTGATGTCAAAGAGGCGGCTGATATGTGCCTCGTCAAAAATATCCAATTCCCTAACAAATTCAAAGCTCCGGATTTTCCAAAATACATGGGACTAACCTGCCCCAAAAGCCATCTTACAATGTACTGCCGTAAGATGACTGCATATGCTGATAATGAAAAACTCCTGATACACTGCTTTCAGGAGAGCTTGGCTGAATTAGCTCTAAACTGGTACATGCAGCTGGAAGGAAACCAAATCCAAACCTGGAGACATCTGGCAGATGCTTTCCTTCGTCGCTATAAGTACAATATTGATCTGACCCCTGAAAGAGCAGATCTACAACTATTAAGCAAGAAAGACGATGAATCCTTCAAAGCATATGCCCAAAGATGGAGGGAATTGGCAGCACAAGTGGAACCTCCTCTATCTGACAAAGAGACTACATCCATGTTCATCAATTCTCTGATGGGTCCCTATTATGACAAAATGATAGGAAACACATCAACACTCTTCGCGGATGTAGTCATTATAGGAGAAAGAGTAGAACAAGGCCTGAAGAGCGGAAGAATTGCACAGCAGAACTCCTCCAACTCTTCTACTCAATTCGTTAAAAAGAGCTTCGGAAAAAAGAAGGAAGGAACCGTAAATGCAATCAACTTGGCCAATCCTTCTTCTTCCTCTCAGCAAACCAAGTCGTGTAGGTCAGAAAGGAAGTTCACCCCGATACCCACTTCCTATGCAAGCCTGCTGTTAAAATTACTAGATGCCAAACTCCTCGTACGCGTCCCTCCCAAGAAGATGGAGCCACCCTATCCAGAATGGTATAAGCCAAATGAAAAATGCAATTATCATTCGGACGCTCCAAGACATTCTGTAGATAATTGCATGGCTTTAAAGCATAAGGTCCAAGATTTAATAGATGCAGGATGGATTACCTTTGACGCATCTACTCCAAAGGTGGACGAGCAGCCCTTATCAAAGCCCGAATGAAAGACGGGATAAGGAAGACCAGCAATTTAGGGGTCATCATTTTTACCATCTCTAAAAATGTAATAAAATAAACATAAAGAAATAATAAAAGCTTCCGATGTATTTCTCGTGATCCTTGCCCATGATCACGAGATTTTTTGGTTAAATTGGGCTTTGTAAATATTTTCTTCTATCAATACAATGAGGCATTTTTTTTAATATCCATATTCTCTTTCATTCTTTTCTCTCTCATACATCTAATAAAGGAATCTAAAACAAAGCATAACCAAACAGTCATGTCTGTGATTGAAAACTCTCTGCGGAATCTGAAAGCCGAAGGCGAATGGATTGAGTCAGACAGTGAGGAGGGGACCATTTCCCCGGACATACAAAGACTATTGGAAAAATAAGCTCAATCGATACAGCCCCATAAGGAAAAAACTAAGGCCTTCAATTTGGGACAAGGAGACAATAAGAAAGAAGTAAATGTCGGTACCCAAATTGATAATGTCAGGGAAGGGGCAATAACGCCTTTGCGCTTATACATCAGATAAAGCTGTACTGTGGATATACACAGAAGAATTGTTCGTCAATGAAGATATCTCCGGCATTGGGGGCAGGACGATAAAAAAAATTAGTCACCCAAGGAGCTACAAGATAATGCTCCTAAAAACAAAGGAAAAATAAAGAAACCGAAGAGGAAAAGGAAAAAGAATCCAAAGGGAAGATTAAGTATACCTTTGATTCACATTGCTAAGGCAGTTTCTTCAACGCTCCACCGAAAAATCAAATTCGTGGCAGACGACAAGTTGATCATGATTCAAGCTAAAGACTACATTCGAATCAGCGAGCCGTCCACCACACCTTAAATGGATGCGGCTGAAGAAGACATTCGAAAATATGGAAAAACTTCCTAGCAGTTTAAAAGTGGCCCATATAATGAAGAGATATGGATACAGCCCATACAAGGGCTTGGAAAGGACGCTCAAGGAATAAGAGAGCCACCAGATTTTAAGAACAACCCTACAAAAGAACAAGTCATACGATGAAAAGGGAAGTCTCCCCTCCGTACCTTAAAAAGACAATGTTCCAAAAAGGAGGGATATTAGCATCAAG